>CM076570.1:1123845828-1124201066 GCA_034641835.2 Pinus albicaulis | reverse complement strand
CACTAACATTTACCAACATATCTTGATGGTGAGAACCATCTTGATTATTTGAACTGGAGGCTCTGACCGTGATATTAACATCTTCTTCATTAATCAAGTGTGATAACTGCAAATGGTGTTAATATATAATGATACATTTTTGTTAGATTAATGTATACAAATAAATGTATGTATATATGTATTTATTACAAATTGTACATGTGTTAAAATAATCACCCTAACCATTAACACATACCGTTCCCATGCCCTCTTGCTCATGAATAATTAGGTCATGCCAACCATTGCGACAATTCTTTGCATATTTTATGAGATCTTCAACACTCATGTTGTCTATCTCTTCATTTGTATAATACAAAAAATTAGCACGTGCATTCTCACATGCTCTTTGTCGATTCAGCCAAACATCAACTCCACCCAATCCACTCTGAACATTGTAAATGATGGCATCCCTTGCTTCTTGACTAATCTGAGAAGTGGCATCCATCTCTGACCGCAAAATTTTGACACGAAGAGGTCAACTAACCAATGGTGACTTAGGACAAGGAAACTCAACATCACGCCTAGCGCCCCTACGGTTACACAATCGACCTTTCCCAAGACCAAAAAAATCAGAGGGAAGGTCATTGTAATTGGGTTTCATTCCCAAAAAGAATTTTGCATAAAATAATTTTGCAAAATAAAGCGAAACCTCGTCGTTCCATGGGAGTCTTCCATAGGCCGTAAGGTGTATATCTTACAAATAGCGAGCTATATGAGGGTGCTTGAAATATTGCACCTTCAACATGTTTCTTTTCAGCCCTTCTTTGAAATTAAACATTGACTTGGCCATTTCTGTTGTAACTCTTTGTTTAACAACCTCCCATGTATCAGGACCCATCATTGTTTCTTTTCTTTTTCTCATCACTTCTACAAAAGTATCAGTGGTTGGCCCAAGCTTTAGGTACACATCTACTAGTTCGCTTAAAGAGTGAGTAACTATTTCCAAGCTTTGTCGACTCTTAGCAGGGAGAGTCAAAGCCACAAGATCTCTCTTCAATTTTGTATGAAGATTTTGACACCTTTGTAAGGTGCATTGTTGCATGCTTGATTCCTAAGGTATATCATAAATGTCAGATGGATAAGTCGTGGTTGGTGTAAAACCTTCGTCTTGAATGACGCGTTCTGTTCTACATCTTTTTCGAGTAACATTTGGAGCAACATTTTCACCCTTTGCATCAATATATAAAATTTTGTATATTAAAAAAACACATGTAAACAAATTTTTACAAATTGAATGAAAATAATATTCAAATTGATGGCCACCTCGATATGGTCGGCTAACATATTACTCACCCTGAGACTGTTGAGAACCAGAATGACCACCAATTGTTTGAGAACTAACACAACCATCCGTTGATTGGCCTCTTGGGGAATACATATCATCACCTTCACGCAATTCGACAGCACCTATTGATGACCCTCCAAGGGAATGTGTACCGCCACCAACCTCACGAGACGAGAGGGAAGCTTCATAAAAAAATATGAATTTATAATCAATTCAAAAATACATTCATACATATAAATACATGTACATATTCATTGATTAAATTGTGTGAACTATACCACGATTGTGTGAACCATGGCCATGCTCCATTGATGGAGTAGACACCCTTGTCCTCCTACCTCCTAAAAAATAAAAAATGAAACTTATTAACAACTAATTTAACTCACAAAATTAATAAAAAATCAATTCCATATGTACACACATGTATGTATATGCATGGAGATAAGATTATATTTAAATACCATGAACATCCCTCGATCTCTGATCCCCCTCTCTCGTAGAGATATGGGATTTTGTTGATCTTCGTCTTTCATCCTCCATGATATATATATGTAGATATATCTACAGTGGACATTTACAATTATTTTTAAATTACTATTTAAAATAAATTCAAAATAAATTTCAAAAAATTAATGTAATTTAGTGTACACAAATTATGTAAAACACAACTTTCAAAGCACTAATTGATGTGTGAAACTCAATTGAAGCAAAAAATTCATAAAAATGTCAAGTTCACCAAATTGTGCTTGACATGATGGGAGCACACTTGGTATATAATTGAAAAAAACACATGGTCATTAAAAAAGAAGTGTGAAACTCCATTTAAACAAAAATTTGTTGAAGTCCTCACATTTTAATTTTATAAAAATGTGAAGTTCACCAAGTTGCAAATGTGAATTTCACCAAGTTGCGCTTAACATGGTGGGAGCACACTTGGTATATAATTGAAAAAACACATTATCATTAAAAAAGACACATTTATAAGTACAAAACACACACATATCAAAGATATGTTACAATGTCCATCAATAAATTTTGAAGGAGAGCGGCTCAACACTAATTCATCTTTGAGAGATGAATATTGAATTGGCATTGCCCCGTATAATAATAATTCATCTTTAATCGATTAATCTTGAATTGGCATTGCCCCACACAATAGATCAGCAAACATCTTATTAACATTTGTACAATGTCCTATACTAAAAAATTGAAATTGGCTAACAATATTGTCTACTTTTCCATGAAGTTGTTTTAGCCTCTCCTTCTTAACTTGGTACACGCCTTTCATCTGGTCCCACACAAGTTCAGAATTGGTGAAAACTACAATTCTATTTGATCCATACTCCCTACTTGTTCCCAAGCCTTCTATCAGTGCAATATAATATGCCTCGTTGTTTGTTGTTATTCCCGGTATATTCATTTTCCTTTGGAGGACCTTTCTAGTCGCAATATTGCAATGCATATATGTAATCACTGATTTCCCTGGATTGGGATAGCAAGAAAAATCTATGCATAATGTCCATTTTTCAACCATATTTAGTGGGTTTTTTTATTCTTGAAAAAAAAAATTCAATAAAATATATGAAATTAAAATTTAATGCAAATGCATGGGAGAAATGACACATGTGCATGAGAGAAATGACATGTGCATGGTTTACCTTAAATTTTGACTTAAATTTTATGGGAGAATTCACATCTAGAAATGAGATGCCTAAATATTGCATTGCCTAGAGTTTAAGGGAGATTTGTGACATGTACATGGTTCGTGCAGGGTTTGCCTTAAATTTTATGGCATAAATCACATCTAGAAATAACATGCCTTAAAGATTGTCTTGCCTAGAGTTTAAGGGAGAAATGACATGTACATGGTTCGTGCATGGTTTTCCTTAAATTTTATGGGAGAAATCACATCTAGAAATGACATGCCTTAAAGATTGGATTGCCTAGAGTTTAAGGGAGAAATGATATGTACATGGTTCCATGAGTTTAGTGGATATGTCACCTTTAAGAAATGATGAGATCCAAAGGCTACCTGGCCCTTTACAGACTCTGCCTTTAGAACTTGTAGAAGTTAACACTCAACAAACAAACTAAAATCCTATGGAAGTTCAACCACTTTAGGTTCGGTTTTTAGGCCTTAAAGTTTGCCTTGAATTAATGGGAGAAAGCCTTGAGTTTGGGGGATCCTATCCTATGGAAGTTCAACTACTTTAGGTTCAGTTTTTAGGCCTTAACATTTTCCTTGAATTAATGGGAGAAAGCCTTGAGAAATGACACATGCTTTAAAGTTTTCCTAAGAGTTTATGTGATAAATGACACATGTATAGGAGAAATGACACATGTACACGGTTTTCCTTAAAGTGGTAGTGGTTTATGGATATTAAAATGAAGAAAATATATTTAGATCTGTTCCAGAGATTGACTATAGGGGCATTTATTGAATATGTCACCTTTGAGAAAAGATGAGATCCAGATCCTACCTGGCCCTTTATAGACTCTGCCTTTAGAACTTGTAGAAGTTAACACTCAACAAACAAGCTAAAATCCTATGGAATTTCAACCACTTTAGGTTCAGTTTTTAGGTCTTAAAGTTTGCCTTGAATTAATGGGAGAAAGCCTTGAGTTTGGGGGATCCTATCCTATGGAAGTTCAGCTACTTTAGGTTCAGTTTTTAGGCCTTAAAGTTTGCCTTGAATTAATGGAAGAAAGCCTTGAGAAATGACACATGATTTAAAGTTAATGGGAGAAAGCCTTGATAAATGACACATGCTTTAAAGTTTTCCTAAGAGTTTATGGGAGAAATGACACATGTACACGATTTGCCTTAAAGTGGTAGTGGTTTATGGATATTAAAATGAAAAACTTCTATTTAGATCTATTCCAGAGATTGACTATAGGGGCATTTACTGGATATGTCACCTTTGAGAAAAAATGAGATCCAGAGGCTACCTGGCCCTTTACAGACTCTGCCTTTAGAACTTGTAGAAGTTAACGCTCATCAGACAGACTAAAAGCCTATGGAATTTCAAAATCCTATGGAAGTTCAGCCACTTTAAGTTCAGTTTTTAGGCCTTAAAGTTTTCCTTGAATTAATGGGAGAAAGCCTTTAGTTTGTGGGATAAATGGCATGTCCATGGTTTGCCTTAAAGTTTATGGGAGAAATTAGATCTAGAAATGACATGCCTTAAAGTTTTCCTTGCCTAGAGTTTAAGATAGAAATGACATGTGCATATTTTTCCTTAAAGTTTGCCTTATAATATACGGGAGAAATGACATTGCCTTATAGTTTATGGGAGAAATGACATAGAAATGACACATTCCTTAAAGTTTGCCTAAACTTTTATGGGAGAAATGACACATGTATGAGAGAAATGACACATGTACACGGTTTTTCTTAAAGTAGTAGTGGTTTGCACTTACTTAAACAACTAGTGGTAGTGGTTGATTAAGTTATGTCAAAAGTCACACCTTGATGAGTTTGTGGGAGAAATGACATGCACATGGTTTGCAAAATTATTTTATGCACTTTCTAAAACAACTAGTGGTAGTGGTTGATGAAGTTATGTAAAAAGTCACACCTTTATGAGTTTGTGGGAGAAATGACATGTACAGGGTTTGCCTTAGAATTTAGTTTTCCGTTTAGTTTGCCTTAAAGTTTATGGGAGAAATCACATCTAGAAACCTTTACTTTGACATCTATAAATATGCTAAGAACATTAAAAAATAATTTTCAACTTAGAAATTAGTTATGTCCTTAATAAGAAGTATGATTTAACACCTATCAGATTGTTTAATAATTTATAATAATGTCATTTTTGGCTTGTACTATCATTCATCCTTGATATGTAAAAGAATTTTACAACTTGAACATCAACCTACACTATCATCATATCACTGTATCCATGTCAGTCTAGATTATTTATATCCATTACATCATAAAACACTCCACATTTAACATTTTACAAGATTAGAAACACCATGGAAGGTGTAAATTTAGGTACATTAATAAAATACAACCATGTCAATCTAGATTATTAATATCCATCACATCATAAAACACTCCACTTTTAACATTTTACAAGATTAGAAGCATCATGGAAGGTGTAAATTTAGGTACATTAATAAAATGCAGCCATGTCAATCTAGATTATTTATATCCATTACATCATAAAACACTCCACTTTTAACATTTTACAAGATTAGAAGCATCATGGAAGGTGTAGATTTAGGTACATTAATAAAATACAGCCATGTCAGATGTTGGAGGGATATAACTAACAATGAATGTACCATGTGGCTTATACTACAGAGGATGACAAAGCTATTGTATGTTGCTTGGAGAAAACTGGAAGAGTAGATACATCTAGACATCTAGAGACTGCCTCTCAGATAGTGTACAAGTAATGTGCTTGAAAATGATTATTACTCCTCTTGATAAGGTTGTAGTGAGCTAAGCTTACCTGTATTAACATTGTAACCATGCTCATTGTATAGAAAGTTGCTTAACTTACTTATGTAAATACCGTCACACTAGTTCAACAGTGAAACCTATTAATTTCGCTTATGTTTTCTTTTAGGACATTAATCTCTAAACAAATACGAGGATAAGATTGAATAGGGAAAATCTAAGAGGAAAGATGGAGAATAAAGATGCTGAAAATATCAAAGAAGTTCTTCCAAGACTGCAATAGATTAATAGATGGAGAAGTAATCAAATATATAAATAGATTACTATGTAGTAGGCAATTTGGGGAAATAATAAAATCATAGAAAATAACAAAATCAGAGAAAATAAACTATATAGCATTTTTTGACACCATTAAATCCTGCCTATCGAGCTTGTTTAATTTTTATTCAATATTGACATGAAAAAAGACATTACCCAAGAGGCTTAACCAAGGTGGGGTTAGAGAGATTTCCAGTATTGACGTTAAGAATGGCAATGATGATAATGAGTTGGAAGAGGGTCAGCTCACACCCTCTTCTGGGAGTTGTGTTAAGCAAGAGAGGAGGTGTAACTCTTTTTCTAGCTATGGTTTAAGCAAGAGGAGGGGGCATAAATGGGTGGTGAAAATGACAGTGAATGTGCAGAGGAGGAATTGATGTCCCCTGTAAGATTCAGAGAGAATTCCTGTGCTATTGATGTCACATCAGAGAAAATTCCTGTGCTATTGATGTCACACCTATTTCGAAGAGAAAGATGAAAAAACAGAAGAAGCCATCTTAGACCAAGAAAGGGCCAAATCTGTAAAGCTTTGAAATATGATCACAATCCATACTCTCCTTCCGTACAACTCTGTAGTATGAGCACAATCCATACTAGAAATATATGGCCCCAAAAAACCCTCTGATGCTGCTACAACTATTGTTATTATGATGATAGTATTTTGTTTACCAGGATGTTAGAGTGATATAGTGAATCTGAAACATCTAGGTAACATCTGAATCTGAAACATTCATTCTATATTCCTTATTGAGACTTGACCAGAAACCACATAGGAATCTGTAACTGGAGCCATGTGGCACATATGGCTAGGAAGTCATCTTTAGTAGCCAAATGGTTGAGAAATGCAATTAAGTCATATATTATATTTACGAATCTTCAAATTTTATGTAAAGGTGGATATACATAATTTTGTCGACACTTTCACGTCATTTTTAATTACACTTGACTACATATTTACATGAGATTGTGATCTGGAAACAGACGTTTCATGTGATTACTCTGTTTCGTACCAGTTTTCAACACATTATATCTTGGTTAGGATGATTCAACTTGATGCAAGAAGTTTAAGGTTCATCAGCTAGTTAAATTATATTTGAGGGTGTTCTAATTAATTAGAAACAATTTGGAGACAAAATCCCAAAAATAGATGGGAAAAAATAAGATTTAAAGAAATTTAGTCTGAATACCTTCAACACCCACACATTTTGCACCCACAGCAAATTGCAAATTTGAAAAATATTTTTAAAATGAGATAGATGACCTCAAAAACAGTAGAATTCTCTGTTCAAGTAATTGAATTCCAAAAGGTATTTCTAAAATTTACAATATGAGTTGAGTTCAACCTGCAATTTAAAGAGAATTTCAAAGTTTTATGCAAGAATATTTTAGAATAATAGATAAACAAAATCAAATTAAAAAAAAACTCCTATCAGTATTTCAGAATTCTAAAATCGCATTAAGTTCAACCTGCAACAAAGTTGGGCTCATTTGGTATGATCTTGATTAGGATGATTCAAAGAGTCTGGGTTATTCCTCTCGAGTCTGCGGATGTTTTGGGAGCAACTTATTAGTTATTGAATATGTCATTTCTTGCAATTATTTTCTTGCAATTGGGTACAAATTGTGTAAATGAATGCAGAGACTAAAGCTCTAAAGAATAAGCCACAAATTGTTTACATCTGAAATGCAAGCCAGAGAGAGATACAGATACACCAGAAACCAGAAGTGGATGAAGAACAATTTAGAAAAGGACGATGAAGAACAATTTATAAAAGGGCCAGAGGAAGACTAGTGAATTCAATTTCAACCTAGGTGAATTTTTTGTTGGTGGAAAAGGAGTTTCGACCCAACTGAGTCTAGCTTTAAAACACAGAAAATTACATTTAAACAATTTTCGATTTAAACACAGAAAATTACATTTAAACAACCAACTGAGTCTAGCTTTTAACTTTTCATTAACCAATTTTTGATTTAAACAAAGAAAACTACATTTAAACAATACTTTGACAGAAGTAGGAACCTAGAAATTCGGAGACATCGAGGCCGCAATGAGAAGAAGATGAGGCAGGAAATTTCCAAAGACGTCGAGGCCGCAATGAGAAGACAAGCAGGATATCACCGAGGACGTCACAGATTACAAATTACCTACAAAAAAAAAAATCAACTATAAAATTAAAATAGCAAAACGACAGAACAATAATAAAAAAAAGTCACAACAAAAACAAAATAGAAAACCAACAAATTTCTCACATGCACTTGTGACCCTGCAACTGCGCCTGTGACCCTACAACTGTGATCCTGTAACAACATGCGATAATGATAATACGACAACGGTAATAAGTCCGGAACCTATTCATGTTTTCGGGCTGGTGTATTTATAAACTAAAGTTCGACCGGATTGTTTTAAAAGTTCGGCCGAAATTTAGTTGTTGGTTTTCTCATCTCTGGCCAAAAATCTATTTGCCCACATTGTCGATACGCCACCAATGTAAATGACACTATGAGTTCGACCAAAATAATTTCGAAAGTTCGGTCGAACTCTAAAACAATTCGCCCGAAATTTTATAAATGTTCGGCCGAACTGTTGGGAAAATGACTTTTCCACCCCCAATTCTCACAAAAGTGTAACCCACCTTCGCGATTTTACCCTAGAGTATATTTATTGTATTTATTTCTCACCTACCTTATGGGGTTGTGCAACTCTAAGAACCTCTAATATTTTCCTTTTGCCTACCTTATTGAATTTCCTTATCTACATTGGGTTGAGCATGTTGTATGAATGACTTATTACATATACAACCAAATCTTATTTGTTTGAAATTGTTTAACCCCATACAACCAATCAACTAATCTCTAGAAACAACATTTGATATATTATATCTTAAAATATATCTCACCATTCTCTTATCCATAAAGTCATCTATTATACCCCCTACCCACAAAGATATGATCAAGTTGAACCCCCCATCTTTAAATTAAGAGTAGAAGTGGATTCAAATGAGTCTATATTTAGTTATTTTAATTAACTAGCAACAAAGAAGAGTAATTCTTAACCTTCTCTTTTCCACCCCCTTTACAACTCTTAGCATCAAATGCCATTTTGGTAGGAATAATCGAGTTCAAATTTGGTTCCACATTCTCAACATGAAGATAAGAATAATAGAAAGTGGATTGATATTTACTTGTTAGAGATTATTCTCCACACATGGAGACAATTGAGCCTCTTCTCCTTCCTATGCTAAAGGATCATCCACTAGATTGATGGGGATTTCAAATAAAACTTCAAATATCAATATACATTCTAAGAAGTGACCAACCTCCCATACCCTAGCGACCATTGTGATTTCCCTCCCATGCGCCTCACCCATTTTAATCGTTGATACTTTAACCAAAGGTTGTAAATTATTCTAGCTCCCAACATCTTTTACAACTACCACAGGGTTTAACTTATACTCTAAGCATGATGATACAAATTCCGTGTGCATCTACTTTGTTACCTTATAAGGTTATTTTCTCCTCCAAACTTGATGAACACAGGGCTTTGGGAAATCTACTACAACATGTCCATAACATTGACAATGCACATAATTAAAGGGGTCACTAGAATATTTCAGGGTTTATGTAATGTAATATTACCCACAAAAAATGTTCATGTTGCCAACCAAACCCTACTTAATACCATCTTCCACTAAAGTCAAGGTAACGATGTAGGAAACATTATTTTTGTATGTATACATCATCATAATCTTGCCTAGATAATTCCTCATGTTGCTTAGGAATGAATCATCCCACAATTCTAAAGGAAAATTGTGAACATTGACCCAAGTGGGAATGTTCACTAGACTCGGTGCACACACACACACACACACACACACACACACCTGATCTAGTAAGAGTCTCAATTGAACTAATTAACTAAAACACACTAATGTGCCTAACCAGAAACAAATCTTTCCTAATGAAACTTATAAAACTAGTAATAAGATCATGCAAAGTAATGCAAAATTTTGGCTCCAAAACATAATTATTATTAGTCCTTCAATAAGAATCTATGGATCATATACAAGGGAAAATAACCCTCAAGGAAATTACATATACACAAATTTACTATGGATATGATATAGTAGATCAAGCCCTAGAAGCATACTCGACTTGGTTAATATGGATCTCCTTTGTTGCTTCGTGCTCTTTCCTAAGACTCAACACAATTGAACATCTCACTCATAGAAAAATTGCAATATTACTCATGTATATATCTTTCTTACTTGAGATAATCTCTCTCTCAATTTCTCATGCTCTTGCATGTCTTTGTGCCTTGCTTGAGGGTGAATGTATGAAAATGGGTTACACTTTCATGAGAAACGCGCCCAAAAATTTCAATCTCCCACAAGTTCAGCTGAACTTTTCAAAAGTTTGGCCGAAATTGTGAAATTAATTCGGCTGAAATTTTTACATCGTTAATCGAATTTACTCTGTCGTTTACGTTGATGGCAATGGTAACCGGATTTTTGGCCGGAGGCAGAAAAACCAATGTTAAAAGTTCGACCAAACTTTTTCTTATAAATATAGCGGCCCTCAACCACAAGAAGTTTTCTAGCAATTTTCTGCCGTGTGACCGTTGGAGAGCGCTGTGGCAGTGACCGTTGGAGAGGGTTGGGAGGTATGTTTTTCACTATTTATGTGTCTTTTTATTTTTCTTTTCTTATTATTTTTTTCTGGTTTTATTGCTAATTTCGTCTTTTGTTGTGTTTGCAGGGTTTTTATAGGATTTCTGGGGTCTGCTCTGTGTCCTCGGCGTGCTCGTTCAACCTCCTCCTCGTCTGCTCTGCGTCCTCGTCATCTGTTATGCCTCCTCGTCATTTTCTCTGCCTCCTCAACGTGCTTTGTCTCCTCGTCTCGGTTCCAGTCATTCTTCTTCTCTTCTGCTTTTAATTCTGCCTGCAAATTATAAGTAATGAATGTAAATTGTTTTTTCAGCGTTTGTCTCTGGTTAAAATATATATATTGATTTTATTTTTATAGTATTTTTATATGAGAATAAGCTTATTATCCTCAAAATTTGCTTCTTTCAAATAAAATCTCACTTAATATATCCATTCAAAGTTAACTCATTTAATATATTCATCCATATTTGGAAATAACGGCATTTTTAATAATATTCATTCAAATTTTATCGTGGAATTTGCTTCTTTCAAATAAAATCTCATTTAATATATTCAACCTATTTCGAAATAATGTTTTCAAAAAAATATTTTCATACAGTTAAGGATAGTTAAGGATATTTTTTTATAGTCGGGTAAAGATGCCAATATTAGATAGGAACACGTAGAGGAATGTGAGGGAATAAATCCATTCTTACTTCTTTCTTTGCAGGCTCTACCCACCAATTAATGCAGATTCATTTCCTATTCCGCCTGATGATTGGGATTTATCCAAGTAATATATTCCAACTCATTGAATCTTTCTTTTGCAATTTCTGATTTCTGGCCAAGCTCAGTTATCTTTACTAAACATAGAATCAATTTATAATATTAATCATAATTAGAATCTTCGTAATAAATAGTGCCCCAATTCTGAAAATAGAATAGATCCAGAACAAGCTCCCAATGAGAGAGATCCTTTCTCACCCCATCAGTCTAGGATTCAACATCCATAGGAATTCTTGTCCATGTCTATACTTCTTATATTATCTATGTCCCTTCACCACTATGTCCTCTGGATGGACTCTCTTCTAGCATAAAACTTGATATTGAAACGATAATACATAATCTCTTTTATCATATCTATTCTTTAGAAGAATGATCAGATGACAGTCCTGATCCTTATGGCCACATACCTTATAATTACCCGGAAAAGAAGTCATAAAGAATGGTCCTAAAACTTGAGTTATGTAGTCTAGTAAAGAATTGGAAAAGGAAAATATATGAAGAGTTAAGGATATGCATACATTCCATGATTCCAACTTTAATGTATATTCCATTAAGAAGACTCTTTACTATCCAACTCCACACAAATGTTTGTCATTGTTGTTGAGGAATAATCCTTAAGGTAGTTTGTGCCGTTGACCTATCCATGGATGGAAGGCCTAACCTGTCTTGTTAAGGCTCCTATACTTTATGCATGTTGCATTCCGGGGAAATGAACACTTTCCCCTGAATCCAATTGATAACTTTATGACATGACAGAATGTATGTTATATTAATGAAAAGAACGAGAAAATTAAAAATCAAATCAAGGTCTAAAAGGTTACATTCTTCACATGCTTCTACAACATTCAAAAATTAGATTGATCTAGTCAACCTTATAACTTCCTTGTAACCTTAGGGCCTCCAACACTCATACACGTAAGACTAATAAAAGCATCAAACGGAACTTCTATAAACCTTTGAGGCATGCAAGCACTTATAGAAATAAAGAAAAAAGTTCCAAAAATATATTTTTAGCTGTTTAAAGAATCTTCAAAGACACAACCGGGCACCTTCTCTTTGCTGATTTGATGAACCCAGTCCCACAATAGCAGTCTTTCCAATGGAAACTAAAACATAAATAAATAGAAAGAATCATCCAGCTCTCAATATAAAGTGAGGTGGTAATTTGACATAGGTCGTTCATCTGTTTGATAACCTTCCATTGATTCTACCATCATCTATGTCCACAAAGACTTCAAAGCCATAGCCAGAAGGTCCTCAATATCCTCTAATTTGTTTGATGCAACAATCCCAAAAGTATTCCAGTGAGAGATAAACCTGTATACATTGCAATATACGAATCTCAATACAATTTAAGTGAAAAAGAGAAAGAAGTCTTTTATCGAACTTTAGATAACCTTTCCCTTTCCTGAATGTAATATGAAAAAAACACAAATTCTAAGCTTAAAGCCAAACAACACACTAGACCAGATTTACATGTTCACAACAAGTGTGATGAAGCAGTCCATATAAATATTCATAGACAGAGTCTTCCAGAAATATATTAAGAATATAACAGACTTCAAAACATAGCCCTGTCGAGGTGTACTTATCGAACTACACCATATGAAGACAAGCACACATGAGTATTCTTCCTGCATTTGAAATACTCCATGAGACCGCTTCTAAAATCAGATGATTACCTGAATATGAGTCTCTACACAACGTCATTGCAATCATATTTTGGGCAGATTGAAAGTGGTAATAAGGGTGTTGTTATAGGTCCTTCTAATGTGAAAGGACTGAGTGGCCATACCATAAAGGGCTCTCAACATCCTTTGAGCAGTCCCTTTGTATACACAATACAGAAACATTCCATCTACAGATCTGTGGAACAATAAAGTACCTAGTATGACATACTTCGAGGCTTCTAATATAAATCTCCTCCTTTCGTGACTTACAATATAGGGAGGCCAACTCTCATTTTGAAAATAAGAAAAAATATAATGATACCGATGATTATTATCAACATCTACATTCTCATAATAAATAGCGAACAAGTCAGATAAAGACTCATCATCATTGCTAGAATCTTCATTAGGCTCAGCATGATGAGCTAGGAGAGCCAAATCACGCCCTTTTACAATATGAGAAGTAGATATTGAAAAATAATGTTCTTGTATCTTAGTTGACCAATGAGCAAGATTACCTGAGAGAAAGGTATGGGACAACGGAAATTTGACAGCAGACAGAGGAACTTTTGGGGGATTTATGTATTTCTCAAGGCTCCAGTGTGTTTGCCAATAAGAAAGTAGTAGAACTTCTCTATGGTCTTGACAAAAGAGAAATAATGCTTCTCAATCAATGTATACTTCAGTTCAATATCAAAATATCTTTGGCTCATGAAAGAAGTTGGTTTTTCCCCCACTCACCACTGGTATTTATGCTAGGATTCTGAAGCACAGATACAAGCTTTGAACAACGCCTCTATCAACCAACATTAACACTTAGAACTGGTGGCTTTTACTCTTTTTCCTAGTCATTAGGGGAATTTGAGGCCTAAAATGGGCCTCCTAAGGAAATTATAAAATAATAGTGGAAAGAATCAAATAAGATTTGACGACATCATCAAATTTTAGAGGGAAAAATGAAAAAACTACTTTTTCAACTCATATTTTCAACTTACAGAGCAAAAGTATCAGTTCTGAAACATTGGAGTACTCGTTGATGCGAAATGATCATCCAAGGAGAGAGTTGCATACTTCTTCGGATCGTCTCACACGAAAAATAAGAAATACATGAAAAACATGATTGTAATCACATTTTTTATGTATTTCTCATTTTTCATGTAGCAAGGTTCATCGAAAGTATGCAACATGGGTACTCCTTGGATGAGGAATTAAATTTAGCATCCAACGAGTACTCCCACTCGAAATTTGAGTAAAAATTTTGGGAGATAATTTGAAAATACGAGTTGAAAAAACAGTTTTATTATTTTATTATTTTTTATTATTTTTACCCTTTTATTTAAAAAATGGTAAATCATCCCCCATGGTTGACATCATCATCTTGAATCCTATTGGTTGTTATAAAGTTTATTTTTGTTGTACATTTTTCTTAGGAGGCCCATTTTAGACCTCAAAATTCCCCTAATGGAGACACACTACAATCATGAAATCATGAATGAACCCAATGTCATTAGTAGGGGCTCACCAAACAACCTAATATGGGGCTTCGGGCTTGGTCTTAGAGAAATTATACACTTTTTAGACCTAAATCAGATTTATTAGGTAACTACACCCTAAGGTCATCACTGAAATACTAAGATACAAAGGGGTGCACAGGACCCTTTACAAAGTCAATTCTCATCACTTTACATACCTAGATCTATTTCATTATTAGAAACACAACCAAACGGATCAACAAACCAACCTAGTATGGGCATATACTACCATTTATATATAGAGACGATATATCATTCTCAACACAGGAAACAAACATTATCAATCTTAGGAAACCATCATTATTTAATATATCTCTTATCATTAACACAAGAAAATTTCTATCTATCTAAGAATTTCCATTTCAACATAGTAGGCATACAAAAAAGATTTAATATTTTGTTGCATTCAAGTAATCAAGAGACAAAACCATGTTGCAACTCAAGAAGGTATGCTTCACCTTCTCTTATTTTCAGTAAATCGCAGAAGAAAAAAAATTCCCATTTGAGAGTCGACTACAAAGGCACACATAATGCTAGTAGTCATAAATTATAGCTAGAATTATAACTAGATATTTGGCTTTTTCACTTTCCATAGTTTGATTATTGAGTCAATCCATTTGCACGTAGCCACTCTGTGCTTCCCAAATGGTTTTTCCAAAGATTTTTTTATTGCAATATTCCTACAATCTACAAGAGTCCTTGCAAGATTCAGATGGTATCAAGATTGAGAGCAACATATTCAAATGTATTGTAAAAATTATACCACATCTAATGCTATACTATATAATCTAGACTCTGCATAGACCCAAAGAAGTCATCACTAGTCTATAGTCATCATTAAAGAATTGATCAAAATCCATCAATCTAGTTTCATTCCCATGTGGATCATAACTATCATAGAAGGGAGAATCCTTAAAATAAACCACCTATTATTTGGGATGACTACATGTCAGCTACCATTCAACAAATTCAACATTTTTTCTATCTTTACTTGAAGATATCCCCAATCTTCTTTGTTTTCATGTCACTATTTTGTTTGGATAGAAAGCATGAGAATATGGTCTAAAATGAAGATGAGTTTAAACCACACAAGCACTCTACATACGAAGATGGCTTTACCACACAAGTACTCTACATATTCATTTGAAAAATGTTTAAATCCTCAATAATATAATTTCTAAAACTTTTCGATTAGCTTCCTTGGCATTGAAACCACAATATTAAAAAATATTTTGGGGTTGCACTTGTTGTAGATATGTGGCAATTATTTACTTCAAGATATCACTCTCCTTCTTGGTTTTCACGTCACTATTTTGTTTGGATAGAAAGCATGAGAATATGGTAATGGGTTTACCCACAAGCACTCTACATATTCATTTGAAATCTAAGTTTATGCTTTTTTATTACACGCCATACACCTCCAAAATCACTTTTCGATTGTACACATCATACACCTCATAGGTGTCCACTATCACCTCACCAATCATAATGGTTAGGATGTGTTGTTACTCATTTTCATTGGCAGTAAACTATTATAAAACTTAAATAGTTAAATGCAAAGATGGTCCTAGTGTTTTTGGAAACCATGTACATGTAATTTCTCCCATAAATTAAGGCATTTGCAATAAATGTTCATTTAATATTTTATTGAATTGGTTTTTTTAGGGATAAAAAATCTCACTAAACATAGTTGAAAAATGGACATTATGCATAGATGTTTTTTGTCATCCCAATCCATGGAAAGAAGTGATTACATATGTGCTATGCAATATTGCGACAAACAAAGTCCTCCAAAGGAAAATGAATATACCTGGAAGAATAAAAAACAATGAAGCATATTATATTGCATTGGCAGAAGGCTTGGGAACAGCTAGGGAGTATGGATCCAATGGAATTGTAGATTTCACCAATTCTGAATTTGTGTGCTACCAGATGAAAGGTGTGTACTAGAAAGAAAGGCTAAAACAACTGCATGGAAAAGCAAACAATATTGTTAGACAATTTCAATCATTTAGTATAAGACATTGTGCAAATGTTAATAAGATGTCTGGTGATATATTGTATGGGGCAATGCCAATTCAAAATTTTTCTACCAAAGATGAATTAGTCTTGATACGTTCTCCATCAAAATTTATTGATGGACATTGTAAGATATCTTTGATATGTGTGTGTTTTTTAGTTATAATGTGTCATTTTTAATGACCATGTGTTTTTTTCAATTATATACCAAGTGCGCTCCCACTATGTAAGCACAACTTGGTGAACTTCATGTTTTATAAAATTTTGTATTTAATTTTCAAAATGTGCATGACTTCAACAATTTTTTGTTTAAATAGTCAAGTGAGTTTTACACATCAATTTGTGCTTCAAATTGTGCTCCAACATTTGTGTAAATTATATCAATTTTTTGAATTCTTTTGAAATATTTTTAAATATTAATTTTAAAAATAATTGTAAATGCACGAGGTAAATTTTTAAACATCATGTATATATTTATTTGTAGATATCCATATATATATCATGGATGATCATTTGCCACATGATTCTTCGAATCTTTAAACATCATGTGTATCTATGTATCATGGATGATCATTTGCCACATGATTCTTCGAAGCTTTAAACATCATGTGTATCTATGTATCTATATATATATCCATATATATATCACAGAGGATGATCATTTGTTATGTGATTCTTCTAGGCAAACATCAATAGAATCCCATGCCTCTACGAGAGAGGGGGATCATGGATCGGGGGATGTCCATTGTGTTCATGGTATTTATATTAAATGTGCAAGTTTTTAAATTATATTTGAATATATAATCGTATCCCCATACATACATGTATACATATGGAATTTTTTTTTCTTTAATTTAGTGATTTAAATTAATTTTTAATAAATTTCATTTTTTAGGAGTTCGGAGGGAAAGAGTATCTACTCAATTACTGGAGGGCCATGGTTCATGCAATCATAGTATGGTTCACACAATCTACTCTATCATATGTATGTATGTATGTATATTTGAATTGATTAGAAATTATATATTTTTTATGAAGCTTCGCTCTCGTCGCGTGAGGGTGGTGGTGGTGGTAGACATTCTCCTGCTGGCCAATCGCGTAAGGGTGGTGGTACGCATTCCCTTGGTGGCCAATCAATGGGTGGTCATGCTGGTTCTCAACCATCTCCGGGTGGGCATGATGGTGCTCAACGATCTTGAGGTGGCCATCAATTTGAATATTATTATCATTATTATTAATTTTTTAGATTATTTATATAATTTTTTTAATGGTTGAAAAAAAAATTTGTACAAATTTTTTCACATTTTTTTTATTTATACATAATTTTATATATTGATGCAGAGGGTGAAAATTTTGTTCGAAAAAGACGTAGGTTAGATCGCGTAATTCAAGAAGAATATTATACACCAACCATGACTTATCCATATGAAATTCCTGAATATTTACCTTGGGAAACAGACATCCAACAATGCACATTACAAAAGTGCGAACATCTTTATTCAAAATTGATGAAAGATCTTGTGAGTTTGAAACTCCCTGCAGAGAGTCGAGAAAGCTTACAAATAGTTATGCACTCTCTAAGCACACTTGTATATGTTTTCAAAAATCTTGGGCCAACCACTGATACCTTTGTAGAAGTGATGAGGAAAAGAAATGAATCAGTAATGGGTCCCGGTACATGGGACGATGTTAAAAATAGAGTTACAAAAGAAATGGAAAAATCTATGTTTAATTTCAAAGAAGGGTCGAAAAGAAAGATGTTGAAGGTGCAATATTTCAAACACCCTAATATAGCCTGTCATTTGTGTGATGGACACCTTGCAGCCTATGGAAGACTACCATGGAATGATGAGGTTCCTATTTATTTTGCAAAATTATTTTATGCATAATTCTTTTGGGAATGAAACCCAGTTATAATGACCTTCCTTCTGATTTTTTTGGTCCTGGGAACGCTCGATTATGTGACCGTAAGGGTGCTAAGCGTAATACTGAGTTTCCTTGCCCTGAGCCACCTTTGGTAAGATGACCTCTTCGTGTGGAAACTTTGCGGTCAGAGATGGATGCAACTTCACAAATTAGTCAAAAAGCAAGGGATGCCATCATAGACAACGTTCAGACTAAACTTGGTGGAATTGATATTGGTATGAATCGACAAAGAGCACGAGATAATGCACGTGCTAATTTTGTGTATAATACAGATGATGAGATAGACAACATGAATATTGAAGATCTTAGAACATATGCAAAGCATTTTCGCAATGGTTGGCATGACTTAATTCTGCATGAGAAAGAGAGCGTGGGATCAATATGTGTTAATGGTTAGGGTGGATATATATATATATATATATATATATATATATATATATATGTTTGTCTGTATGTGTTATTCTAAGATAAATGTATCATATGTTCACCATTTGCAGTTTACACACATGTTGAATTTTGGTAATAACACGGTCCAAGGTTCAGGTTCTGTCAATCCAAATGATATTTTGGGAAATGTTAGTGTTTTTTAAGAGTTCATGATGTTGATCTTTAATTATTATTCTATTATTATATCGAATTATCATGATGTGTATATTTTTAAAAGAAATAATTATGCGTACACATGTATATAATTAAATGTTAACAAATTCTGCTTCGGTCCGATGCTTTCACAATGGGGCCATCATCTTCTTCCCTGTTAGGATATGTGCCAAATAATCCACTGTCGTAAGTATTAATTTTTTCCCTTATGTTTCAAGTTATAAATTGAAGCACAAGTTTCATTAAAAAAAGAGATAAATCTTGAGTTATTTTATAGTTTTAAATTTTTTTAATTTTAGGTTTTTGGAGATGATTTCTGTTCTCCAAGGACTTAGGGATGGAGTCGATGATGGGGATAGGAACATCTAAACAATTTGAAGAATTTGTCTAACATTTTTTTAATATCATTGCATTAGTTTATGCATTTTCATTTGAAATTATACACACACACTTGTACATGTATATTGTACAACTTATCCTGGAGGATGCATTGATGCAGGGCCAACACAGGACAATGGAGGGGGAACTACATGAGATATTGTATGAATTTTTTTTTCTTCGTGTTTTTGTTTTATTGAAGTTCTACATTCTCATTCAATTTTAAAACACTAAATTTTAATTTTAATACATACATATAAATTTCACACACACACACACACACACACACACATATATCTATATAGGGCCACCATAAGACAATGGAGGGGGAACAACATGAAGTATTGCATGTAATTTTATTTTTTTATAAAGTTTTACCTTCTCATTCAATTTTAAAACATTAAATTTTAATTTTAATACATGTACATAAATTTCTTATCCATATATATATATATATGAAATTACACATTGTATAGGTTACCCATTCTTCAGATGATAGCACAAGAAGATTGTTGGAAAATACATTGCATTCAAATTCTCTATTTAATTGATGCACATAACATTTTATTTGATCGAGTCTTTTTATAGTACATGTTATATTTACTTTTCTATATAAATTGATACTTGTAACACTTATACATTGTTATATTTACTTTTATTGAATGATATAAATTTTGGACATATTTTCCATTTTGGATACTTGAACTACATTTACTTTTATTGAATGATTTTAAATTTTGGATAGTTGTTACATTTGGCATGTGATCACATGTTGTTATAATGTTAACTTAGATGATCTTAGATTATTTTTTATTTTTAAAACTTGTTGTTTTGTCACTTGTTATTTAAAATGAATCTAGATTGAAATTGAAAATTACAAAACACATGTGGTACATGTTATGCATTTGAACATGTGTGAATGTTATATAGTTAGGTGTAAATGTCTATTAAAGGTGATATTTAGGTACATTTTGGATGATCATGTGTCATTTAAAACAATCATAGATGGTTTTACATATTTAAGTTCATGAATATGTAACAATGATTGAAGTACATTTGGATTTAGTTGTTACATTTTGCATACATGATCACATGTTGCTATAATGTTAAATTAGATTCAATCTTAGATTATGTTTTGTTTTTAAAACTCAATTTTTTTTGTCATTTGTTATTTTAATTTAATCTAGATTGAAATTGCAAATTACAAAACATATGTGGTACATGTTATGCATTTGAACATGTATGAAATTTGTTATATAATTAGGATGTCTATTAAAAGTGATTTTAGGTACATTTTACATGATCATGTGTCATTTAAAACAATTATAGATGGTTTTACATATTTAAGTTCATGAATATGTAACAATGATTGAAGTACATTTGCATTTAATTGTTACATTTTGCATACTTGATCACATGTTGTTATATAATGTTAACTTAGATGATTTTAGATTATGTTTTGTTTTTAAAACTCAAGTTGTTTTGTCACTTGTTATTTAAAATTAATCTATATTGAAATTGAAAATTACAAAACATGTGGTACATGTTGTGCATTTGAACATGTGTGAATGTTATAAAATTAGGATGTAGATATTAAAGGTGATATTTAGGTGCATTTTGCATGATCATGTGTATTTAAAACAATCATAGATGGTTTTACATATTTAAGTTCATGAATATGTAACAACAATTGAAGTACATTTGGATTTAGTTGTTACATTTTGCATGTGATCACATGTTTTTATAATGTTAACTTAGACGATCTTATATTATGTTTTGTTTTTAAAACTTGTTGTTTTGTTACTTGTTATTTAAAATTAATCTAGATTGAAATTTCAAATTACAAAATACATGTTGTACATGTTATGCATTTGAACAATGTGTGAATTTGTTATATAATTATGTGTATATGTCTATTAAAGGTGATAGTTAACTTTTAATATAAAGTTGTAAATGAACATGTGCATAAACATATAAGTTATAAAACATGACCATGTACAATTTGCATGGTGTGAGCATAGTTTGATGATTTTAAAGGTTAAATACATATATTTAATTTCATAAATATGTATCAATGAAAGCAAATTTTCATTTAATTCATACATTTTGCATTTGAAATCATTCTTATAATGTTAATATACAGTACATATAGATACATCTAAAAACAATCATAAAATTCTAGGTGTACATAGATGTGTCTAAAACAATCATAAAATTTTAAAATTGCATTAAAAAACATGGTATACAACATTTTGCATTAATGTACATAGAAATGCTACTATGGATGTGAGTTGATAGTAAACTTTTAATATAATAAAACTGGAAATTACAAAACACGATACACATAATACATTTTTCATTTGAATGAAAATTATAATTTTCTTTAGATGTCTAAAATAATCATAACTTAGAATTTGCATTATATCAAATATGTTAGATACATACATTTTGCAATAATGACATAAAATTAACTAGCTCATACCAGAGAATGCATGTATGTGTACATATATAAATTACTTGTTGTGTGCATATGAAAACATAGTATCAATATAATCAAATCCTCAATACAATTGTACATAATAGACAATATACACATAAATTCAAGTATCTTAATATATTATTAAGAATGTACAAAAACAATGCTAACAATTTGTACTTGAGTTCTGTAAGTTCTCAAAGATGAATCCAAGGAGAAAAAATTGTTGGGCAGTTCAATCAAAAAATTCTAATGGAATGTCATCCTCAATGATCCGTTCATGGTCAGCTTTTGACATTTTCCATTTCTTAAATTTCTATTTTTTCTTTGATTGAACTTCTATAAACTTTATGCATGTTGCACACACTAAGTGACTATATTAACAACTTATGACATCAGGTTCATAGTCTTGAAAGTAAACAATATTTTGACTTTGATGAGTTTGTTGGAAAAAATAACCTTTTAGTATAATAGACCCTCTGTCATATATAAACCCATTATCATCATAGTCTTCCAATAATTTCATCTTTTGTTTAGTGCAACACATCAAATAATACTTGACATTTTCTACATTGTTAACAGGTGCAACTACAACAAAAACATCTAATGCACAATAAAAACAAGTACATAAATTTAGATCATAATTAACATGAAAAAATAACTTTAAAATTAACATGTGTACTTGATTTTATTATTTGTTTCTAGATCTCTATCATTTGAAAGTAATTTAAATGTTACCATCTCTAACAAGATCAGAAAATCGATCACCTTCAGATGATACTATAGTCTACTCTGACTGCATCTCTTCAAGTTTGCAACAGACATTTTCCCCTTTGTATTTAGTTCTGTATGTTTCCAATCTTTTACATACATATTGTTTTCACAAACATCATTGGATTCTATGTCTTCTATGTAAACATGAAAAAAACAAGAATATTTTCTTTTATCAAATGCAAACACATTTTGGTACTCCTTTATTTTAATTGAATACAAATTTCGAGTCCCTTTTATTGTTTCAAAGTCATTTCCAATAGATCTATCTACATCTTGGACCCGAATATTCCAAAAAAAACTATATGGAAAATTCAAACAAGAATATAAATATGTTATTTAAAATACAATTTACATATGATCAAAGATAATCATCGTGATAAATAATGTTTAAAATTAGAAAATTAATAAAAAATAAATCATATATATATATATATATATATATATATATATATATATATATATATATATATATATATATATATGCAAGTTAGTTTCTATATGTGTACATGTACCTTCGTACTTCCATTGAATGGTTAGTCTCACGGCTTAGTGCAACGATGCACCATTGAACAACTTGTTCAGCTAAGACAAATCGGTCTGCAGAGTGGTCCATTTGATATCTTCGAAGTGCTAGTTTTATACATGCCCCTGCACCATCATGTTCTCCTTTTCCATAACCAGTCTCAAAGAAATTCCAACAATGTTTAATGTGGGTTTTCATTTGAAGAAGACAACCAAATGAATGATCATGAAGATTTGAATTGACCTGCGCATCCATCTAACCATATCTAATGTTCATTGAATTTTATTTGACGAATTTTCAATGAGTCATAAATCTTATCAAAACAATGTTTTACAAAATGTGTATCATGTGTACGATCATCGCTGATATAAAAGTGATATTCTTTAATAACATGTTGATTTTCACTGGTGCTTTGTATATGATCAACATTTTGTTCAACGTGTCTATATAGAATATGGAAAAGCACATAGACCTGGTCAAAATAATAGTATTCACTCTATATTTCATTTTGTGCAACAAATGTGTAATTCTCTGCCAATTCGACTATTGACAAAATGGTCCCTGGTGGAAAAGAATTTACGAGATTTTTTGAATTGCAAGTCCTGTCGTCGAGCTCTATGTGAATTCTTGGTGTATTTATAAATTTCTTCCTCAAACTTTCTAAAAAACTCTATCACAAAAATTTATTCTTCTTGTAAATCAATCCTTTTAGCACTTGCAGTACTACTTGAACTAATCGATGTGTGAATATATTTATATATCTTCCATTTCACTTTTATGTTGGACAACGATTGATCATTTATATCAATAGGATATTTGTTGTGAAATAAAGTCAAATTTCCACAATGATCACATTTTTTACCACCAACACATTTCTTTTGGTAAAATAATTCATGGCTTTCTCTTGCACATAGAATTTGAGATATGAAATCATGGATAGTGGAAGGAGGAGGTGAATTTTTCCAAAATGTTTTACCAAAATTAAGGAATGTGTCATAATATAACTAAAATTCCACATGATAACAACAACAACAAGTATCGTGTATGGTGATAGGTTTAACATACCATGGTTTTTGTTGCTCAAAAACACTGATTGAGACATTAATTCCACAATTATCTTCTATGAACTTATTGAACAAATCTATCTGAGTGGTGTCCAAGATATGTTTTGCATGTTCTTCGTATTGATTTCGTGTTATTTTTAGCTGCATCACGTCCCTTGCTTTTGGTGAAACACGTGAATTTTTCATCCAATATTCATATATTATTTTTTTAACATCTTCTCCAAGTCTATCTTTGATGGTTGCTTACAAATAACTTTCCAACAAGCGAGCTCATCATTTACATCTATTTGCAATAGAAATTTCTGATGTTTGTGCAATGTTTTTCGTGAGGTCCCTAATGCTTATGCCATATATTTTACCAAACGATTATCTTTAGTACTTGATGAAAACATTGCCATTTGTATTGCTCTACGTGCATCTAAATCACTTTTCTTTCTAGGTCTTCCAATTGACTTTAAGGCACTATTTATATTTTGTACCACATTTTCCTTCATTTTTTTATTATCTTTTGTTGATTTTTGAATACCCAATAGCGTCGTAGCTTCTTTTAATTTCTTTTATGTTAAAAAATTGGGCTCGAACTGCCACATTTTCATCTTTGAAGAACATATCAGTAATGTTCTTAACACGATATCATATAACATGGCCAAATTTTTTATCTCCATATGTGTCAGTGTCAACATTTTCTAACATCTCATCATTGATATTGATTTCATCTGTACATATGAGAATTAAATGTACAAAAAGAGCTTAAATATTCAATAAATAATTAAATAAAAAAATAGTGTTTGAATGAAATTGAAAAATTAATAAATATGCATAATTTCAATAATACACATGACATATATATACATACCCAGTGATTCAATTTCTTTACTTGAATTTCTTTCAACATTTTTAACATATTCAATCATTGGTTCAATATCCTTTTCACTTTCTCTTTCAACATTTTCTATCTCATCATCAATGTTATGAGGAATATCTCTCTTTGTTTACATTGCAAAATAATTTTCAAATTAGTTCATCAAATAAAAATTAAGTTTCATAATACACTAGTTAAATTTTAAATATCATTTATAATATTTACATTTACATACCTGCTTCAACTTCTAGTTGAGTTTGATTTTCCCTTTCAATATTTGAGTGTTCTTCTCTCCTTTTTTGCGATATTCTCTCCCGTATTCTCTACGAGCCTCAAGGTTTCTTATTTGATCATATTTCCTCTTGCGATTTCTTTGATTTCCCATGATATTTTAGTATGAAGCTAAAAAAAATCCTTCAAAATCCTGCAAAAGAAACTCACTATCAAAATTTAGACAAAAAGCTCACTTCAAAAAATCATCACAAAAGATTTAATTTAAAAAAAAAAAAACTCACTTTAAAAATTTTGCACAAAAGACTTACTTCAACTCAAAACACTTACTTAAAAAAAAAAAAAAATCACTTCAAAAATTCTGCCAAAAAAATGTCTTTTAAAAATGAAGCTCAAAATATTTCCTTCAAAGTCCTGCAAAATAATCTCACTTTAAAAATTTAGACAAAAACTCACTTTAAAAAATCATTATAAAATATTTACTTCAGCCCAAAACACTTACTCTAAAAAAAGGTCACTTTAAAAAATACACCAAAAAAATGTCCTTTGAAAATTCAGCACAAAAAATTTCCTTTGAAAATTCAGCCCAAAAAAATTCCTTTGCAAATTCAGTCCAAATGAAGAAATGTGTGAAAATAATGTTTCAGTTTTCAGCTATTTATAGAGTTCCAAAATTTATTTTTTTAGGGGCTTTATCAAATTTTATGCAGCCGACGGAATTTGCAATCAAAAGTTCGGCCGAACTTTGTTTGTCGTTAAGATTAACAAAACGATGTGCCGATAAAAGTTCATCCGAACTACTACAAAAGTTTGGCCAAATTAAAACGTCTGCAACTACACTGCAACTCGGCTCTGAACACATTTCTTCAACTTTGGAATGGTTAAACTCCATCAAATTTTATGAATTAACTTTCGAAACCAAGACTAGCATTTGCAGAATTCAATCTACTTTCAGTAGATATAACTTTTATAGAATTCCATAGATATTTTCTAATTTTAATTAATTTTCTAATAAAATGGGTGCAAAAAATTTCGGGCATTATGATTCAGTGAAATCAAAATTCTATATTTCTCAAAATACACTGCAAAAAAAATTGAAACATGGTGCATTACATTGGTCTGTCATCTATAATGGATAGTTTTTAGATTTATAGTTTATAACTAACATGTTGAGAAACTTGACATCGACCAAAACGTATTCAAAATTTGCAATTTTTTCATATTGGTTCAGTTTCAAAAAAAATTAGTAATTATGATATGCATCAATTGGTTTCGTAAATGTAACGACACCGAAGTAGAATCTATCTAGATTGTTGCAACACATTTTTATTCTAAAAAACACCAAGTTATCAATGAATACGTGAGCGCTACTCAACATGAATTTTTACGAATCCCTTGATTGTTAAAGAACACACACTCAAAGAATGGTTAAGTTGACATATCAAATGTGAATAAAAAATTTCCAAAAAATAAATAATAGAAAGCTAATAAAATTTCTAACAAGTTTTATTTTTATCATAAAATAAATTCTAAAAAAAAAATTTCTTAGTTTGCAGAAACTTAAAAAACTTCTAGAAATTATATTTTTTTCTCAAATAAAAAGACAAAAAGACAAAAAAATGTAACGAAGTTCATATTTTCACTCATTAGTAATAATGTACGAGTCAAACCCAAATAAAAAAAAGGAAATTGAAACTCTATTTACAAGCATCATCTATTTGCAAGTTATGTTTTTAAAATGTCATGAAAACACCCTTTTTTGCAAGTTAATAGTCTTAAATGACACCAAAGCTACTTGCAAGTTGATGTTTTTAAAATGTCATGAAAACACCCTCTATTTGCAAGTTAATAGTCTTAAGTGACACCAAAGCTACTTTAACAATGAAGTTCAATTTATAATTTTTTAATAAATATTATTAAAACTTTAAAAATATAAATAATATTTATAAATCTACAAAAATTAGATTGCATAAAATGTTTAAAATTGACCTGAAATAAAAAAATAAAAAAATAAAAAAAAATTAAGACACATAAACATGTCACACAGGAAAATTCAATTTCTAAAATGTGTGAACCTATAAAGACCTTTTATAAAACAATTTAATTTAATATTAGAAATAAATATTAATTTAAATATACTATATTTATATTTTTTTTATTATAAATATATATTTTTTTAAAGTGTAAAACACATTAAAATGCACACAATCAAATAATATATATCATTAATACAATCAACCATATAAAAACAATGAATTCATAATATCATTTAAATATTTTGTGCAAACTTCAACAATAAACTTATATTACAAATATGAAAAAGGAAGATTTTATAAAAATTATTCATTTGTATTTAAAATTATATATATATAACATAACATATTCACAATGTGATTTTACATCATTATATGTCAATATAATATTTAATTAAATTAACCAAATAATGTTATTAAATATGATATGTCAATTAACATTATTGTGAAATACATAATTCAATGTAAGTTAAAAATATAAAATAAATTGATTTATTAATAATGGTGTCAAACATAATTAAATGAAGAAGTGTATTGAAAATTAATAAAACTTTGAATATATTGTGTTTTAGTTATAAGTCTTAATAAAGTCATATATTAAATATAAGTTGAGAATATATATATATATATATATATATATAAAATAAAATAAAATAAAATGAAAATAAATATAAAAATAAATAATAAGTAAATAAATATAAAATTTATTAATTTTATTTTAATATTAATATAAAAATACAATTTTATCATATCAAAAATATAATATAATTATAATAAACATATACATTAAGAAATATAATATATGTATGATATACATATCTATTAATGAGTGTTTTTTAAACCTTTAGAATTTTTAAATCTACATTATAAAAAACTAAAATATAGTTTTATTAAAAAAAAATACAATTCTATTGCAAGGAAGATATAAGTTAAATCATTTTTTATTTTGGAAGATATAAGTTAATTTTTTTTTTAAAAGAAAGATAGATTTCTATTATAAAGTCTAGATTACATGACTATGACTATTCAGTAGATCCATCACAAAATTTGTTTTCTCTAAGATTTTTCTGAGGAGAGGGTATGGGTTGGGTTCATCTGTTCCATTTTAGAGTACTTCTTTTCTTTTGCTCCTCCATGAGCTGTGCCACCTCTAGAGTGATAGTGACCCTTCCCATCCTCAATATTTGTCTAGACATTCATGAGATCTTGGGTATCTATAAGGAAATCAAAACTTGACACCTCCACACTGTTAGTCGGGAGTCGCCTCCAGCTTGACAAATTTCCAATCCACCTTTGCTTCGAGACCTTCAAATTTAACCTCAACTAGTATGACTCCAACTTGACAAATTTCCAATCCACCTTTGCTTCGAGACCTTCAAATTTAATCTCATCTAATATGTTTGTGGCTTCTCTTCTGCTCTCTAACAAGTCCAATCTTTTGGAAAGAAGATCAATCCACCCATTAATGGAAACTGTCACAACTTTCTTTCACCTCTCTATTTTATGCTCATTGGTGATGAACGGAAAAAGCTATCAGTTCAGAGCGCATATATATATATATCATTTGCGCATATCAAATTTGTGCAGACATTCATTTCTTTTGCTTCTTCTCTTCTATGCATTGGGTTGCCTTTGCCTTTCTGCTATTGATATTTGTTTTCTTGGCATGGCCATGCATCTTTGTTTTCTAATTTTCATCGGTTTTTCATTTTAGCTGTAATTGGTGTGTTCTTTTAAGTTATAATTGTAATTCATTGTTCTTTCTTTTGCCCTTTTGCCCTGGGTGTTTGCATGAATTGCCAGGGTGATTTTATTTATTTATTTTGTTGTTGTGTAAAGCATGAGAGTCACTAGAGATGAAACCCATGTTACCCAATGTGGTGGAGGGTCAGTTATGCACTTATTTTCCAATTTATATTTATTCAGCTAATTTTTACTAATAAATCTGTACAGAGAGAAGCCTCCTGGTAGCTAATGGTTAATAGTCGTTTTGTAGTTTTAGCTGAATAAAGCCCTATTCATTAAACCGTTCCTTCTTCATTATTTCTATTTCATTAGTTATGAACTGATTTATAGTTTTGCAACAGGTGAAAGGGAGGGTTATGAGAAGCTTCGGTTTCTATACCCGTCTTATGTTTGTCTCAATGCGCGGTGTTAATATGATTTATTTGGGGTGATTGAATTGATGTGCGGGACAGGGTACGAATGTGCCCAAAAAATGCTCGTAAACCTTGGCGAACATTAAACCTTTTTGTCTCATCATTAGGTCAGGTAAACCACGATCCTTTCATTCTCAGTTTTCAAGACATAAAAAATATTCATTACTCCTATTTAATAATATTGTCACAGGTGGATGGGAGAGTTTAATAGCACTGTAACAGGGCGGAAGGAGTCTCCACCTGTTACAATAGAGAAGAAAAATTTTCTGTTTCTTCTTTTGTCTTTGCAGTGAACTCGACACTGCGGAAAGAAATTGGACAGAGTATAAACGTGTGAAAGGACGTGCGTACGGCTTCCCTCCAGGTTCATTATCATATTATAATAGGTAGGAAAGGAACCGACTTCCACTCTCGCTTTCGCCAAGACAAAATCATTGACTGATCTCTGTATCTCATGGTCTCTGCAGGTAAATATTGTGTCAATCTATAGCAACGCAGGCGTAGCGTCGTGCAGCCAGCGGTGACCCACCATTTCATGCTCCCCCACGGTGTGAATTATTATCCCAGCGATTACACGGAGCCTGAAGCGGGCGTCCCACGGTCCAATTCTGTGCAATTCTAATTGCTCCTGCAATGCTGCTTTCTTCCGCAGCAGTTTCTCCTCATGTTACCTTGCAGCCGGCCCGCTATCGACCCTGAAATTGACTGCGAACCAGAGATACAAGGCCTATTATATCAAGGTTCTCAGTGAGGTGTCTTGATGCAGGAGCATCCAGCTCCGAGGAGACAGGAGATGGTTGACCGTCTCAGTTGATTGTTTTATTTACGAGTTTATGGACAGGTTGTTAAACCTATGTTTATTTATGTTATTAATTAGTTTAGTTTTAACAGTTGGACAGAAACTGTAAGACTAGGAACATAAACTGTTTTTTCTTTAATTAGTTAGAAATTGTTTTCTTTTAAACAAAATACATTGAAACTGACCAGCGGGTAGGATAACTTCGGTTGACAGGGTAACCGTAAACTGAAAAACGGTTTTATGCCTACTGTTATTTAAACGAAAAGAAATGATAGGTAGGGGTTCGGAGTTTTTTTCAAGAAGAGGAAAGAATATTGAAAAAACATTATACTCTGCAACCAGTATTAAATTCTGCCAGAAGTGCAAATACATGAATGTGCATTTCAAACTCAGAAGTATTTTATTTCCTGTTAAATGATATGTAATCACTGAATGTGTTTTTATGTAAACGAAATAAATCTCTAGACTTTGAAATTGAGCAAATATGTGCTGTGTGTGAGGGAAGCAAATAGTTGTGTCTTTTATATCATGCATTAATAGGACACAGGAACAGAAGTGACACATACACAGTCACACGTAGCATACAATATCTCTGTTCGGCAAGACAAACAAACGGAGGAGCAACCTACAGCGAAACAGGTGAGATTCATACATTCAAACACTGAAGCGTTCAATTCGAGAAACTTTACAGAGAATCATTTTACTTTCATATACTAGTCATTTTTAAAATAAGTCCATCAAAATTTTTGACCCAGTCAAATAGTATAGCGAGCCGGCACAATCCAAACAAGGGTTTGAAACCCGAAATTTACCGCTTCAGTCATAAAAGAAAAAGCAACTATATAACCCTAGCAAGGGCTTGAAACCAGAAGTTGACACAGTCATAAACGAACGCACAGTTTCAGCGTTTTCCAGACCGACAGAGGAATACATCCAGAAACTTGCCAACCAACAGGGTTCGGCTATAGAACAAGAAGTACCGGAAAGAAAAACAAGTCTTGAGAACAGCTAACCACGAGATTTGAAAGGAGTGACCCTACCGGAGGGTTTGAAACGCCGAGGGAATGGACCGGGTTTCGCCAGGAGAAACCTGCACATGGAAATTGACCACCATAACTCGAGTTAGAACGTGTTCCAGAGATAAGCATCCATACAAGACTAAAGAAAACAAAAAAACGAAACACAGTCAGAAGAAAACCTTACCAGGGTTTTGGGTTTGGACAGAGGTAAGCCGACAGGGTTTCCAGCGGAGCAGCCATCACTGATACACGAAGGAGCCGAGGGGTTAGGGTTACGAAAAACAGCGGCGCGGAGTAAAATCGGAGGGAGTAAGTTACCTGTGGCTCCCACTGATGCCGGAAGTAACCTTGGTGATTTTACCCTGTCGCACCTACAAGATGGGTTCGACAGCACATTGACATTAACAGGAAACGAAATGAGAGGAAAGATTAACCTGTTTGCAAACCAACAAAAATCGACAGGGAATAAAGAGTTACCGACAGTAAGTTACCGGGAAATAGCCCACAACAGCTCGACAGTTGGCGCCATTGAAGAAACTGGAGGAAACTTAGTAACCCGCAGAGGTTACCCACAGGGAAAACGCGCAGACTTGTGGAGAGTATTCGCGAAAACCAGAGGCCAGCAAAGGGCCGAAGAAACCTCCCTTCTCGAACCCTCGTTCGACGAAAAACAACAACAATAAAACCATCGTTCACAGTTGAAAGGGTATAGCACAGAACTCGGTGCACAGTAAATGCGCCAAGGACGTGACCAATGGTGTATTAAAAGCGACATGAATCAGCACAGGAATCCATTAAATCAATATACATTCCGAGTTAAATACGAATGATGACGTGTAAAGCACAGTCACATATCCATTGTTGAAACCATACTCCGGAGGAAGTTGTATTGTCAAACAAAATCACAAATATCACATCAAAGTTTGGTGTTTGGTTTAATATATTATTAATTAAGCCACGTGGTTGAACTGGGACATCACACACGGAAGTTAGAACTTCGTCATTTTTGGTATCAGAGAAAGGGTTTTACAGAACAAGAAAATGGAGGTTGGCAGAAGAGGAAGAGGTAGAGGGAGAGCAGTCCGAAGAGTGGCAGAAGAGGGACTGCGAGAAGAGATACGGATTTTGAATCAAAGATTGGCAGCAGTAGAAGCTGGGGGAAGGAGAGACCCAGCAGATGACAGTGATGAAGATGCGGCAGAACCAGAAGATGAGTTCGAAGGGGTGACACCTGAACTCAGGTTGTTGAAGTCAGTTTTGCTGTCCAGTCATAAGCCAAAGCATGAGCTTTCCACTTATGACGGAACTCTGTCGGCGGAGGTGTTATTAGATTGGCTGAGTGAAATAAACAAATACTTTGAGTTTGAGGAAACCAGTGAAGACAAGCAGGTGAAATTCGCTGCCACCAAGTTGAAAGGACATGCGTCCTTATGGTGGGACAGCGTTCAGGCAGAAAGGAAAAGGCTACATAAAAAGCCTATAAGGAAGTGGGCCAGAATGGAGGCAAAACTGAAAGAGAAGTTTCTGCCTAAGGATTATCAGATCATGCTGTACAGGCAAGTACAGAATTTAAGACAACGGGGAATGACAGTGAAGGAATATACCGAGGAATTATATAAGTTGAATTTGAGGGCAGGGTATATGGAGGATACCCCAGAGAAAACAGCTAGATTCGTGAATGGGCTGAGAGGGGAAATACTAGATGAAATTGGTATCCTCTCACCCAGAACTTTGGATGAAGCATACCAGTTTTCTTTGAAGGCAGAGGAGAAAATAAACAGGAAGAAGAATGCCAGAAGGGGAGGTGGATCTGGCAGAGGAAAGGGGAAGGCCTTCGGTAAAGGCAGAGGAACAGGTTCCAATGAGGACAACAGCAGTTCCAAATCTGCAGGGACAGCAGAAAAGGACAACAGCACTAGAGGAGGACGACCAGCCCAGCGAGGGAGAGGAAATGATCGGGGCAGAGGAACTGTCCAGTGCTATAGGTGCCACAAGTGGGGACACAAATCGTATGAATGTCCTGAAGGCAAACCAGCAAGTGGGAGAGGAGCTTATGTTGCTCAGCCTGAGGAAGCGGAAGCACCGCCTCAGGGAGTGGAAAATGCACCAGAGACAGGGGAAGCCTTGGTGCTGAACAAGGTGTTGTTAAAACCAGCAAAGGAGATTATGGACCCAGATCAAAGGAAGGCTTTGTTCCGGACAGTTTGCAAATCACAGGGAAAGTGCTGCAAACTGATTATTGACAGCGGGAGCACTGACAATTTGGTGGCCACGGAAATGGTGGAGAAATTGGGATTGAAGAAGCTGAAACATCCCACTCCATACAAAGTGTCGTGGCTACAGAAAGGACATCAACTGTTAGTTGATGAACAGTGCGAGGTGGAGTTCCAGATAGGCAGATATAAAGACAAGATTGTCTGCGATGTTATGCCAATGGATGTCTACCATATACTGTTAGGAAGGCCCTGGCAGTTTGACAGAAAAGTGGTTCATGACGGAAGAACGAACTGTTACAAGTTTGTTAAAGATGGAGTCAAGCACACACTTGTACCCATCAAAGAGGAAGGTACAGCAGAAGCTAGTGGAGTAAAAGCACTGCTGATGGGTGGAAAAGAATTCTTGAAACAGATTGAAGACAATGATGTGAATTTTGCTGTTGTGCGGAGACCGAAGACAGTGGTACTGCACACAAAGATTTCAGACTTACCCGAGGAGGTCCAGGATATGTTGCAGGATTTCGAAGATATCGTAGTGGATGATCTTCCGGATGAATTGCCCCCCAAGAGAGGTATCAGTCACTGTATTGACTTTATACCAGGAGCTATTTTACCAAATAAAGCAGCCTCTCGCATGAGTCCTAAGGACAACGAGGAGATTAGGAAACAGGTACAGGAGTTGCTAGATAAAGGGTTGATTAGAGAAAGCATGAGCCCCTGTGCAGTCCCAACAGTTTTGGCTCCAAAAAAGGGAGGCGAATGGCGGATGTGCACAGATTCAAGGGCCATTAATAAAATTACTATTCGGTACAGGTTTCCATTGCCAAGAATGGACGATATGATGGACTGTTTGAGTGGGGACTTGAAGAGTGGATACCACCAGATCCGGATTCAGGAGGGAGACGAATGGAAAACAGCTTTCAAGACGAATGAAGGGCTGTACGAGTGGCTGGTAATGCCATTTGGGCTAAGTAATGCCCCCAGTACTTTTATGCGCCTAATGAACGAAGTGCTGAAAGAGTTCATTGGGAAGTTTGTAATTGTTTATTTAGATGATATACTGATTTTCAGCAAAACCAGAGAAGAACATTTCAGGCATGTTCGAAGTGTGATGAGGAAGCTGCAGCAAAACAAGCTGCTGATTAATCTAAAGAAGTGTACTTTTTTTCAGTGAGAGTTAATATATTTGGGGTTTGTAATAGCAGAAAACGAGTTGAAGATGGATCCAGAAAATATTGCAGCTATAGTTAGTTGGCCATCCCCAAAGAGTTTATTTGAAGTCCGAAGCTTTCACGGACTAGCAAGTTTTTACAGGAAATTCATCAGGAATTTCAGTGGGATCTGCGCACCTATGTTGGATACGATCAAGAAGGCAAATCAGCCTTTTCGCTGGACAGAGGCAGCGGAGAAGAGTTTTCAGACTTTAAAGGGAAAGATCACAGAAAGACTGATATTAAGGCTGCCTGACTTCAACAAACTTTTCCAAGTTCGTTGTGATGCCAGTGGTACAGCCATTGGGGCAGTACTTAGTCAGGAAGATAGACCGGTTGCATATTTCAGTGAAAAACTGAATGAGAGCAGACAGAAGTACTCAACTTATGACAAGGAATTCTACGCAGTTGTTCAAGCGTTAAAGCATTGGAGACATTACCTATTGGGTAATGAGTTTGTTTTGTTTTCAGATAATTCTGTGTTACAGTACATTATGCAGCAGCATAAATTGAACCAGAAACATGCAGAATGGGTTGAGTATCTGCAGAGTTTTACTTTTGTGTTGAAACATATTAGTGGGCAAGCCAACAAGGTGGCAGATGCGTTGAGTAGGAGAAATTTACTTTTACAGGAAAGTACAATGCAGGTGCTGGGTTTTGAACACCTGAGGGATCTATATCAGACAGATGCAGATTTTAAGGAGGCTTATGAGGCCTGCCAAAACCCTCTATTAAGAAATAGTAGTCCATGGTTGGACTATAATTTGTAGGAGGGATTATTGTTCAAGGGAGGACAGTTGTGCATTCCTGACTGTTCAATGCGGGAGAACATTATTCGGGAGAAGCATAGTGGAGGTCTAGCTGGGCATTTCGGTATAGACAAAACTTTTTCACAGGTTGAACATTTTTATTTTTAGCCAAGGTTGCAACGAGACGTGTAGAGATATGTGAGCTGGTGCAAAACGTGTCAATTGGCAAAGGGTCACAGTCAAAATGCAGGGCTTTATATGCCACTACCCATTCCGAGCAGACCATGGGACTCAGTCAGCTTGGACTTTGTCTTGGGTTTGCCTAAGACACAGCGAGGCCTCGATTCAGTAATGGTGGTAGTGGATCGATTTTCAAAAATGGCACATTTTATACCCTGCAGGAAGACCAGTGATGCTACTCACGTAGCGCACTTGTTTTTCACAGAGATCGTTAGACTGCATGGTCTACCAAGATCCATCGTTTCCGACAGGGATGTAAAGTTCACCGGGCATTTTTGGCGAACCCTGTGGAAAAAGTTGGATACTCAGTTACAGTTCAGCTCTGCTTACCACCCTCAGACTGACGGGCAGACTGAAGTGGTGAACAGGAGTCTGGGAAATCTGCTGCGGAGTCTAATAGGAGAAAATTCGCGAATGTGGGACCATGTACTTGCTTAGGCGGAGTTCGAGACTTGGGAAAACTTGAAAAACGGAGTGCAAATGGGGAATATTTTTCCCAAATAATGAGCGACTTACATGAACAAGTGAAACTGAAATTGCAGGACAGCAGTCAGAAATATAAGCAGAGGGCAGATTTGAAACGACGGGAAGTTCAGTTTAATGTGGGGGATGAAGTCCTTGCACACCTACGCAAGGAACGGTTTCCGAAACGGGACTATAATAAGCTGAAATTCAAGAAAATTGGCCCTTGCAAGATCATTCGCAAGTTTTCTGCAAACGCATATGAGTTGCATTTGCCGCCAGGGATAGGAATTTCACCCATCTTTAACGTGGCTGACCTATTTCCTTACGTTGCTGATCCTGAAGATAACGCAGCAGGAAGGCCAACACGGGACACCAAGTTTGATGAGGATTTTTGGATGAGACAGTTGCCTATGGCACAACCCTCTGAGATCGAGAGTATTCTCGACACACAGGTAGCCAAACACACACGTAGGAAGGAATATCTGCAATACTTGGTCAAGTGGAAGAACCGTCCAATTGAGGACAGTTCGTGGCTCGACGCGGTGCAGATACAGAAGGCAGGCTACTCAGTCGATGATCTCATGGAGCGGAGCCATGACTTTTTGCCACCCCGGGAGCCTGATACAGAAGCATCCAGCTCCGAGGAGACAGGAGATGGTTGACCGTCTCAGTTGATTGTTTTATTTACGAGTTTATGGACAGGTTGTTAAGCTGTGTTTATTTCTGTTATTAATTAGTTTAGTTTTAACAGTTGGACAGAAACTGCAAGACTAGGAACATAAATTGTTTTTTCTTTAATTAGTTAGAAATTGTTTTCTTTTAAACAAAATACATTGAAAATGACCAGGGGATAGGATAACTTCGGTTGACAAGGTAACCGTAAACTGAAAAACGGTTTTATGCCTACTGTTATTTAAACGAAAAGAAATGATAGGTAGGGGTTCGGAGTTTTTTTCAAGAAGAGGAAAGAATATTGAAAAAACATTATACTCTGCAACCAGTATTAAATTCTGCCAGAAGTGCAAATACATGAATGTGCATTTCAAACTCAGAAGTATTTTATTTCCTGTTAAATGATATGTAATCACTGAATGTGTTTTTATGCAAACGAAATAAATCTCTAGACTTTGAAATTGAGCAAATATGTGGTGTGTGTGAGGGAAGCAAATAGTTGTGTCTTTTATATCATGCATTAATAGGACACAGGAACAGAAGTGACACAGACACAGTCACACGGAGCATACAATATCTCTGTTCGGCAAGACAAACAAACGGAGGAGCAACCTACAGCGAAACAGGTGAGATTCATACATTCAAAAACTGAAGCGTTTAATTCGAGAAACTTTACAGAGAATCATTTTACTTTCATATACTAGTCATCTTTAAAATAAGTCCATCAAAATTTCCGACTCAGTCAAATAGTATAGCGAGCCGGCACAGTCCAAACAAGGGTTTGAAACCCGAAATTTAACGCTTCAGTCATAAAAGAAAAAGCAACCGTATAACCCTAGCAAGGGTTTGAAACCAGAAGTTGACACAGTCATAAACGAACGCACAGTTTCAGCGTTTTCCAGACCGACAGAGGAATACATCCAGAAACTTGCCAACCAACAGGGTTCGGCTATAGAACAAGAAGTACCGGAAAGAAAAACAAGTCTTGAGAACAGCTAACCACGAGATTTGAAAGGAGTGACCCTACCGGAGGGTTTGAAACGCCGAGGGAATGGACCGGGTTTCGCCAGGAGAAACCTGCACATGGAAATTGACCACCATAACTCGAGTTAGAACGTGTTCCAGAGATAAGCATCCATACAAGACTAAAGCAAGCGAACACGATCGAAGAAATTTCTACCGGAGGTTTGGGTTGGGATTGGTAAGCGAAGCCAGGGTTTCCGTAGACGACCATCACTGATACACGAAGGAGCCGAGGGGTTAGGGTTACGAAAAACAGCGGCGCAGAGTAAAATCGGAGGGAGTAAGTTACCTGTGGCTCCCACTGATGCCGGAAGTAACCTTGGTGATTTTACCCTGTCGCACCTGCAAGATGGGTTCGACAGCACATTGACATTAACAGGAAACGAAAGGAGAGGAAAGATTAACCTGTTTGCAAACCAACAAAAATCGACAGGGAATAAAGAGTTACCGACAGTAAGTTACCAGGAAATAGCCCACAACAGCTCGACAGTTGGCGCCATTGAAGAAACTGGAGGAAACTTAGTAACCCGCAAAGGTTACCCACAGGGAAAATGCGCAGACTTGTGGAGAGTATTCGCGAAAACCAGAGGCCAGCAAAGGGCCGAAGAAACCTCCCTTCTCGAACCCTCGTTCGACGAAAAACAACAACAATAAAACCATCGTTCACAGTTGAAAGGGTATAGCACAGAACTCGGTGCACAGTAAATGCGCCAAGGACGTGACCAATGGTGTATTAAAAGCGACATGAATCAGCACAGGAATCCATTAAATCAATATACATTCTGAGTTAAATATGAATGATGACGTGTAAATCACAGTCACATATCCATTGTTGAAACCATAGTCCGGAGGAAGTTGTATTGTCAAACAAAATCACAAATATCACATCAAAGTTTGGTGTTTGGTTTAATATATTATTAATTAAGCCACGTGGTTGAACTGGGACATCACACACGGAGGTTAGAACTTCGTCATGTCTCGTAATGTGACCCCTTCGAGTCTGGTTATTCCCTGAGAATCGGCAGCATAGACAGAATCATGTTGAGCTCTGTTCCTCTGCCTATTCTACTCGCGCGAAGGAGCCTAGCTAAGGTGGTAATCATAGATGAAGAAGGGATCAATCTGGAAGAAATGGAGGAGGAAGCTTTCTTGAAGGCACTCCCAGGGCTGCTGCCGATTCCCGCAAGAGGCTCCTGTTTTACGAGCTAATGGAGAACAATTCTTTGGATTAATGGGCTATTCTCGTGTCTGGACTGCAACAGAAGGTGTTTGACGTGGGAACAACGTTGCAACCAGCAGTGCAGAGAGCCCATTATGCACTTGGACATAAACCCTCAGAATATTCATTGCTCAGGTAAAAAAAGCCCAAACTCTGTAAACGTGCTGAGGATGCGCGTACACCTTTCCCTTTGTTCATTATGACAATTAAGGTACCGACTCTTTCAATTTTGCTTTCCCAAAGACACAAAAACATTCACTGATCTCTTTATCTCACGGTCTCTGCAGATACCATGGAGCCCTAAAAGTATTATTATCTGTTCGAGCTTTTGGAAGGAATCATGCATTCAGGTTTGCTGAAGAATATCGCGAGCTTCCATCATGTAGGTACACATTGTTTTGGGTGGGTGCTTTTCGTTGGCCATTTTTTTATTTTACATTTTTATCCATTGGCTATACGATTTACTTTATATGTTTTTATTTTTCTTTTCTAATTTTTTTTATATATTTCAGTTGAGTTTTAAACTTTTATCTATAAGCATATCTACATAATCGATAATTGGTTTCCACCTTGGTAAAGAATGGCATAGAGTCTCAAGAGTTGTTATTATTCATAGGAGAGGTTAAACACTTTTAATTATTAAATTGATTTTAGACCTGAATTGTGGGGATTCTCAATAGTTGGGATGTTGTGGGAAAGCTCGTTTACATTTAATTTCTTTGTTTGCTTATTGGTTTTGGCTTATTGTTGAAAGGACATTTGATTTGTAATAAGTGAAAAGGAGAGTTTCATTGAGGATGAAGATGAAATGATAATATACTATTTTTGTTTCAAGGTAAGGGGCCAATGTCTTTCACAGGCTTGTTTGGCTTACTTAGATATTTCTGTGTGACATATCAAAGTATTTGTGGTTCTTTAGTCTCATTTAATATAGTTTGAGCTGTAATTCTCATTCTCATTCATTTCTGTATTTGTCTTTGCGTGTCTTGCCTCACTGTTAGATTACTTTGATATTTCTGTGTGCTAGATCAAATTATTTGCGGTTCTTTATTCTCATTTATTAGAGTTTGAGTTGTATTTCTCATTCTCATTCATTTCTATATTTGTCTCTGTGTGTCTTGCCTCATTGTTAGAGGGAGATTCCTTTCTCAAGCTTTCTAAGGAGGTGTTTTGGAGAAGGAGAAAGGATGAAGAATATGATCAAGCTTTTCTTGCATATTTTTTGTGAAGCATGTTGTGAATGGTGATTCCACTCTCTCATTGTTTGCTTGGATACACAGGTACACATTTTATCACATTTTGTTTGTCATAGTCTCTATAGGCAGGTATAAACGTAATCATCTTCAGTTTTTCTAAAAAAAAATAGAAAACATTCACTAATTTGGAATTGTGAACTAATCTGGAATCATTTAACTTCAAGCTTAGCTTCTAATTATAGTCCATATATTCATTAATTTTATTTGCAAAGATATCAATACATGGTCAACGATAAACTAGGTTGAAACATTTTAGTATATTAAATACATCTTATGAATTTTATTTATCTCTTGAATATCAAAATAGAATGAAAGTCAAGACAAATTCAAAGACTTGAGATTATTACCAACTTGTTTAGATCACATTATAATTTTAGAAGGAACAATGACCATGAGTTTGAAGAAGGAAATGCTTCTTTACTATTCATGGAAACCCTTCTTTACTATTCACAACCATTGGTAGGGGCATCTTGTAGGTCATAAGTGGGGTGCTTATATGCCTAATCTTGGTATGACATGTTCTATCAAAATTTCACTAAAAGAACTAGATGGTTCTAGAGGAAAGTTTATCCTCAAGTCAAATGGTAGTTGGTATTTATGTCAATGATTGTAGTTGTGAGTTGTGTTAACATCATTTTCTTTAAAGTTAATATCATTCATTTCATGTAGTTCTTTTTATTTTTGATGGATAAATTTAATTTCTTCATTTTAACCCTCACCAAATTTTGGATGAATTAGTTACCTACATAACCTTATTTTTTTCTTTTTAAAGTGAAGGGGATCAATTAATCTGACCTTCAATGAATGGGTGAAAGTATTACAGTCTTTAGTGAACTACCCAGCTAGCTATCATGAGTCCAGCAAATGTCCTTCCTAGCCACAAAGGATCCCCTAGGGAACTGTGTAAGTTATACTGCATGTCTTCTTTCCTCTTACTTTTAAAGGATCCCCTAGGGAACTGTGTAAGTTATACTGCATGTCTTCTTTCCTCTTACTTTTTAAGAGGAAGTGTGAGATAGAATTGAGGTTAAAGCATGGCATGTAGAGGTTGCTTCCCTTTATGGGGAAGCATTTTGTTTGGTGGAGAAGATGAATGCTACCCAAAACAGAGAGACGTTGTCACATAATATCCATTGGACACCAAATGTAGAAATTGTACCTGAAGCATTTTGATCTCTTGCTTTTTTTTTCATATTATTACATAAAAGGCTATGTGAATTTCAAAACCATACAAATCCTTTTCATGGTAACTTGAGCAAAGATACTATATTCTTAAGAGTAGAGACAAATAGAAGTGCCTATCACTTCATTGTACTAGAAGATAAATTACAATGATCGCAAACGGAGTAAAATAATTCAGATTTGAGCCTACATATGCTAGTGATCAATCCAATTCCATTGGATTTGGAGGTAGAGGTTTCTTCCAATCATAAGAGTTTAAATGTTACAACTTCCATTAGAAGGTGATTTCAAATCTTGGCATAGTTGTTGCTTGAAATCTTATGAATAATTGGAACACATAGTATTCCCTCTCATAGTAACAACATTAATCATGACCTCTTCCAATACGTAGAAAGGATCTAATATGACAATATGAGAATGACACCCTCCATCCACCTCTTTGTAGAATGTGTATGGAGGAGGATGAGGTGTTTATAAATTTTCAAGGAGGGGTTTTGCAAGATTGTATATTCATACTAAAATTCCTTCACAATAATTAGAGAAATATTGTGAGCTTGGATGCTTCATGACATGCAATAATCATAGTTTTCAGTCTTTTTAATATCAAAATATATACGAGGAGGAAGGTAACAATAAACGTTAAGAAAAAACCCAAAAAATCTTGCAGAAGGGTGTTAACTAAAGGGATATACAAAGTGTTATACTTAAATACTTGATGCTATACACTGTTTCTGTTAGAATTCCATGCTCCCCAAGTCCGGTCTATGTTTTCGCAGTTTCACAAAACATAAAACATAAACACTCTGAAACACCTAACTTTAAAACAACTTTAGCATTGTGGAATATACCAACAATTAAATCATACATAGAACATAATTTTATTGCCAAAACTGATTTCTTATTAGTCCATTAATAAGAATCCTAGGGCTCTTGTACCAAGGAAAATGGCCTTTTGCAATATCTAGAAAATATGCCCAAATACAAGACATGACCCTTGTTAATTTCCTTGGGTTGAGGGTTAGTCCTTCAAACCCCTACTGCCTTGCAAAGAATGCTTATGTGGTTGTCCTTTACCACAGAACCCCGACAACAGTTCACCACCTTGCTGTTGCCACTTGAGGATATTGTTATATCACCAAGGGGGTTACCCATCCCTCTGAAATCCTTGGACCACATGTAAACTTCTATGTTGATTCGTCCTGTTGAGGCTACATCTTGTAGTCCATGACCATCACATAGGGCTCGTATATCCCTCAACAGACCTCCCTCTAGTTGCGGATAATACTCAACACAATTGCGATCTTTCCTTTTGTTGCGGCCTGATGTCCCAACCTCCAAACAAAAACCCTCGGGTTGTTCCTACCAAAGGTTCGACCCTAAAATAGGGCCCAAATTCCTTCCTATTGACTTACAGATTACCCTAATGTCCTCACACAGGCCTTGACCTATGCTAAACTAGTAGGACGACCCTTCCATAGGGCCCGACACCTTTCTGCTTGCCTGTGGATGCACCTACATTACCCCTTTTCTTTGTAGTGTGCCACAATAGCGCTCACAACCTCGTCCTTGCTGCTGTGTAGACCTGGCCCTTTCCTTTGAGTCCTAAACTCTTGCACACATTCCCTATGACCTTTCTTGTTTATAGTGCTCTGTGTACATCACCTAGCTAGCAACCTACCTTCCCTCGACCTACTATGGTTCCTTGGAAAATCATAACCCCAATCAAGAAGAAACATCCATTATTCTTCTCTGCATGATTGATCATTTATAGCTTTTCAAAGGGTGTAATGCCATGGGTATATATCATGGGTCCCCTTCGACCTGGAACATATTTCCACCCTTGATCCACTACCATTGCTGCTCCGTACGACATAGAAACAATTCTCACTGTATGACAAGGTCTCTTCTTTGAAGACAACTCGCTCCTAGAAGCTTCCCGCTCCTGAGCATCTTGCATCGCCATCTTGTACCATGACTTCGTGAACCTGAAGGTTGTCTTCATTTGAGCTATTGATTCCCTCTTACCTTGTTGAATCCCTTTGGTGACTGACTTGTTGAGATTTATCTTGTCGGTCTATCTGTCCCCAATAATTAATTCTCGCTGACCACGTCCTATAGGAATCATAGAATCAATAGCAATAAGCCCCGTTTGAAGGGGTTCATATACGGGACGTCTTGATATAATACCTGGAGCGGGAGATTCAATCAGTCGGAATTCGGAAGTTGAAATTTGACCCTTACCATCAATGGGTTGGGCTAGAGCATTTACAACACGACCCAAATACGCATCACTTACTGGTATCTGAGCAATTTTTCTTGTTGCTCTCACAGAACTACCTTCTTGTATCATCAAACCATCGCCCATTGCAAACCCTAGGCTAGAGGGTTGTGGAGGAATTGGCCTCATAAGGTCACTTGTGGGCTAAGAACCCAAGCTTGGGGTTTTGTACCCAAAGTTGTGGGGCCGAAACCATGAAGAGATTTTGACATGTAACCCTTGGCTATCAAATGCTAGTGGGAAGTATATGCCCACAGTTAGATTTAAAGAAATTTAAATCTAATGGTGGGCATATACTGCCTACCAATGTTTAAAGGGCAGTATATGCCCAGCCGCATTATTGGTAGGCAGTATATGCGCAGCCGCATTTAATGGACAATAGACCAGAAAATAAGGCTTACCATATTTTCTACTCTATCTGCTATTAAATGTGGCTAGCCTTATTTTCTGGTCTATTGGCCATTAAATGTAGTTGGGCATACACTGCTCACAGTTGAATTTAAACGAATTTAAATCCAACTGTGGGCAGTATACAATATACGCCTAATGGTGTGCAGTATATGCAATTCGGTTGGATTTAAACGAATTTAAATCCAACTGTCGGCAGTATACAGTGTATATGCCCAATGGTGTGCAATGTATGCCCAACAACATTTAATGGCAAATGGAACAGGAAATAAGTTTTGCCACACCGATGAGATTGATGTGATACGAATGTGCCAAAAGAGACCGATGAGATTGATGTGATACGAATGTGCCAAAAGATGCTCGTACACCTTTTTGTCTCATCAGGTAAACCACAATCCTTCAATTCTCGGTTTCCAAGACATATAAAATATTCATTACTGTCTTTTAATAATATTGTAACAAGTGGAGGGGAGAGTTTAATAGCATTGTAACTATGCCCTGGCGATGTATGGTGGAAGGGTTGGCATAAGGGCATTAAATGCCTTAAAGCAGGCTCGATATTGCTTGTCGTGGCTTCATTGCTCCTTTCTCGGATTCCACTACGATGCTCTCTACGATTGATTCCTCTATACATTTATACATTTTTGACAGTTCTGAAGGTCCTCTTCTCAGAATGTTCAAATTGTTATCATTTATTGTAGAGAAATAGGCAAAAGATCTAAAAGTTTAAGGTAAAAGTTGAAGGGGGTAAGCACAAGTTTCAATTTTACTGGTGGATTGTTGTTGTTTCATTTTACCGAGGGATTATTGTTGTTTTCGGCTTTCGAATTCTATTTGAGTTTGGTTTTCATATTTTAGCCTTTTTGAGCTGTAGAGTGTGCTACATTGTGGTAGTTTTACATTTGGAAGAGAGATGGTGACCCAATCTCTTCACAAACGTGCCACTCATCAGGGCTCCAAAGCGGCGACAAGTTCTGAGGGTGCATACACTCTTTGCAAAGTTCTGTGGCCGCGTCATCGAGGTTTATGCGTGCAGTGCAGGTTCTGCAGAGTTTGGATTTTGGCGGCAAAGGTTTCAGCCAGAAAAAATTAGTGAAGGCAGCAACACGCATCAATGGCATGTGGCAGGAAAGGGGAGGACGTGTTCAAAGCAGGTCGGTTTCTTGTTCAAATCCTGACAATGTCCCACATGACAACGCCAGCAGCGCCGAAGCCATTGCTCCTCGCTCTCCTTGTGCAACCTGGAGAGTATCCTCTTCTCCTGTTCTTCCATGGCTACATGTTTCTCAATTCCTTCTACACCCAACTTCTTCAACATATCGCCTCCCATGGATACATTGCAATTTCTCCTCAGGTATTTTTATATAGTCGAACATATTCATTGTATATACGCGTAGTCTAAAAAGGCCGCGTTTTCACCCAGAATCCGACAATGATTTTCAGAAAATCCGGCAAAGATTTGCCCATAATCTTGTTTATAGTTGTTAAATTTTAGTATTTTGAGTGCCCTAAGGGTTTTGGATAGTGTTGAATCCATTTCCAGCATCAAAAATGGATTCTAAACACTCCAAGCACCTGATTTTTTGAGTTTTAGTTGACCGGATTCCGGCAGTTTTCTGCCGTCCGGGCTATTTCACGGGCTCGGTAGACAACTTCGTATATATATATGCATGTCCAGCCTCGGAGTAATGGGATTGACATTCATTTACTTATTTGCAGATGTACCTTTGAGTAATCGCTACTTTAAATAGTGTACTTTGCACCTTTACCTTTTGAGTAATTGCTAAATAGTATTCTTTTGTACCTTTGGGTAATTTCTACTTTAAATATAGAGACTCAGTTGTTTATAATTTATTTGGTGTACTTTGTACCTTTATAGTAAATCTTATTTTAAATAGAAGGACTCAATTGTTTATAATTGAGAAAAAAAAAAAATCTTTGGTGTACTTTGTACCTTTAAAGTAAATCTTATTTTAAATAGAAAGACTCAATTGTTTATAATTGAGAAAAAAAAAAGATCATTATATAAAAATAACTTTATATAGATATTGATAATTAATATAAAAATATTATAATATGAAAGTAAAAAAAGAGATCATTATATGAAAATAACTTTATATGGATATTGATAATTAATAAAAAAATATTATAATATGAAAGTAAAAAAAGAGATCATTATATGAAAGTAACTTTACATGGATATTGATAATTAGTAAAAAAATACTATAATATGAAAGTAATTTTATATGGATATTGATAATTAATAAAAAAATATTATAATATATAAATGATTGATAATAATTTATATATGGATATTGATAATTAATATAAAGTACACCTTTAAAGGAAATCTTATTTTAAATAGAAAGACTCAATTGTTTATAATTGAGAAAAAAAAAGGAGATCATTATATGAAAATAACTTTATATGGATAATGATAATTAATAAAAAAAAATTATAATATGAAAGTAAAAAAAAAAAAGATCATTATATGAAAATAACTTTATATAGATATTGATAATTAATAAAAAAATATTATAATATGAAAGTAAAAAAAGAGATCATTATATGAAAATAACTTTATATGGATGTTGATAATTAGTAAAAAAATATTATAATATGAAAGTAATTTTATATGGATATTGATAATTAATAAAAAATATATCCATATATAAATTATTATCATAACTTTATATGGATATTGAAAATTAGTAAAAAAATATTATAATATGAAAGTAATTTTATATGGATATTAATAATTAATAAAAAAATATTGCCCGTTGGGGCATGGTCTAGTGGCTAGCGGATGACTGTTAAGTCATTTGTGCCGTTGTGCAGGTCACGAGTTCAAACCTCATCTGAACTGGGCACTGTCCTTACAGGCTGGGCGGCCCTGAGAGGTTATAGTGGTAGCCGGGTTTGACCATGGATCTCCCGTGTAAAAACTGACAGTCGTTGCCGATTCCTCTGACTCACAAAAAAAAAAAAAAAAAAAAAAAATATTATAATATATAAATGATTGATAATAATTTATATATGGATATTGATAATTAATTAAAAAATACTATAATATGAAAGTAATTTTATATGAATATTGATAATTAATAAAAAAAATATTATAATATATAAATGATTGATAATAATTTATAATTTTTTTTCTATTTATTCACTAACAAAAAGAATATATATATTTTTCAAAAATTTAATACAAACAAACAAAAAATTTTCACATTAAAATTTACTTGAATTATATTTATAAATTAAAATTTATTTAAATTATATTATAAATTTATGAACGAAAATTAAATTTTTTCAAAATTGTGATACAAACAAACAAAAAATTTTGAAATTAAAATTTATTTAAATTATATTTATAAATTTATGAACGAAAATTAAATTTTATAGGGCAAGCATCATCACCGTTTAACCAAGACCCCACAGACAAGTGTTTTTTATTCTAATCCTAATCAAACATATATGACCCCACAGACAAGTATTTTAACCTTAATCAAACATATATGACCGCACAAACAACAACAAAGTATTTTTTATTCTAACCCTAATCAAACATATATAATTTCTACTTATATATTTAAAGTTTCATAAATGTCTTAAATTTGAATTAAGACAATAATATTTAAATGCTATAAATGTCTTAAACAAAGTATTTTTTATTTTAACCCTAGTTAAACATATAAAATCATTTTTTCATTTATTTAACAACAGATATTTAAATGCTAAAATCAATCATGTTATATATTTAAAGTTTTACAAATGTCTTAAATTTGAATTAAGATAATATTTAAATGCTAAAATCCATCATGTTAAATGTAACATAATATTTAAATGCTAAAATCCATAATGTTAAATATAAAATTATATCACAAAAAACTTTTTTTTTTTAATATTCTGAAAAAAAAAAAACTTTAAATTTTAAAATTCTGAAATTTAAGTAAATGTTATCTTTCAAAAAATCGTTTAATCATAAATAATTATTTATAATAATTTAAAAACATTATACATAAATATAATAATTATTTAAAAAATAAAAAATATATTTATTAAAAATTATTCATTAATAAAAATATTTGTATATAATAATTTTTAATAATTAAATGTTATCTTTCAAAAAAAATCGTTTAATCATAAATGATTATTTAAAATAATTTAAAAACATTATACATAAATATAATAATTATTTAAAAAATAAAAAATATATTTATTAAAAATTATTCATTAATAAAAATATTTGTATATAATAATTTTTAATGATTAATATTCCTGTCAATTGAGTAAATAAATTTTCCATACACTATTGACATCAACTAGAAACGAGAGGAATGAAATCCGAATTCTGAATAATTTGACTTAATTTCACACTCAAATTCTGCTATGGAAAAATACAAAGCTCAAAACCATTAGAGGATTTCAACTTGGGCCATTAATAACAATGTGGGTTACCAAACCCAAGAAAGAGGAAAATGCAGATCGTTGCCAACGATATGAGTGTTACTTCTGGATATCCCAACTCTTCATAATTTATGATTGTTAACATAAATATTTGCATTTCAAATTTAAAGTTTGAAAGTTTCATTACTATATGGGTGTTTTAAGACATTTTTTTTATATGAAGAGTGCTTTTAAGATTTTTTTGTAAGAGATGAAATAGTTTTTTTTTTTTTTTAAGTTATTTTTGTTTTAGTTATTTTACATTAAAATTTAATATCAATTGAATTATTTTAAATATAAATTTTAAGACAAAATTATTTTAAGACAAACTATATTTAATAAAAAAAATTTGAGATAAAAATATTTTAAGACAAATTTTATATTTAATATTTGAGACCAAAATTTATATTTATGACAATGGCCACTTAAGACAATGAAAATTAAGACGAAACTCATTTAAGACAGTTAACAATTAAGACAAAACCATATCAATTTAAGACAATATTATCTAACACCTACAAAATTGACTCTGACAATGCGTCCTAAGTCCGCTAGGCTAGTATTGTCTCGTGATTTATTGGGCTCTTCGTTTTGTTGATGCTGATCCACGCTCTGCTACACCCAGAATTCTGGGTTCATCTCTGGATTAGGTTGGGGATGAGATTCCCTAGTAGTTCTGAGAACTTGGTGTGCTGACCCCCTTCTCATTTTATCCTTCTATCCCTTTCTTCTTATTTTCTATGCACAATTTTATACCGTAACAAATGTTATTCATGTGACCCATCTGGGTCCCAGCATGTGAACGCCACTCTGATACCACTTGTAACATCATCCACACTATAGTAATCTTTTTTGTATTATTTACTTCTCTTAATTACCATGTATATTAATTTTTAGCATAATCAGAAATACATTAAAGGAATAAGTTCTTATACATGTAATTACGATTAAATAAACCTTTCTAAGTACTCTTTACCATAGCCTATACTATGGTTAGACAATGTCAACACGAATACTACATAACAATTTGACTTATGAATAAACATAAAAATCATTCCACTTGGATACAACAATCAAACTTTGGTTATGATTATTAATGTACCACCCTTGTATGGAAATCAACTTAGGATCTCGATGGCATTATAAACTTAGGATCTCGATGGTGTTATAGTTTACTTAGGATTCAAAATGATTAATTACATATTTCATAGGATGAGTCATCATTTATTGAATAGTACAAATCTATTACTCCACCTAACCATCGCACTGGATTTTCTCGTGGTCCTTTGGATTCTTTGTTGACATTTGTGCTCCTACCCACCATTGGATCCTCCGCTCATCAACGACTGAGAATCTCCCTGGAAGGGTTAGGGTATAGACCTACTCCCGCAAACCCTAATCATTTTTCATTGCGAGAACACTACGAGAGTAGCACTGGCTCTGCAACTCTGTGTGTTCGATTGCTCTTCCTCTTTCCTTCGATTACGATCGGTAACAGGGGAGGATAAACTAGTTATTCCATCCGTTATTCTATTGTTGAACATACTTTGATGACTAATTCTGCATCTTTTCATTTCATTCACAGCCATAGGGTTAAATCGTTATGTAGTTGTGGAATGGTGGATATTTTGTTTATAACTCCATGTGCTTGGCAGAAGCTTGGAAATTTTTTGGGTTCGATGTCCACATCACACCATGGTGCTTATATCATTTCATTTATCAGCTGTTATTAGCTCATACAACCTCCAGTCGGGCCACACTTCCTTTGAGGACATTATTCTAGGCACTGGGCAACATATATCTACATTTTTTATTATTGGGACAATCATTTGTGAGATGGGCATTAGGTTTTACAGTCATTAGCAGTATTTTACAGTCAACCACTAGCATGGAAAAAACACGGTCTTAATTTCAGAGAATAATGCACCATAAACAACAAGAACTTGAGCACCTACTTTTAAAGTCATTGCAATAATGATTTGCAGGCATAATTAAAAGTAAAAGAATACCTGGAATTGAGATTAGGAGACAAAGCACGCCGAGGAGGAAGAGCAGACAACGAGGAGGCAGAATGAGCATGACGAGGACACAGAACAAACCCCAGGAATCCTAAAAAATTCCTTCAAACACAACAAAAAATGAAATTAGGATTAAAACCAGAAAAACAAGCATAAAGAAAAGAAGAAAAAACAAGACCAATTTTCAGATCATCTAATTGATCCAAAACTAGCTAACCTCACCTTTACCTTCGCTTGATCCCTTGTTGGTCCCTGTTGGTTCAAGATCAGCGCAACACAAGCGAAAAACACACATAAACAGTGAAAAAAACACCTAAACAACCCTCTACAACGGTCACTGCCAACAGAAATTCACAGTGCTCTCCAACGGTAATGCAATAGAAAACTGCTTGAAAACTTCTTGCAGTCTAGGGGCTGCTATATTTATAAGAAAACATTTTGGCCGAACTAAAATTTCGAACTTTTAGTTCGGCCGAACTTTTAAGACTTGTTTTTCTGCCTCCGGCCAAATATCTGGTTACCATTGTCGTCAACGTAAACAACGAAGTAAGTTCGATTAACGACAAAAAAATTTCGGTCGAACTTGTGGGAGATTGAAATTTTCGAGCGCGTTTCTCTCGAAAGTGTAACCCATCTTCATACATTCACCCCGTTATAATAATCTAAAAAAATCGTAATATGTTAAAATGGTGTGACTAATAAGCATTGATAACAAGATATAAAATATAAAATAACGCGGAAAATAAAGGAGATACTAAAAACCTATACACCTTTCTACACCCTTTTGTTGAATCCTAAACCTATCTAGAAGTTTACTGATTTTTTTCATTCACGCAATAAACTTAAATTTGATTGAGATACTTGTATATTGGCCTGAACATTCTGGTCACAAAACTTTCATACAAAATTAATCCTTCCCTGAACTAGAGCAAGGATATAGGTCTCATGGCTGTCCATTAATGGTAAATGCATCTGATATATTAGGTGTGGCTCCTGTCAGACCTGCCTGATACACAACATCTATGGGGTTGTTGTTCCACCATTAACCTGTTCCACATTAAAACACATGTAATTTTTTTTTCTTAATGTTTTTCTTTTAGGACTAGATAGAGTTTAGGTTGGGCTAGCCCATTTATTGTATGAAAGAACAATTATTTAATCATACCACTAAGACTATTAATTATTAATTCGCTCAATTTAATGAAAACTAAACCCCACAAAAACCAACTTATATTTACATGCACTCACCTAAACGATTGTAACTTCGTCTTTGGGTTTAGGAAAAGGAAGTGAACTACCCTTCTTCGGATAGATGATGATTGCTCCATGGACCGTAGCTTGGAGCCACTGGCATGAGCCTGCTACCACAAGGTTCCTTCCTGATTGTAAAATTATTAGAGCACATATACAGATCTAGTGGAATAATAATTGCACAAACTTGTGAGAATTGAAAAATAAAAATTGGAATTGAGAATGAATTTGATTCCACAATACTAGTTTGAGAATCAATACATAAAGCAACTAAGTTAAACTTAGTTGTACATGCAATAACTATGGATAATTAAAGCTAATTGAAGTTAAGTGTGCTTTATGTTATGTTATTGTGCACATGCACCACATGCAAGCACTAGAGTTAACTAAATAAAGCCAAGTGCACACCACATGTAAGCACTCGATTTAACTAGCTAAAGCCAAGTGCACATTTCATGCAATAACTAGAGTTTAACTGAAGAAAATTAAGGATAACTATGTGCATGTACACCAACACCCCCCCTTAAGCATAACTTAGGTGAGTGTGATGCAAAATGAATGAGTCTTGGTAACAAGGCCATTTTAGGTACCCATATACAATGCTTGAAAAGAGGAAAGAGGGAAAACCCAGTGGGAAGAAAACCCCCCCTCAAAATATAATGCAAAGAGTAGAGAAATGAAAATTGTTAGGCAGTCAAGTCCTTCACCCCGAGACGATCTCGCAGAAATCGAAACTTCTACTCAGTGAAAGTCTTGGTGAAGATATTGGCAGTTTTCTTAGAACTGGGACAATACTGAAGATCAATGATCCCATCATGAATCAAATATCTAATAGAGTGCATGTGGATCTCAATGTGTTTGGCCTGTTGTCGCGGCACTGGGTCTCTGCAAAACTTTAGCGTACTTTTATTATCACACCAGATGACAGTTAAACGATGAACACTAATCCCGAGCTTAGATAGGAAATGTTGTAGCCAAATGGTCTGAATAGTGCCATTGATTGCTCCTCTGTACTCAACATTTGTAGATGATAAAGCAATGACAACCTGCTTCTTGCTTGAAAAAAAAAATTGGGCCAGATCCCAAACTAAGTACATAACCGGAGGTGGACTTGTGATCAATTTTATCGCCATCCCAATCTAAATCGGTGAACCCAATGAGAACCAAAGAAAAATTTGCTACATAATGAATCCCATAGGTGATTTTCCCCTGGACATATCGAAGGATGCGCTTTGCAGCTTACCAGTGTAACTCATGTGGCTCCTGCATGTATCAGGAAACTTCTCCTACGACATATGAGAGATTAGGACGGGAGTGAGTGAGATAAATAAGACTTCCCACAAGCTGACGGTACAATGTAAAATCAACCAATGGTGTGTCTTTGTCATTCTCAAGATTTATCACTAATAAGAAAGGTGTGGCTGCTGGCTTGCAATAACTTATGTGAAATCGTGCCAAAATATCTCTAGCATGCTTTGGTTGAGAAATGGTAATCCTAAAACCACTCTGATTGATCTCTAGTCCAAGGGGAAGAAATTTAACAAGCCCATGTATGTCATAGAAAACCTCTTATGCAATGCAATTTTAATCTAAAAGAATGGTAGAAGTTGAGCTACCTGTTATCAAAAGATCATATATGTAGAGTACTATGATCAACAAGGAGTCATTTTTCTTCAAAAAATAATCATTGGAATTAGATTTGCAGTGTACAAAGTTTTGAGATAACAAATAGAAATCCATCTTTGCATACCATGCTCTAGGTTCCTGCTTGAGGCCATAGAGAGACTTCTTTAGTTTGCATACCAGAGATGAATTTTGCATGTATCCCTGTGGCTGCTCCATGTATATTTTCTCCTCGAGATCACCGTAAAGAAATGCATTTTTCACATCCATATTGTGAAATTTTCAATCTGAAAACTGTACAGTTGCAGTGATAGATTTATTCCTCCTACTTATTAGTTCAATAAGTTATTTTTCAGAAATCTTCTGGCAAATATCAAAATAAATACTACTGCAACATTCACAGATACATATGCAGAGAAATAAATAGTAAAGGACATAAGCACAAGAATCAATCACATGTACACATTTATTTTTGGACAATTTTCCCCGGAAAAAACCAATGCGGGAAAACTAGTGCAATAGATGAGGGTTTTATTAATTCTTAAGCTAATGATATCTTTACAAGAAAATATAATGGTAGCTAAAATATAAAACACCTGAGACTGGATTTCTGGCTCCCTTGGACAATTCTCTGACACCCTGATTAGCCTCTGCTGGCTCCTATGCTTGTTTGCGTGTTTCTCTGTGCAGTCCCAATGCTGGACTGCGTAAGTTTGCATAGGGACTGTGTGGGTTCTCTGCACTGTAGCCTCAAGTTGCCTCCAGTGGCCCACTGCCTCCCTCTGTCCCTGATCTCGATCACTACTGACTCCCTCCTCCTTCTACTTCTGCAAACCCTTCACCCTGCAACTCTCCAACTAAAATCGAATTACCTCAGAATCGATCTCCTTCGGGTACTGAGTGTGTGCCTGGCTTGTCTTCCAAATGAACCTCAAGCCTTCTTTTATAATATTCTCGTTGGAGAACCAACGACCTAGATTAAAAGATTAATCAATGCCTAAGATTAAAACTTGACTTGATCCATGTTTTCTAGAAGATTCACACTCTCACTTATTAATACCATTTAATTATTTTATTTCCCTAAGTTTAGACTTAGGGTCTTCATTAAAATAATTAATTATTTTAATAAGTCATGAACCGAGTGGAATTTCCACAAACGGTTTCTGGGTTGTTTGGAATGTTGTTGTCCAAGCCTCCCTATAAAGTTTGAGACTTGGAACACTTCCAGATGCTACAAAAATAAACACTCCCTATTAGCAAGGAATGTGTTCCCACAATATGACTATTGCATGCTTCTCTGCTTTTGAATAACCCTTTGCGTTGCTTATCTCTGGACGCTACCCATCATCTGTTACAATGCTACCCTTTATACTACTGCCTTCGACACTGCCACTGCCACTACTGCATCTGTACCACAACTCCCTCTCAACACTGATTTTATCCATTCCTGCTACTAGAAAGGATTCTTCATCATCCCCATCTTCTCTCTGAAGTAGACAAACTTAGTCTTCCCTAGAGCTTTCGTGAGGATGTCTGCCACTTATTCTCTCGTTGGAGTGTACTGCATCTGAACAACTCCACGTTATACACAGTCCCTGATGAAGTGACACCTGATGTCAATATGTTTCGACCTATCATGAAACACATGATTTTCAGAGAGCTTAATGCTACATTGTTAGGGGCTCACCGAACAACCTAATATGGGGCTTCGGGCTTGGTCTTAGAGAAATTATACACTTTTTAGACCTAAATCAGATTTATTAGGTAACTACACCCTAAGGTCATCACTGAAATACTAAGGTACAAAGGGGTGCACGGGACCCTTTACAAATTCAATTCTCATCACTTTACATACCTAGATCTATTTCATTATTAGAAACACAACCAAACGGATCAACAAACCAACCTAGTATGGGCATATACTACCATTTATATATAGAGACGATATATCATTCTCAACACAGGAAACAAACATTATCAATCTTAGGAAACCATCATTATTTAATATATCTCTTATCATTAACACAAGAAAATTTCTATCTATCTAAGAATTTCCATTTCAACATAGTAGGCATACAAAAAAGATTTAATATTTTGTTGCATTCAAGTAATCAAGAGACAAAACCATGTTGCAACTCAAGAAGGTATGCTTCACCTTCTCTTATTTTCAGTAAATCGCAGAAACAAAACATTCCCATTTGAGAATCGACTACAAAGGCACACATAATGCTAGTAGTCATAAATTATAGCTAGAATTATAACTAGATATTTGGCTTTTTCACTTTCCATAGTTTGATTATTGAGTCAATCCATTTGCACGTAGCCACTCTGTGCTTCCCAAATGGTTTTTCCAAAGATTTTTTTATTGCAATATTCCTACAATCTACAAGAGTCCTTGCAAGATTCAAATGGTATCAAGATTGAGAGCAACATATTCAAATGTATTGTAAAAATTATACCACATCTAATGCTATACTATATAATCTAGACTCTGCATAGACCCAAAGAAGTCATCACTAGTCTATAGTCATCATTAAAGAATTGATCAAAATCCATCAATCTAGTTTCATTCCCATGTGGATCATAACTATCATAGAAGGGAGAATCCTTAAAATAAACCACCTATTATTTGGGATGACTACATGTTAGCTACCATTCAACAAATTCAACATTTTTCCTATCTTTACTTGAAGATATCCCCAATCTTCTTTGTTTTCATGTCATTATTTTGTTTGGATAGAAAGCATGAGAATATGGTCTAAAATTAAGATGAGTTTAAACCACACAAGCACTCTACATACGAAGATGGGTTTACCACACAAGTACTCTACATATTCATTTGAAGAATGTTTAAATCCCCAATAATATAATTTCTAAAACTTTTCGATTAGCTTCCTCGGCATTGAAACCACAATATTAAAAAATATTTTGGGGTTGCACTTGTTGTAGATATGTGGCAATTATTTACTTCAAGATATCCCTCTCCTTCTTGGTTTTCACGTCACTATTTTGTTTGGATAGAAAGCATGAGAATATGGTAATGGGTTCACCCACAAGCACTCTACATATTCATTTGAAATCTAAGTTTATGCTTTTTTATTACACGCCATACACCTCCAAAATCACTTTTCGATTGTACACATCATACACCTCATAGGTGTCCACTATCACCTCACCAATCATAATGGTTACGATGTGTTGTTACTCATTTTCATTGGCAGTAAACTATTATAAAACTTAAATAGTTAAATGCAAAGATGGTCCTAGTGTTTTTGGAAACCATGTACATGTAATTTCTCCCATAAACTAAGGCATTTGCAATAAATGTTCATTTAATATTTTATTGAATTGGTTTTTTCAGGGATAAAAAATCTCACTAAACATGGTTGAAAAATGGACATTATGCATAGATGTTTTTTGTTATCCCAATCCAAGGAAAGAAGTGATTACATATGTGCTATGCAATATTGCGACAAACAAAGTCCTCCAAATGAAAATGAATATACCTGGAAGAACAAAAAACAATGAAGCATATTATATTGCATTAGCAGAAGGCTTGGTAACAACTAGGGAGTATGGATCCAATGGAATTGTAGATTTCACCAATTCTGAATTTGTGTGCAAACAGATGAAAGGTGTGTACTAGAAGGAAACGCTAAAACAACTGCATGGAAAAGCAAACAATATTGTTAGACAATTTCAATCATTTAGCATAAGACATTGTGCAAATGTTAATAAGATGTCTGGTGATATATTGTATGGGGCAATGCCAATTCAAGATTTTTCTACCAAAGATAAATTAGTCTTGATACGTTCTCCATCAAAATTTATTGATGGACATTGTAAGATATCTTTGATATGTGTGTGTTTTTTAGTTATAATGTGTCATTTTTAATGACCATGTGTTTTTTTCAATTATATACCAAGTGCGCTCCCACTATGTAAGCACAACTTGGTGAACTTCATGTTTTATAAAATTTTGTATTTAATTTTCAAAATGTGCATGACTTCAACAATTTTTTGTTTAAATAGTCAAGTGAGTTTTACACATCAATTTGTGCTCCAACATTTGTGTAAATTATATCAATTTTTTGAATTCTTTTGAAATATTTTTAAATAGTAATTTTAAAAATAATTGTAAATGCACGAGGTAAATTTTTAAACATCATGTATATATTTATTTGTAGATATCCATATATATCATGGATGATCATTTGCCACATGATTCTTCGAAGCTTTAAACATCATGTGTATCTATGTATCATGGATGATCATTTTTCACATGATTCTTCGAAGCTTTAAACATCATGTGTATCTATGTATCTATATATATCCATATATATATCATAGAGGATGATCATTTGTTACGTGATTCTTCTAGGCGAACATCAATAGAATCCCATGCCTCTACGAGAGAGGGGGATCATGGATCGGGGGATGTCCATTGTGTTCATGGTATTTATATTAAATGTGCAAGTTTTTAAATGATATTTGAATATATAATCTTATCCCCATACATACATGTATACATATGGAATTTATTTTTTATAAATTTAGTGAGTTAAATTAATTTTTAATAAATTTCATTTTTTAGGAGTTCGGAGGGAAAGAGTATCTACTTAATCAATGGAGGGCCATGGTTCATGCAATCATGGTATGGTTCACACAATCTACTCTATCATATGTATGTATGTATGTATGTATGTATGTATATTTGAATTGATTAGAAATTCGATATTTTTTATGAAGCTTCGCTCTCGTCGCATGAGGGTGGTGGTGGTGGTAGACATTCTCCTGTTGGCCAATCCCGTAAGGGTGGTGGTACGCATTCCCTTGGTGGCCAATCAATGGGTGATCATGCTGGTTCTCAACCATCTCCGGGTGGGCATGATGGTGCTCAAAGATCTCGAGGTGGCCATCAATTTGAATATTATTATCATTATTATTAATTTTTTAGATTATTTATATAATTTTTTTAATGGTTGAAAAAAAAAATTGTACAAATTTTTTCACATGTTTTTTATTTATACATAATTTTATATATTGATGCAGAGGGTGAAAATTTTGTTCGAAAAAGACGTAGGTCAGATCACGTAATTCAAGAAGAAGATTATACACCAACCATGACTTATCCATATGAAATTCCTGAATATTTACCTTGGGAAACAAACATCCAACAATGCACATTACAAAAGTGCGAACATCTTTATTCAAAATTGATGAAAGATCTTGTGAGTTTGAAACTCCCTGCAGAGAGTCGAGAAAGCTTACAAATAGTTATGCACTCTCTAAGCACACTTGTATATGTTTTCAAAAATCTTGGGCCAACCACTGATACCTTTGTAGAAGTGACGAGGAAAATAAATGAATCAGTAATGGGTCCTGGTACATGGGACAATGTTAAAAATAGAGTTACAAAAGAAATGGCAAAATCTATGTTTAATTTCAAAGAAGGGTCGAAAAGAAAGATGTTGAAGGTGCAATATTTCAAATACCATAATATAGCCTGTCATTTGTGTGATGGACACCTTGCAGCCTATGGAAGACTACCATGGAATGATGAGGTTCCTATTTATTTTGCAAAATTATTTTATGCATAATTCTTTTTGGGAATGAAACCCAATTATAATGACCTTCCTTCTGATTTTTTTGGTCCCGGGAACGCTCGATTATGTGACCGTAAGGCCGCTAAGCGTAATACTGAGTTTCCTCGCCCTAAGCCACATTTGGTAAGCTAACCTCTTCATGTGGAAACTTTGCGGTCAGAGATGGATGCAACTTCACAAATTAGTCGAAAAGCAAGGGATGCCATCATAGACAACGTTCAGACTGAACTTGGTGGAATTGATATTGGTATGAATCGATAAAGAGCACGAGATAATGCACGTGCTAATTTTGTGTATAATACAGATGATGAGATAGACAACATGAATATTGAAGATCTTAGAACATATGCAAAGCATTTTCGCAATGGTTGGCATGACTTAATTCTGCATGAGAAAGAGAGCGTGGGATCAATATGTGTTAATGGTTAGGGTGGATATATATATATATATATATATATATATATATATATATATGTTTGTCTGTATGTGTTATTCTAAGATAAATGTATCATATGTTCACCATTTGCAGTTTACACACATGTTGAATTTTGGTAATAACACGGTCCAAGGTTCAGGTTCTGTCAATCCAAATGATATTTTGGGAAATGTTAGTGTTTTTTAAGAGTTCATGATGTTGATTTTTAATTATTATTCTATTATTATATCGAATTATCATGATGTGTATATTTTTAAAAGAAATAATTGTGTGTACACATGTATATAATTAAATGTTAACAGATTCTGCTTCTGTCCGATGCTTTCACAATGGGGCTATCATCTTCTTCCCTGTTAGGATATGTGCCAAATAATCCACTGTTGCAAGTATTAATTTTTTCACTTATGTTTCAAGTTATAAATTGAAGCACAAGTTTCATTAAAAAATGAGATAAATCTTGAGTTATTTTATAGTTTTATTTTTTTTTAATTTTAGGTTTTTGGAGATGATTTCTGTTCTCCAAGGACTTAGGGATGGAGTCGATGATGGGGATAGGAACATCTAAACAATTTGAAGAATTTGTCTAACATTTTTTTAATATCATTGCATTAGTTTATGCATTTTCATTTGAAATTATACACACACACTTGTACATGTATATTGTACAACTTATCCTGGAGGATGCATTGATGCAGGGCCAACACAGGACAATGGAGGGGGAACTACATGAGATATTGTATGAATTTTTTTTTCTTCGTTTTTTTGTTTTATTGAAGTTCTACATTCTCATTCAATTTTAAAACACTAAATTTTAATTTTAATACATACATATAAATTTCACACACACACACACACACACACACACATATATCTATATAGGGCCACCATAAGACAATGGAGGGGGAACAACATGAAGTATTGCATGTAATTTTATTTTTTTATAAAGTTTTACCTTCTCATTCAATTTTAAAACATTAAATTTTAATTTTAATACATGTACATAAATTTCTTATCCATATATATATATATATGAAATTACACATTGTATAGGTTACCCATTCTTCAGATGATAGCACAAGAAGATTGTTGGAAAATACATTGCATTCAAATTCTCTATTTAATTGATGCACATAACATTTTATTTGATCGAGTCTTTTTATAGTACATGTTATATTTACTTTTCTATATAAATTGATACTTGTAACACTTATACATTGTTATATTTACTTTTATTGAATGATATAAATTTTGGACATATTTTCCATTTTGGATACTTGAACTACATTTACTTTTATTGAATGATTTTAAATTTTGGATAGTTGTTACATTTGGCATGTGATCACATGTTGTTATAATGTTAACTTAGATGATCTTAGATTATTTTTTATTTTTAAAACTTGTTGTTTTGTCACTTGTTATTTAAAATGAATCTAGATTGAAATTGAAAATTACAAAACACATGTGGTACATGTTATGCATTTGAACATGTGTGAATGTTATATAGTTAGGTGTAAATGTCTATTAAAGTTGATATTTAGGTACATTTTGGATGATCATGTGTCATTTAAAACAATCATAGATGGTTTTACATATTTAAGTTCATGAATATGTAACAATGATTGAAGTACATTTGCATTTAGTTGTTACATTTTGCATACATGATCACATGTTGCTATAATGTTAAATTAGATTCAATTTTAGATTATGTTTTGTTTTTAAAACTCAAGTTTTTATGTCATTTGTTATTTTAATTTAATCTAGATTGAAATTGAAAGTTACAAAACATATGTGGTACATGTTATGCATTTGAACATGTATGAAATTTGTTATATAATTAGGATGTCTATTAAAAGTGATTTTAGGTACATTTTACATGATCATGTGTCATTTAAAACAATTATAGATGGTTTTACATATTTAAGTTCATGAATATGTAACAATTATTGAAGTACATTTGCATTTAGTTGTTACATTTTGCATACTTGATCACATGTTGTTATATAATGTTAACTTAGATGATTTTAGATTATGTTTTGTTTTTAAAACTCAAGTTGTTTTGTCACTTGTTATTTAAAATGAATCTATATTGAAATTGAAAATTACAAAACATATGGTACATTTTGTGCATTTGAACATGTGTGAATGTTATAAAATTAGGATGTAGATATTAAAGGTGATATTTAGGTACATTTTTCATGATCATGTGTATTTAAAACAATCATAGATGGTTTTACATATTTAAGTTCATAAATACGTAACAACAATTGAAGTACATTTGTATTTAGTTGTTACATTTTTCATGTGATCACATGTTTTTATAATGTTAACTTAGATGATCTTATATTATGTTTTGTTTTAAAACTTGTTGTTTTGTTACTTGTTATTTAAAATTAATCTAGATTGAAATTTCAAATTACAAAATACATGTGGTACATGTTATGCATTTGAACAATGTGTGAATTTGTTATATAATTATGTGTAGATGTCTATTAAAGGTGATAGTTAACTTTTAATATAAAGTTGTAAATGAACATGTGCATAAAAATATAAGTTATAAAACATGACCATCTACAATTTGCATGGTGTGAGCGTAGTTTGATGATTTTAAAGGTTAAATACATATATTTAATTTCATAAATATGTATCAATGAAAGAAAATTTGCATTTAATTCATACATTTTGCATTTGAAATCATTCTTATAATGTTAATATACAGTATATATAGATACATCTAAAAACAATCATAAAATTCTAGGTGTACATAGATGTGTCTAAAACAATCATAAAATTTTAAAATTGCATTAAAAAACATGGTATACAACATTTTGCATTAATGTACATAGAAAGGCTACTATGGATGTGAGTTGATAGTAAACTTTTAATATAATAAAACTGGAAATTACAAAACACGGTACACATAATACATTTTTCATTTGAATGAATATTATAATTTTCTTTAGATTTCTAAAATAATCATAACTTAGAATTTGCATTATATCAAATATGCTAGATACATACATTTTGCAATAATGACATAAAATTAACTAGCTCATACCAAAGAATGCATGTATGTGTACATGTATAGATTACTTGTTGTGTGCATATGAAAACATAGTATCAATATAATCAAATCCTCAATACAATTGTACATAATAGACAATATACACATAAATTCAAGTATCTTAATACATTATTAAGAATGTACAAAAACAATGCTAACAATTTGTACTTGAGTTCTGTTAGTTCTCAAAGATGAATCCAAGGAGAAAAAATTGTTGGGCAGTTCAATCAAAAAAATTCTAATGGAATGTCATCCTCAATGATCCGTTCATGATCAGCTTTTGACATTTTCCATTTCTTAAATTTCAATTTTTTCATTGATTGAACTTCTATAAACTTTATGCGCGTTGCACACACTAAGTGACTATATTAACAACTTATGACATTAGGTTCATAGTCTTGAAAGTACACAATATTTTGACTTTGATGAGTTTGTTGGAAAAAATAACCTTTTAGTATAATAGACCCTCTGTCATATATAAACCCATTATCATCATAGTCTTCCAATAATTTCATCTTTTGTTCAGTGCAACACATCAAATAATACTTGACATTTTCTACATAGTTAACAGGTGAAACTATAACAAAAACATCTAATGCGCAATAAAACAAGTACATAAATTTAGATCATAATTAACATGAAAAATTAACATGTGTACTTGATTTTATTATTTGTTTCTAGATTTCTATCATTTGAAAGTAATTGAAATGTTACCATCTCTAACAAAATCAGAAAATCAATCACCTTCAGATGATCCTATAGTCTACTCTGACTGCATCTCTTCAAGTTTGCAACAGACATTTTCCCCTTTGTATTTAGTTCTGTATGTTTCCAATCTTGTACATACATATTGTTTTCACAAACATCATTGGATTCTATGTCTTCTATGTAAACATGAAAAAAACAAGAATATTTTCTTTTATCAAATACAAACACATTTTGGTACTCCTTTATTTTAATTGAATACAAATTTTGAGTCCCTTTTATTGTTTCAAAGTCCTTTCCAATAGATCTATCTACATCTTGGACCCGAATATTCCAAAAAAAACTATATGGAAAATTCAAACAAGAATATAAATATGTTATTTAAAATACAATTTACATATGATCAAAGATAATCATCGTGATAAATAATGTTTAAAATTAGAAAATTAATAAAAAATAGATCATATATATATATACAAGTTAATTTCTATATGTGTACATGTACCTTTGTACTTCCATTGACTAGTTAGTCTCACGGCTTAGTGCAACGATGCACCATTGAACAACTTGTTCAGCTGAGACAAGTCGGTCTGCAGAGTGGTCCATTTGATATCTTCGAAGTGCTCGTTTTATACATGCCCCTGCACCATCATGTTCTCCTTTTCCATAACCAGTCTCAAAGAAATTCCAACAATGTTTAATGTGGGTTTTCATTTGAAGAAGACACAACCAAATGAATGATCATGAAGATTTGAATTGACCTGCGCATCCATCTAACCATATCCAATGTTCTTTGAATTTTATTCGACGAATTTTCAGTGAGTCATAAATCTTATCAAAACAATGTTTTACAAAATGTGTATGATGTGTACGATCATCGCTGATATAAAAGTGATATTCTTTAATAACATGTCGATTTTCACTGGTGCTTTCTATATGATCAACATTTTGTTCAACGTGTCTATATAGAATATGGACAAGCACATAGACCTGGTCAAAATGATAGTATTCACTCTATATTTCATTTTGTACAACAAATGTGTAATTCTCTGCCAATTTGACTATTGACAAAATGGTCCCTGGTGGAAAAAAATTTACGAGATTTTTGAATTGCAAGTCCTGCCATCGAGCTCAATGTGAATTCTTGGTGTATTTATAAATTTCTTCCTCAAACTTTCTAAAAAACTCTATCACAAAAATGTATTCTTCTTGTAAATCAATCCTTTTAGCACTTGCAGTACTACTTGAACTAATCGATGTATGAATATATTTATATATCTTCCATTTCACTTTTATGTTGGACAATGATTGATCATTTATATCAATAGGATATTTGTTGTGAAATAAAGTCAAATTTCCACAATGATCACATTTTTTACCACCGACACATTTCTTTTGGTAAAATAATTCATGGCTTTCCAAAATGATCACATAGAATCATGGATAGTGGAAGGAGGAGGTGAATTTTTCCAAAATGTTTTACCAAAATTAAGGAATGTGTCATAATATAACTGAAATTCCACATGATAACGACAACAACAAGTATCGCGTACAATGATAGGTTTAACATACCATGGTTTTTGTTGCTCAAAAACACTAATTGAGACATTAATTCCACAATTATCTTCTATGAACTTATTGAACAAATCTATCTGAGTGGTGTCTAAGATATGTTTTGCATGTTCTTCGTATTTATTTCGTGTTATTTTTCCCTGCATCACGTCCCTTGCTTTTGGTGAAACACATGAATTTTTCATCCAATATTCATATATTATTTTTTTAACATCTTCTCCAAGTCTATCTTTGATGGTTGCTTACAAATAAATTTCCAACAAGCGAGCTCATCATTTACATCTATTTTCAATAGAAATTTCTGATGTTTGTGCAATGTTTTTCGTGAGGTCCCTAATGCTTATGCCATATATTTTACCAAACGATTCTCTTTAGTACTTGATGAAAACATTTCCATTTGTATTGCTCTACGTGCATCTAAATCACTTTTCTTTCTAGGTCTTCCAATTGACTTTAAGGCACTATTTATATTTTGTACCACATTTTCCTTCATTTTTTATTATCTTTTGTTGATTTTCGAATACCCAATAACATCGTAGCTTCTTTTAATTTCTTTTATGTTAAGAAATTGGGCTCGAACTGCCACATTTTCATCTTTCAAGAACATATCAGTAATGTGCTTAACACGATATCGTATAACATGGCGAAATTTTTTATCTCCATATGTGTCAGTGTCAACATTTTCTAACATCTCATCATTGATATTGATTTCATTTGTACATATGAGAATTAAATGTACAAAAAGAGCTTAAATATTCAATAAATAATTAAATAAAAAAATAGTGTTTGAATGAAATTGAAAAATTAATAAATATGTATAATTTCAATAATACACATGACATATATATACATACCCAGTGATTCAATTTCTTTACTTGAATTTCTTTCAACATTTTTAACATATTCAATCATTGGTTCAATATCCTTTTCACTTTCTCTTTCAACATTTTCTATCTCATCATCAATGTTATGAGGAATATCTCTCTTTTTTTACATTGCAAAATAATTTTCAAATTAGTTCATCAAATAAAAATTAAGTTTCATAATACACTAGTTAAATTTTAAATATCATTTATAATATTTACATTTACATACCTGCTTCAACTTCTAGTTGAGTTTGATTTTCCCTTTCAATATTTGAGTGTTCTTCTCTCATTTTTTGCGATATTCTCTCCCGTATTCTCTACGAGCCTCAAGGTTTCTTATTTGATCATATTTTCTCTTGCAATTTCTTTGATTTCCCATGATAATTTAGTATGAAGCTAAAAAAAATCCTTCAAAATCCTGCAAAAGAAACTCACTATCAAAATTTAAACAAAAAACTCACTTCAAAAAATCATCACAAAAGATTTAATTTAAAAAAAAAAAATCACTTTAAAAATTTTGCACAAAAGACTTACTTCAACCCAAAACACTTCAAAAAAAAAAATCACTTTAAAAATTCTGCCAAAAAAATGTCTTTTAAAAATGAAGCTCAAAATATTTCCTTCAAAGTCCTGCAAAATAATATCACTTTAAAAATTTAGACAAAAACTCACTTTAAAAAATCATTATAAAATATTTACTTCAGCCCAAAACACTTACTCTAAAAAAATGTCACTTTAAAAAATACACCAAAAAAATGTCCTTTGAAAATTTAGCACAAAAAATTTCCTTTGAAAATTCAGCCCAAAAAATTTCCTTTGAAAATTCAGCCCAAAAAAATTCCTTTGCAAATTCAGTGCAAATGAAGAAATGTGCGAAAATAATGTTTCCGTTTTCAGCTATTTATAGAGTTGCGAAATTTGTTTTTTTAGGGGCTTTATCAAATTTTATGCAGTCGTCGGAATTTGCAATCAGAATTTCGGCCAAACTTTGTTTGTCGTTAAGATTAACAGAACGATGTGCAGATAAAAGTTCGGCCGAGCTACTACAAAAGTTTGGTCGAACTAAAACGTCTGCAACTACGCTGCAACTCGGCTCTGAACACATTTCTTCAACTTTGGAATGGTTAAACTCCATCAAATTTTATGAATTAACTTTCGAAACCAAGACTAGCATTTGCAGAATTCAATCTACTTTCAGTAGATATAACTTTTATGGAATTCCATAGATATTTTCTAATAAAATGGGTGCAAAAAATTTCGGGCATTATGATTCAGTGAAATCAAAATTCTATATTTCTCAAAATACACTGCAAAATTTTCTTAAACATGGTGCATTACATTGGTCCGTTGTCTATAATGGGTAGTTTTTAGATTTTTAGTTTATAACTAACATGTTGAGAAACTTGACGTCAATCAAAACGTATTCAAAATTTGCAATTTTTTCATATTGGTTCAGTTTCAAAAAAATTTAGTAATTATGATACGCATCAATTGGTTTCGTAAATGTAACGACACCGAAGTAGAATCTATCTAGATTGTTGCAACACATTTTTATTCTAAAAAACACCAAGTTATCAATGAATACGTGAGCACTACTCAACAAGAATTTTTACGAATCCATTGATTGTTAAAGAACACACACTCAAAGAATGGTTAAGTTGACATATCAAATGTGAATAAAAAATTTCCAAAAAATAAACAATAGAAAGCTAATAAAATTTCTGACAAGTTTTATTTTTATCGTAAAATAAATTCTAAATTTTTTTTTTCTTAATTTGCAGAAAGTTAAAAAACTTCTAGAAATTATATTTTTTTCTCAAATAAAAAGACAAAAAATGTAACGAAGTTCATATTTTCACTAATTAGTAATAATGTACGAGTCAAACCCAAATAAAAAAAGAAGGAAATTGAAACTCTATTTACAAGTTGATGTTTTCAAGAAAGCATCATCTATTTGCAAGTTATGTTTTTAAAATGTCATGAAAACACCCTTTTTTGCAAGTTAATAGTCTTAAATGACACCAAAGCTACTTGCACGTTGATGTTTTTAAAATGTCATGAAAACACCTTCTATTTGCAAGTTAATAGTCTTAAGTGACACCAAAGCTACTTTAACTATGAAGTTCAATTTATAATTTTTTAATAAATATTATTAAAACCTTAAAAATATAAATAATAAATCTAAAAATATTAGATTACATAAAATGTTTAAAATTGACTTGAAATAAAAAAATAAAATAAAATAAAAAAATTAAGACACATAAACATGTCACACGGGAAAATTCAATTTCTAAAATGTGTGAACCTATAAAGACCTTTTATAAAACAATTTAATTTAATATTAGAAATAAATATTAATTTAAATATACTACATTTATATATTTTTTTATTTTTTTTAGATCTAGAACAATCGGTAACTGGTGAGAGTTGCCTGAGCAAGGCCCGGGTTCAAATCCAACTGGCTGCCACTATAAACCTAGGCTAGGTGCAACAACCTGCAAGCCGCACACAATAGCAATTAACTTATGCCTCAACAAGAGCCGAGACGTCCGCTATGGGGTCGCCTACTCTTCTAGCCAAGACACAACAGGCGTATGTCTCCACGGAGGTTTGATAAAAGGTCGTGGGCTTGGCCCGGAACGGTTAATCTCTCGCGGCGAGCCACGCCCTCGCTCAGGATTGAGCACAGGACCTGTCCGTCTTTACGAGAGCGACCTTACCACTACGCCGCCTCCACAGACCTTAAAAGGTTGTGGGCTTGGCCTGGAACGGTTAATCTCTCGCGGCGAGCCACGCCCTCGCTCAGGATTGAGCACAGGACCTGTCCGTCTTTACGAGAGCGACCTTACCACTACGCCACCTCCACAGACCTTAAAAGGTCGTGGGCTTGGCCCGGAACGGTTAATCTCTCGTGGTGAGCCACGCCCTCGCTCAGAATTTATATTTTTTTTATTATAAATATATATATTTTTAAGTGTAAAACACATTAAAATACACACAATCAAATAATATATATCATTAATACAATCAACCATATAAAAACAATGAATTCATAATATCATTTAAATATTTTGTGCAAACTTCAACAATAAACTTATATTAAAAATATGAAAAAGGAAGCTTTTATAAAAATTATTCATATGTATTTAAAATTATATATATATATATATATAACATATTCACAATGTGATTTTACATCATTATATGTCAATATAATATTTAATTAAATTAACCAAATAATATTATTAAATATGATATGTCAATTAACATTATTGTGAAATACATAATTCAATGTAAGTTAAAAATATAAAATAAATTGATTTATTAATAATGGTGTCAAACATAATTAAATGAAGAAGTGTATTGAAAATTAATAAAACTTTGAATATATTGTGTTTTAGTTATAAGTCTTAATAAAATCATATATTAAATATAAGTTGAGAATATATATATATATATATATATATATATATATATATATATAATAAAATGAAAATGAAAATAAAAATAAATAATAAGTAAATAAATATAAAATTTATTAATTTTTTTTAATATTAATATAAAAATACAATTTTATCATATCAAAAATATAATATAATTATAATAAACATATACATTAAGAAATATAATATATGTATGATATACATATCTATTAATGAGTGTTTTTTAAACCTGTAGAATTTTTAAATCTACATTATAAAAAACTAAAATATAAAATATAGTTTTATTAAAAAAAATACAATTCTATTGCAAGGAAGATATAAGTTAAATCATTTTTTTATTTTGAAAGATATAAGTTAATTTTTTTTAAAAGAAAGATAGATTTCTATTATAAAATCGAGATTACAAGACTATGACTATTCAGTAGATCCATCACAAAATTTGTTTTCTCTAAGATTTTTCTCAAGAGAGGGTATGGGTTGGGTTCATCTGTTCCATTTTAGAGTACTTCTTTTCTTTTGCTCCTGCATGAGCTGTGCCACCTCTAGAGTGATAGTGACCCTTCCCATCCTCAATATTTTCTAGACATTCATGAAATCTTGGGTATCTATAAGGAAATCAAAACTTGACACCTCCACACTATTAGTCGGGAGTCGCCTCCAGCTTGACAAATTTCCAATCCACCTTTGCTTCGAGACCTTCAAATTTAACCTCAACTAGTATGACTCCAACTTGACAAATTTCCAATCCACCTTTGCTTCGAGACCTTCAAATTTAATCTCATCTAATATGTTTGTGGCTTCTCTTATGCTCTCTAACAAGTCCAATCTTTTGGAAAGAAGATCAATCCACCCATTAATGGAAACTGTCACAACTTTCTTTCACCTCTCTATTTTATGCTCATTGGTGATGAACGGAAAAAGCTATCAGTTCAGAGCGCTTATCGAACGGAAAACGCTATCAGTTCAGAGAACTTTGAGCATTTGACCGTTTGAAAGGGAGAGTATATATATATATATCATTTGCGCATATCAAATTTGTGCAGACATTCATTTCTTTTGCTTCTTCTCTTCTATGCATTGGGTTGCCTTTGCCTTTCTGCTATTGATATTTGTTTTCTTGGCACGGCCATGCATCTTTGTTTTCTATTTTTCATCGGTTTTTCATTTTAGCTGTAATTGGTGTGTTCTTTTTAGTTATAATTGTAATTCATTGTTCTTTCTTTTGCCCTTTTGCCCTGGGTGTTTGCATGAATTGCCAGGGTGATTTTATTTATTTATTTTGTTGTTGTGTAAAGCATGAGAATCACTAGAGATGAAACCCATGTTACCCAATGTGGTGGAGGGTAAGGTATGCACTTATTTTCCAATTTATATTTATTCAGCTAATTTTTACTAATAAATCTGTACAGAGAGAAGCCCCCTGGTAGCTAATGGTTAATAGTCGTTTTGTAGTTCTAGCTGAATAAAGCCCTATTCATTAAACCGTTCCTTCTTCATTATTTCTATTTCATTAGTTATGAACTGATTTATGGTTTTGCAACAGGTGAAAGGGAGGGTTATGAGAAGCTTCGGTTTCTATACCCGTCTTATGTTTGTCTCAATGCGCGGTGTTAATATGATTTATTTGGGGTGATTGAATTGATGTGCGGGACAGGGTACGAATGTGCCCAAAAAATGCTCGTAAACCTTGGCGAACATTAAACCTTTTTGTCTCATCATTAGGTCAGGTAAACCACGATCCTTTAATTCTCAGTTTTCAAGACATATAAAATATTCATTACTCCTATTTACGCCGGAGGCGTTTTCCATTGCGGGCTTGGGGTGAGCAAACTTATGCGCATGGAACCAATTCAAATTTGCCATGTGTGGTCTCCGTAATGGTTCGTAAACGGGGTTCGCCTTTCGAACCGCGGGTTGAAAGAATGGAAACGCTCCATGATTTTATTAATTGCCCTTTCTGCAAACACGAGCGTTCTCCCATACTCTGCCTGGCCTGCACAAGTAACCCGACTGTGGAGTGCAATGGACATCCTGTCTACACTTGCACAGTTTCTCCAGCGCACACCCATCCTTCAGGACCTCCACCTTTTGGCCCTCAATTCCGAGAAGTCCATCAGTCCAGTCGTTAGAGAAGAGGCCATCGGGATCGAGCGTCTTTTTCACCGTCACAAACTGTTGCTAATTCACAGTCTTCTCAGCCAATCCTTGGAACAAATGACCCCCGGACTTCCCCCAGTGCGGAGTACCTTCGTGATTTTCTATCAGCGTTTGTAGCATTCCGCATTGAAACCTTCTTTATTTCCACATAATCGATCACGGGGCCGCAAGCGGGATCTTCTTCCATCTCCGGAGTAATGAAAACAAGCCTGGCTTGCCTTGAATCTGCACGAAATCCCCATGCATACGCATCCCACCCTTTGCCGCTGTATTCTGTCTGCAAATCTATGATTCCACTGATGGGCGGGACAGATACATTCAGTGTCTCCAACTGAGAGCAAGTCCGAGCGCCGCCGAAGGTGATAGCATAAATCGACCCTCTGTCCAGTTCGATGCCCTGACTTATCTGCCCATCGTTCCCCAACCTTACAGCATGTCTACCCTGCGGAACCACTGTCAGCTTGTGGCCTTGAACTTGGCCTGAGGTTATGTACTCAACGTTTCCTTCGATTTTCCAGCGTGGTAACACCGTCTCCCCTACAATCACCGTTGCATTGAGAAAATTGGGGTCCGGGGAGTCCTCAAAGTGTCCGTTGGTTAGCAGTCCTGCATGGTTTTCATATCATCAAACATTAGCTATCTGCACTATAAACCAAATCCCTGTGGGATCCATCAACACTTTGTGTTTGCTTGTGTGTCACGGTGCATTTAATCTCTAGTGTACTGAAAATGAACATTTGGACAGATCCATCTTTATTCGGGTTCTAATATGCAATTGAAAGTTGCAGAGCTTTTTAGTTCCACAAAATTGTGTTGCAAGACTTCACATTGGGAAAAAGTTCAGTGGAAGAAGGTTATCAGTTTGGGAAATCAGCCAAAAGAATCAGTAAAGGTCCACAACTTTGGTAATCAGTAAAAAAAACCAGTGAGGATTATCAACTTGAGAAATCAGTAAACTAAACAAACATAACTTGAAGCTGAAAATGTTGAAAAACTCCAAACTCCACAACCTGGAAAATTTGGAAAAGGTTAGAGATTTTTCCAACACTACAGTAGATAAGAAAATGACAACAGAGTCTTACCATCCCCTGCAGTGGCCAAGCTCTCTAGCCCAAAGCAAAGCAGAAGTATTCCAACCCAACAAGCTGCCCACCAGAAGGAAAGCTTAAAAAAATTCACCATTGTCATCTATATTTGTTTACAGATATCACCCAACTTGTTAGTTGGAGTTGGATGGAAACCCTGGGGTATTTTCAAGTAGATGAGAGAGGTGTGGGTACCAAGAAGTTGGAATCTAAGCCAGTTGAAATAAACTTCCACTGACTTGCTGCTGACCCATAGTCCAACCAACAATCACCATTGTCATCTTACTGATAAATCTGCAATTTAAGAAAAGGTTAACAAGGGCTTCTACTGACTTGCTGCTAAACCATAGTCCAACCAACAATCTCCATTGTCATATTGCTGATAACTCTGCAATTTAAGAAAAGATTATCAAGGGCCTGGTAAAATCACAGTGAGTGTACATGCCAGTAGGCCACGAAGTAGATTTAATACCATGTGTTAACCTTCTTACTATTGGCTAAAAAGGAATAAAATTAGTATAGATCTATGTTAACCCTGATCTATTGGCCAAAGAGGTATCAAATTCTCTTCCTAAAACAGAGGCTTCACACTGCATCCATTTCACTAAGCTTTCTGCTCCCCTGGCAGCGAAATTTAGTGAAGACAGCACACTAGAGGGTTGCTTGGAACATCAAGCTGTTGAGTGCATTTACACACAGATTGCAATCAAAATTTGAAGGAACACTGGGACTGTGGGTTACATAGACACAAATTCAAAACATTTTCATATTTACATATACAGTTTATATTACCTAGGATAACACAAAAAAAAAAAAATATTTGACAGTTTAAAATCCAATATTCCATATCGTCACAAACTTTTTATTTTCATTAAATTACTTCCCTTACATATCTACCGCCTCGGCGTTCCTTTGCACCTCTTGGTGCAATTGCTAGTTAATAATATTGTCACAGGTGGATATGAGAGTTTAATAGCACTGTAACAGGGCGGAAGGAGTCTCCACCTATTACAATAGAGAAGAAAAATTTTCTGTTTATTCGCAGTGAACTCGACACGGCGAGCCTTATATGCCAGTCTATCGACTCATAAATGCACCGACTTTGCAGTGAACTCGACACGGCGAGCATTATATGCCATATAAAGCTCGCCGTGTCCAGTTCACTGCAAAGTCAAAAGAATAAACAGAAAATTTTTCTTCTCTATTGTAACAGGTGGTGGAGACTCTTTCCATTTCGTCTCTCTGTGAGCCAATAGACTGGGATATAAGGCACGCCACTCGACACTGCGGAAAGAAATAGGACAGAGTATAAACGTGTGAAAGGACGTGCGTACGGCTTCCCTCCAGGTTCATTATAATATTATAGTAGGTAGGAAAGGAACCGACTCTTCCACTCTCGCTTTCGCCAAGACAAAATCATTGACTGATCTCTGTATCTCATGGTCTCTGCAGATAAATATTGTGTCAATCTATAGCAACGCAGGCGTAGCGTCGTGCAGCCAGCGGTGACCCACCATTTCATGCTCCCCCACGGTGTGAATTATTATCCCAGCGATTACACGGAGCCTGAAGCGGGCGTCCCACGGTCCAATTCTGTGCAATTCTAATTGCTCCTGCAATGCTGCTTTCTTCCGCAGCAGTTTCTACTCATGTTACCTTGCAGCCGGCCCGCTATCGACCCTGAAATTGACTGCGAACCAGAGATACAAGGCCTATTATATCAAGGTTCTCAGTAAGGTGTCTCGTAATGTGACCCCTTCGAGTCTGGTTATTCCCTGAGAATCGGCAGCATAGACAGAATCATGTTGAGCTCTGTTCCTCTGCCTATTCTACTCGCGCGAAGGAGCCTAGCTAAGGTGGTAATCATAGATGAAGAAGGGGTCAATCTGGAAGAAATGGAGGAGGAAGCTTTCTTGAAGGCACTCCCAGGGCTGCTGCCAATTCCCGCCAGAGGCTCCTGTTTTACGAGCTAATGGAGAACAATTCTTTGGATTAATGGGCTATTCTCGTGTCCGGACTGCAACAGAAGGTGTTTGACGTGGGAACAACGTTGCAACCAGCAGTGCAGAGAGCCCATTATGCACTTGGACATAAACCCTCAGAATATTCATTGCTCAGGTAAAAAAAGCCCAAACTCTGTAAACGTGCTGAGGATGCCCGTACACCTTTCCCTTTGTTCATTATGACAATTAAGGTACCGACTCTTTCAATTTTGTTTTCCCAAAGACACAAAAACATTCACTGATCTCTTTATCTCACGGTCTCTGCAGATACCATGGAGCCCTAAAAGTATTATTATCTGTTCGAGCTTTTGGAAGGAGTCATGCATTCAGGTTTGCTGAAGAATATCGCGAGCTTCCATCATGTAGGTACACATTGTTTTGGGTGGGTGCTTTTCGTTGGCCATTTTTTTATTTTACATTTTTATCCATTGGCTATACGATTTACTTTATATGTTTTTATTTTTCTTTTCTAATTTTTTTATATATTTCAGTTGAGTTTTAAACTTTTATCTATAAGCATATCTACATAATCGATAATTGGTTTCCGCCTTGGTAAAGAATGGCATAGAGTCTCAAGAGTTGTTATTATTCATAGGAGAGGTTAAACACTTTTAATTATTAAATCGATTTTAGACCTGAATTGTGGGGATTCTCGATAGTTGGCATGTTGTGGGAAAGCTCGTTTACATTTAATTTCTTTGTTTGCTTATGGGTTTTGGCTTATTGTTGAAAGGAAATTTGATTTGTAATAGGTGAAAAGGAGAGTTTCATTGAGGATGAAGATGAAATGATAATATACTATTTTTGTTTCAAGGTAAGGGGCCAATGTCTTTCACAGGCTTGTTTGGCTTACTTAGATATTTCTGTGTGACATATCAAAGTATTTGTGGTTTTTTATTCTCATTTAATATAGTTTGAGCTGTAATTCTCATTCTCATTCATTTCTATATTTGTCTCTGTGTGTCTTGCCTCACTGTTAGATTACTTCGATATTTTTGTGTGCTAGATCAAAGTATTTGCGGTTCTTTATTCTGATTTATTAGAGTTTGAGTTGTACTTCTCATTCTCATTCATTTCTATATTTGTCTCTGTGTGTCTTGCCTCATTGTTAGAGGGAGATTCCTTTCTCAAGCTTTCTAAGGAGGTGTTTTGGAGAAGGAGAAAGGATGAAGAATATGATCAAGCTTTTCTTGCATATTTTTTGTGAAGCATGTTGTGAATGGTGATTCCACTCTCTCATTGTTTGCTTGGATACACAGGTACACATTTTATCACATTTTGTTTGTCATAGTCTCTATAGGCAGGTATAAACGTAATCATCTTCAGTTTTTCTAAAAAAAAATAGAAAACATTCACTAATTTGGAATTGTGAACTAATCTGGAATCATTTAACTTCAAGCTTAGCTTCTAATTATAGTCCATATATTCATTAATTTTATTTGCAAAGATATCAATACATGGTCAACGATAAACTAGGTTGAAACATTTTAGTATATTAAATACATCTTATGAATTTTATTTATCTCTTGAATATCAAAATAGAATGAAAGTCAAGACAAATTCAAAGACTTGAGATTATTACCAACTTGTTTAGATCACATTATAATTTTAGAAGGAACAATGACCATGAGTTTGAAGAAGGAAATGCTTCTTTACTATTCATGGAAACCCTTCTTTACTATTCACAACCATTGGTAGGGGCATCTTGTAGGTCATAAGTGGGGTGCTTATATGCCTAATCTTGGTATGACATGTTCTATCAAAATTTCACTAAAAGAACTAGATGGTTCTAGAGGAAAGTTTATCCTAGCTGTGAGTTGTGTTAACATCATATTCTTTAAAGTTAATATCATTCATTTCATTTAGTTCTTTTTATTTTTGATGGATAAATTTAATTTCTTCATTTTTAACCCTCACCAAATTTTGGATGAATTAGTTACCTACATAACCTTATTTTTTTCTTTTTAAAGTGAAGGGGATCAGTTAATCTGACCTTCAATGAATGGGTGAAAGTATTACAGTCTTTAGTGAACTACCCAGCTAGCTATCATGAGTCCAGCAAATGTCCTTCCTAGCCACAAAGGATCCCCTAGGGAACTGTGTAAGTTATACTGCATGTCTTCTTTCCTCTTACTTTTAAAGGATCCCCTAGGGAACTGTGTAAGTTATACTGCATGTCTTCTTTCCTCTTACTTTTTAAGAGGAAGTGTGAGATAGAATTGAGGTTCAAGCATGGCATGTAGAGGTTGCTTCCCTTTATGGGGAAGCATTTTGTTTGGTGGAGAAGATGAATGCTACCCAAAATAGAGAGACGTTGTCACATAATATCCATTGGACACCAAATGTAGAAATTGTAACTGAAGCATTTTGATCTCTTGCTTTTTTTTCATATTATTACATAAAAGGCTATGTGAATTTCAAAACCATACAAATCCTTTTCATGGTAACTTGAGCATAGATACTATCTTCTTAAGAGTAGAGACAAATAGAAGTGCCTATCACTTCATTGTACTAGAAGATAAATTACAATGATCGCAAACGGAGTAAAATAATTCAGATTTGAGCCTACATATGCTAGTGATCAATCCAATTCCATTGGATTTGGAGGTAGAGGTTTCTTCCAATCATAAGAGTTTAAATGTTACAACTTCCATTAGAAGGTGATTTCAAATCTTGGCATAGTTGTTGCTTGAAATCTTATGAATAATTGGAACACATAGTATTCCCTCTCATAGTAACAACATTAATCATGACCTCTTCCAATACGTAGAAAGGATCTAATATGACAATATGAGAATGACACCCTCCATCCACCTCTTTGTAGAATGTGTATGGAGGAGGATGAGGTGTTTATAAATTTTCAAGGAGGGATTTTGCAAGATTGTATATTCATACTAAAGTTCCTTTACAATAATTAGAGAAATATTGTGAGCTTGACGTGCAATAATCATAGTTTTCAGTCTTTTTAATATCAAAATATATACGAGGAGGAGGAAGGTAATAATAAACGTTAAGAAAAAACCCAAAAAAGCTTGCAGAAGGGTGTTAACTAAAGGGATATACAAAGTGTTATACTTAAATACTTGATGCTATACACTGTTTCTGTTAGAATTCCATGCTCCCCAAGTCCGGTCTATGTTTTCGCAGTTTCACAAAACATAAAACATAAACACTCTGAAACACCTAACTTTAAAACAACTTTAGCATTGTGGAATATACCAACAATTAAATCATACATAGAACATAATTTTATTGCCAAAACTGATTTCTTATTAGTCCATTAATAAGAATCCTAGGGCTCTTGTACCAAGGAAATTGGCCTTTTGCAATATCTAGAAAATATGCCCAAATACAAGACATGACCCTTGTTAATTTCCTTGGGCTGAGGGTTAGTCCTTCAAACCCCTACTGCCTTACAAAAAATGCTTCTGTGGTTGTCCTTTACCACAGAACCCCTACAACAATTCACCACCTTGTTGTTGCCACTTGAGGATATTGTTATATCACCAAGGGGGTTACCCATCCCTCTGAAATCCTTGGACCACATGTAAACTTCTATGTTGATTCGTCCTGTTGAGGCTACATCTTGTAGTCCATGACCATCACATAGGGCTCGTATATCCCTCAACAGACCTCCCTCTAGTTGCGGATAATACTCAACACAATTGCGATCTTTCCTTTTGTTGCGGCCTGATGTCCCAACCTCCAAACAAAAACCCTCGGGTTGTTCCTACCAAAGGTTCGACCCTAAAATAGGGCCCAAATTCCTTCCTATTGACTTACAGATTACCCTAATGTCCTCACACAGGCCTTGACCTATGCTAAACTAGTAGGCCGACCCTTCCATAGGGCCCGACACCTTTCTGCTTGCATGTGGATGCACCTACATTACCCCTTTTCTTTGTAGTGTGCCACAATAGCGCTCACAACCTCGTCCTTGCTGCTGTGTAGACCTGGCCCTTTCCTTTGAGTCCTAAACTCTTGCACACATTCCCTATGACCTTTCTTGTTTATAGTGCTCTGTGTACATCACCTAGCTAGCAACCTACCTTCCCTCGACCTACTATGGTTCCTTGGAAAATCATAACCCCAATCAAGAAGAAACATCCATTATTCTTCTCTGCATGATTGATCATTTATAGCTTTTCAAAGGGTGTAATGCCATGGGTATATATCATGGGTCCCCTTCGACCTGGAACATATTTCCACCCTTGATCCACTACCATTGCTGCTCCGTACGACATAGAAACAATTCTCACTGTATGACAAGGTCTCTTCTTTGAAGACAACTCGCTCCTAGAAGCTTCCCGCTCCTGAGCATCTTGCATCGCCATCTTGTACCATGACTTCGTGAACCTGAAGGTTGTCTTCATTTGAGCTATTGATTCCCTCTTACCTTGTTGAATCCCTTTGGTGACTGACTTGTTGAGATTTATCTTGTCGGTCTATCTGTCCCCAATAATTAATTCTCGCTGACCACGTCCTATAGGAATCATAGAATCAATAGCAATAAGCCCCGTTTGAAGGGGTTCATATACGGGACGTCTTGATATAATACCTGGAGCGGGAGATTCAATCAGTCGGAATTCGGAAGTTGAAATTTGACCCTTACCATCAATGGGTTGGGCTAGAGCATTTACAACACGACCCAAATACGCATCACTTACTGGTATCTGAGCAATTTTTCTTGTTGCTCTCACAGAACTACCTTCTTGTATCATCAAACCATCGCCCATTGCAAACCCTAGGCTAGAGGGTTGTGGAGGAATTGGCCTCATAAGGTCACTTGTGGGCTAAGAACCCAAGCTTGGGGTTTTGTACCCAAAGTTGTGGGGCCGAAACCATGAAGAGATTTTGACATGTAACCCTTGGCTATCAAATGCTAGTGGGAAGTATATGCCCACAGTTAGATTTAAAGAAATTTAAATCTAATGGTGGGCATATACTGCCTACCAATGTTTAAAGGGCAGTATATGCCCAGCCGCATTATTGGTAGGCAGTATATGCCCAGCCGCATTTAATGGCCAATAGACCAGAAAATAAGGCTTACCATATTTTCTACTCTATCTGCTTTTAAATGTGGCTAGCCTTATTCTCTGGTCTATAAATGCGATTGGGCATATACTGCTCACCGTTGAATTTAAACGAATTTAAATCAAACTGTGGGTAGTATACAATATATGCCTAATGGTGTGCAGTATATGCAATTCGGTTGGGTTTAAACGAATTTAAATCCAACTATCGGCAGTATACAGTGTATATGCCCAATGGTGTGCAGTGTATGCCCAACAACATTTAATGGCAAATGGAACAGGAAATAAGTTTTGCCACACCGATGAGATTGATGTGATACGAATGTGCCAAAAGAGACCGATGAGATTGATGTGATACGAATGTGCCAAAAGATGCTCGTACACCTTTTTGTCTCATCAGGTAAACCACAATCCTTCAATTCTCGGTTTCCAAGACATATAAAATATTCATTACTGTCTTTTAATAATATTGTAACAAGTGGAGGGGAGAGTTTAATAGCATTGTAACTATGCCCTGGCGATGTATGGTGGAAGGGTTGGCATAAGGGCATTAAATGCCTTAAAGCAGGCTCGATATTGCTTGTCGTGGCTTCATTGCTCCTTTCTCGGATTCCACTAATGGTACTCTCTACGATTGATTCCTCTATACATTTATACATTTTTGACAGTTCTGAGGGTCCTCTTCTCAGAATGTTCAAATCGTTATCATTTATTATAGAGAAATAGGCAAAAGATCTAAAAGTTTAAGGTAAAAGTTGAAGGGGGTGAGCAAAAGTTTCAATTTTACTGATGGATTGTTGTTGTTTCATTTTACCGAGGGTTTGTTTTTGGCTTTCGAATTCTATTTGAGTTGGGTTTGCATATTTTAGCCTTTTTGAGTTGTACAGTGTGCTACATTGGGGTAGTTTTACTTTTGGAAGAGAGATGGTGATGACCCAATCTCTTCACAAACGTGCCACTCATCAGGGCTCCAAAGCGGCGGCGAGTTCTGAGGGTGCATACACTCTTTGCAAAGTTCTGTGGCCGCGTCATCGAGGTTTATGCGTGCAGTGCAGGTTCTGCAGAGTTTGGATTTTGGCGGCAAAGGTTTCAGCCAGAAAAAATTAGTGAAGGCAGCAACACGCATCAATGGCATGTGGCAGGAAAGGGGAGGACGTGTTCAAAGCAGGTCGGTTTCTTGTTCAAATCCTGACAATGTCCCACATGACAACGCCAGCAGCGCCGAAGCCATTGCTCCTCGCTCTCCTTGTGCAACCTGGAGAGTATCCTCTTCTCCTGTTCTTCCATGGCTACATGTTTCTCAATTCCTTCTACACCCAACTTCTTCAACATATCGCCTCCCATGGATACATTGCAATTTCTCCTCAGGTATTTTTATATAGTCGAACATATTCATTGTATATACGCGTAGTCTAAAAAGGCCGCGTTTTCACCCAGAATCCGACAATGATTTTCAGAAAATCCGGCAAAGATTTGCCCATAATCTTGTTTATAGTTGTTAAATTTTAGTATTTTGAGTGCCCTAAGGGTTTTGGATAGTGTTGAATCCATTTCCAGCATCAAAAATGGATTCTAAACACTCCAAGCACCTGATTTTTTGAGTTTTAGTTGACCGGATTCCGGCAGTTTTCTGCCGTCCGGGCTATTTCACGGGCTCGGTAGACAACTTCGTATATATATATGCATGTCCAGCCTCGGAGTAATGGGATTGACATTCATTTACTTATTTGCAGATGTACCTTTGAGTAATCGCTACTTTAAATAGTGTACTTTGCACCTTTACCTTTTGAGTAATTGCTAAATAGTATTCTTTTGTACCTTTGGGTAATTTCTACTTTAAATATAGAGACTCAGTTGTTTATAATTTATTTGGTGTACTTTGTACCTTTATAGTAAATCTTATTTTAGATAAAAGGACTCAATTGTTTATAATTGAGAAAAAAAAAAAATCTTTGGTGTACTTTGTACCTTTAAAGTAAATCTTATTTTAAATAGAAAGACTCAATTGTTTATAATTGAGAAAAAAAAAAAGATCATTATATAAAAATAACTTTATATAGATATTGATAATTAATATAAAAATATTATAATATGAAAGTAAAAAAAGAGATCATTATATGAAAATAACTTTATATGGATATTGATAATTAATAAAAAAATATTATAATATGAAAGTAAAAAAAGAGATCATTATATGAAAGTAACTTTACATGGATATTGATAATTAGTAAAAAAATACTATAATATGAAAGTAATTTTATATGGATATTGATAATTAATAAAAAAATATTATAATATATAAATGATTGATAATAATTTATATATGGATATTGATAATTAATAAAAAAATATTATAATATGAAAGTAAAAAAAGAGATCATTATATGAAAATAACTTTATATGGAAAATATTATAATATGAAAGTAATTTTATATGGGTATTGATAATTAATAAAAAATATATCCATATATAAATTATTATCATAACTTTTAATGGATATTGAAAATTAGTAAAAAAATATTATAATATGAAAGTAATTTTATATGGATATTGATAATTAATAAAAAAATATTATAATATATAAATGATTGATAATAATTTATATATGGATATTGATAATTAATTAAAAAATATTATAATATGAAAGTAATTTTATATGAATATTGATAATTAATAAAAAAATATTATAATATATAAATGATTGATAATAATTTATAGTTTTTTTTTCTTTTTATTAAAATTTACTTAAATTATATTTATAAATTAAAATTTATTAAAATTATATTATAAATTTATGAACGAAAATTATTTTTTTTCAAAATTTTGATACAAACAAACAAAAAATTTTGAAATTAAAATTTATTAAAATTATATTTATAAATTTATGAACGAAAATTAAATTTTATAGGGCAAGCATCATCACCGTTTAACCAAGACCCCACATACAAGTATTTTTTATTCTAATCCTAATCAAACATATATGACCCCACAGACAAGTATTTTAACCTTAATCAAACATATATGACCGCACAAACAACAACAAAGTATTTTTTATTCTAACCCTAATCAAACATATATAATTTCTACTTATATATTTAAAGTTTCATAAATGTCTTAAATTTGAATTACGACGATAATATTTAAATGCTATAAATGTCTTAAACAAAGTATTTTTTATTCTAACCCTAGTTAAACATATAAAATCATTTTTTCATTTATTTAACAACAAATATTTAAATGCTAAAATCAATCATGTTATATATTTAAAGTTTTACAAATGTCTTAAATTTGAATTAAGATAATATTTAAATGCTAAAATCCATCATGTTAAATGTAACATAATATTTAAATGCTAAAATCCATAATGTTAAATATAAAATTATATCACAAAAAACTTTTTTTTTTTTTGATATTCTGAAAAAGTAAAACTTTAAATTTTAAAATTCTGAAATTTAAGTAATTAAATGTTATCTTTCAAAAAGTCGTTTAATCATAAATAATTATTTATAATAATTTAAAAACATTATACATAAATATAATAATTATTTAAAAAATAAAAAATATATTTATTAAAAATTATTCATTAATAAAAATATTTGTATATAATAATTTTTAATAAATATAATAATTATTTAAAAAATAAAAAATATATTTATTAAAAATTATTCATTAATAAAAATATTTGTATATAATAATTTTTAATGATTAATATTCCTGTCAATTGAGTAAATAAATTTTCCATACACTATTGACATCAACTAGAAACGAGAGGAATGAAATCCGAATTCTGAATAATTTGACTTAATTTCACACTCAAATTCTGCTATGGAAAAATACAAAGCTCAAAACCATTAGAGGATTTCAACTTGGGCCATTAATAACAATGTGGGTTACCAAACCCAAGAAAGAGGAAAATGCAGATCGTTGCCAACGATATGAGTGTTACTTCTGGATATCCCAACTCTTCATAATTTATGATTGTTAACATAAATATTTGCATTTCAAATTTAAAGTTTGAAAGTTTCATTACTATATGGGTGTTTTTAAGACATTTTTTTATATGAAGAGTGCTTTTAAGATTTATTTTTTAAAGAGATGAAATAGTTTTTTTTTTTTTTAAGTTATTTTTGTTTTAGTTATTTTACATTAAAATTTAATATCAATTGAATTGTTTTAAATATAAATTTTAAGACAAACTATATTTAATAAAAAAAGTTTGAGACAAAAATATTTTAAGACAAATTTTATATTTAATATTTGAGACAAAACTTTATATTTATGACAATGGCCACTTAAGATAATGAAAATTAATATGAAACTCATTTAAGACACTTAACAATTAAGACAAAACCATATCAATTTAAGACAATATTATCTAACACCTACAAAATTGACTCTGACAATGCGTCCTAAGTCCGCTAGGCTACTATTGTCTCGTGATTTGTTGGGCTCTTCGTTTTGTTGATGCTGATCCACGCTCTGCTACACCCACAATTCCGGGTTCATCTCTGGATTAGGTTGGGGATGAGATTCCCTAGTAGTTCTGGGAACTTGGTGTGCTGACCCCCTTCTCATTTTATCCTTCTATCCCTTTCTTCTTATTTTCTATGCACAATTTTATACGGTAACAAATGTTATTCATGTGACCCATCTAGGTCCCAGCATGTGAACGTCGCTCTGATACCACTTGTAACATCATCCACACTATAGTAATCTTTTTTGTATTATTTACTTCTCTTAATTACCATGTATATTAATTTTTAGCATAATCATAAATACATTAAAGGAATAAGTTCTTATACATGTAATTACGATTAAATAAACCTTTCTAAGTACTCTTTACCATAGCCTATACTATGGTTAGACAATGTCAACACGAATACTACATAACAATTTGACTTATGAATAAACATAAAAATCATTCCACTTGGATACAACAATCAAACTTTGGTTATGATTATTAATGTACCACCCTTGTATGGAAATCAACTTAGGATCTCGATGGCATTATAAACTTAGGATCTCGATGGTGTTATAGTTTACTTAGGATTCAAAATGATTAATTACATATTTCATAGGATGAGTCATCATTTATTGAATAGTACAAATCTATTACTCCACCTAACCATCGCACTGGATTTTCTCGTGGTCCTTTGGATTCTTTGTTGACATTTGTGCTCCTACCCACCATTGGATCCTCCGCTCATCAACGACTGAGAATCTCCCTGGAAGGGTTAGGGTATAGACCTACTCCCGCAAACCCTAATCATTTTTCATTGCGAGAACACTACGAGAGTAGCACTGGCTCTGCAACTCTGTGTGTTCGATTGCTCTTCCTCTTTCCTTCGATTATGACCGGTAACAAGTGAGGATAAACTAGTTATTCCATCCGTTATTCTATTGTTGAACATACTTTGATGACTAATTCCGCATCTTTGCATTTCATTCACAGCCATAGGGTTAAATCGTTATGTAGCTGCGAAATGGTGGATATTTGGTTTATAACTCCATGTGCTTGGCAGAAGCTTGGCAATTTTTTGGGTTCGATGTCCACATCACACCATGGTGCTTATATCATTTCATTTATCAGCTGTTATTAGCTCATACAACCTCCAGTCGGGCCACACTTCCTTTGAGGACATTATTCTAGGCACTGGGCAACATATATCTACATTTTTTATTATTGGGACAATCATTTGTGAGATGGGCATTAGGTTTTACAGTCATTAGCAGTATTTTACAGTCAACCACTAGCATGGAAAAAACACGGTCTTAATTTCAGAGAATAATGCACCATACACAACAAGAACTTGAGCACCTACTTTTACAGTCATTACAATAATGATTTGCATGCATAATTAAAAGCAAAAGAATACCTGGAATTGAGATTAGGAGACAAAGCACGCCGAGGAGGTAGAGCAGACAACGAGGAGGCAGAATGAGCACGGCGAGGACATAGAACAAACCCCAGGAATACTAAAAAAGTCCTTCAAACACAACAAAAAATGAAATTAGGATTAAAACCAGAAAAACAAGCATAAAGAAAAGAAGAAAAAACAAGACCAATTTTCAGATCATCTAATTGATCCAAAACTAGCTAACCTCACCTTTACCTTCCCTTGATCCCTTGTTGGTCCCTATTGGTTCAAGATCAGCGCAACATAAGCGAAAAACACACCTAAACAACCCTCTACAACGGTCACTGCCAACAGAAACTCACAATGCTCTCCAACGGTAATGCAACAGAAAACTGCTCGAAAACTTTTTGCGGTCTAGGGGCTGCTATATTTATAAGAAAACAGTTCGGCCGAACTAAAATTTCGAACTTTTAAAACTTGTTTCTCTGCCTCCGGCCAAATATCCGGTTACCGTTGCCGTCAACATAAACGACGAAGTAAGTTCGATTAACGACAGAAAAATTTCGGTCGAACTTGTGGGAGATTGAAATTTTCGAGTGCGTTTCTCTCGAAAGTGTAACCCATCTTCATACATTCACCCCGTTATAATAATCTAAAAAAATCGTAATATGTTAAAATGGTGTGACTAATAAGTATTGATAACAAGATATAAAATATAAAATAACGCGGAAAATAAAGGAGATACTAAAAACGTATACACCTTTCTACACCCTTTTGTTGAATCCTAAACCTATCTAGAAGTTTACTGATTTTTTTCATTCACGCAATAAACTTAAATTTGATTGAGATACTTGTATATTGGCCTGAACATTCTGGTCACAAAACCTTCATACAAAATTAATCCTTACCTGAACTAGAGCAAGGATATAGGTCTCATGGCTGTCCATTAATGGTAAATGCATCTGATATATTAGGTGTGGCTCCTATCAGACCTGCCTGATACACAACATCTATGGGGTTGTTGTTCCACCATTAACCTGTTCCACATTAAAACACATGTAATTTTTTTTTTCTTAATGTTTTTTTTTTAGGACTAGATAGAGTTTAGGTTGGGCTAGCCCATTTATTGTATGAAAGAACAATTATTTAATCATACCACTAAGACTATTAATTATTAATTCGCTCAATTTAATGAAAACTAAACCCCACAAAAACCAACTTATATTTACATGCACTCACCTAAACGATTGTAACTTCGTCTTTGGGTTTAGGAAAAGGAAGTGAACTACCCTTCTTCGGATAGATGATGATTGCTCCATGGACCGTAGCTTGGAGCCACTGGCATGAGCCTGCTACCACAAGGTTCCTTCCTGATTGTAAAATTATTAGAGCACATATACAGATCTAGTGGAATAATAATTGCACAAACTTGTGAGAATTGAAAAATAAAAATTGGAATTGAGAATGAATTTGATTCCACAATACTAGTTTGAGAATCAATACATAAAGCAACTAAGTTAAACTTAGTTGTACATGCAATAACTATGGATAATTAAAGCTAACTGAAGTTAAGTGTGCTTTATGTTATGTTAATGTGCACATGCACCACATGCAAGCACTAGAGTTAACTAACTAAAGCCAAGTGCACACCACATGTAAGCACTCGATTTAACTAGCTAAAGCCAAGTGCACATTTCATTCAATAACTAGAGTTTAACTGAAGAAAATTAAGGCTAACTATGTGCATGTACACCAACACCCCCCCTTAAGCATAACTTAGGTGAGTGTGATGCAAAATGAATGAGTCTTGGTAACAAGGCCATTTTAGGTACCCATATACAATGCTTGAAAAGAGGAAAGAGGGAAAACCCAGTGGGAAGAAAACCCCCCCTCAAAATATAATGCAAAGAGTAGAGAAATGAAAATTGTTAGGCAGTCAAGTCCTTCACCCCGAGACGATCTCGCAGAAATCGAAACTTCTACTCAGTGAAAGTCTTGGTGAAGATATTGGCAGTTTTCTTAGAACTGGGACAATACTGAAGATCAATGATCCCATCATGAATCAAATATCTAATAGAGTGCATGTGGATCTCAATGTGTTTGGCCTGTTGTCGCGGCACTGGGTCTCTGCAAAACTTTAGCGTACTTTTATTATCACACCAGATGACAGTTAAACGATGAACACTAATCCCAAGCTTAGATAGGAAATGTTGTAGCCAAATGGTCTGAATAGTGCCATTGATTGCTCCTCTGTACTCAACATTTGTAGATGATAAAGCAATGACAACCTGCTTCTTGCTTGAAAAAAAAAATTGGGCCAGATCCCAAACTAAGTACATAACCGGAGGTGGACTTGTGATCAATTTTATCGCCATCCCAATCTAAATCGGTGAACCCAATGAGAACCAAAGAAAAATTTGCTACATAATGAATCCCATAGGTGATTTTCCCCTGGACATATCGAAGGATGCGCTTTGCAGCTTACCAGTGTAACTCATGTGGCTCCTGCATGTATCAGGAAACTTCTCCTACGACATATGAGAGATTAGGACGGGAGTGAGTGAGATAAATAAGACTTCCCACAAGCTGACGGTACAATGTAAAATCAACCAATGGTGTGTCTTTGTCATTCTCAAGCTTTATCACTAATAAGAAAGGTGTGGCTGCTGGCTTGCAATAACTTATGTGAAATCATGCCAAAATATCTCTAGCATGCTTTGGTTGAGAAATGGTAATCCTAGAACCACTCTGATTGATCTCTAGTCCAAGGGGAAGAAATTTAACAAGCCCATGTATGTCATAGAAAACCTCTTATGCAATGCAATTTTAATCTAAAAGAATGGTAGAAGTTGAGCTACCTGTTATCAAAAGATCATATATGTAGAGTACTATGATCAACAAGGAGTCATTTTTCTTCAAAAAATAATCATTGGAATTAGATTTGCAGTGTACAAAGTTTTGAGATAACAAATAGAAATCCATCTTTGCATACCATGCTCTAGGTTCCTGCTTGAGGCCATAGAGAGACTTCTTTAGTTTGCATACCAGAGATGAATTTTGCATGTATCCCTGTGGCTGCTCCATGTATATTTTCTCCTCGAGATCACCGTAAAGAAATGCATTTTTCACATCCATATTGTGAAATTTTCAATCTGAAAACTGTACAGTTGCAGTGATAGATTTATTCCTCCTACTTATTAGTTCAATAAGTTATTTTTCAGAAATCTTCTGGAAAATATCGAAATAAATACTACTGCAACATTCACAGATAAATATGCAGAGAAATAAACAGTAAAGGACATAAGCACAAGAATCAATCACATGTACACATTTATTTTTGGACAATTGTCCCCGGAAAAAACCAATGCGGGAAAACTGGTGCAATAGATGAGGGTTTGATTAATTCTTAAGCTAATGATATATTTACAAGGAAATATAATGGCAACTAAAATCTGAAACACCTGAGACTGGATTTCTGGCTCCCTTGGACAATTCTCTGACACCCTGATCAGCCTCTGCTGGCTCCTATGCTTGTTTGTGTGTTTCTCTGTGTAGTCCCAATGCTGGACTGCGTAAGTTTGCATAGGGACTGCGTGGGTTCTCTGCACTGTAGCCTCAAGTTGCCTCCAGTGGCCCACTGCCTCCCTCTGTCCCTGATCTCGATCACTACTGACTCCCTCCTCCTTCTACTTCTGAAAACCCTTCACCTTGCAACTCTCCAACTAAAATCGAATTACCTCAGAATTGATCTCCTTCGGGTACTGAGTGTGTGCCTGGCTTGTCTTCCAAATGAACCTCAAGTCCTCTTTTATAATCTTCTCGTTGGAGAACCAACGACCCAAATTAGAAGATTAATCAATGCCTAAGATTAAAACTTGACTTGATCCATGTTTTCTAGAAGATTCACACTCTCACTTATTAATACCATTTAATTATTTTATTTCCCTAAGTTTAGACTTAGGGTCTTCATTAAAATAATTAATTATTTTAATAAGTCATGAACCGAGTGGAATTTCCACAAACGGTTTCTGGGTTGTTTGGAATGTTGTTGTCCAAGCCTCCCTGTAAAGTTTGAGACTTGGAACACTTCTAGATGCTACAAAAATAAACACTCCCTCTTAGCAAGGAATGTGTTCCCACAATATGACTCTTGCATGCTTCTCTTCTTTTGAATAACCCTTTGCGTTGCTGATCTCTGGACGCTACCCCTCATCTGTTACAATGCTACCCTCTGTACTACTGCATTTGACACTGCCACTGTCACTGATGCATATGTACCACAACTCCCTCTCAATACTGATTCTATCCATTCTTGCTACTGGAAAGGATTCTTCATCATCTCCATCTTCTCTCTGAAGTAGACAAACTTAGTCTTCCCTAGAGCTTTCATGAGGATGTCTGCCACTTATTCTCCCGTTGGAGTGTACTGCATCTGAACAACTCCACGTTATACACAGTCCCTGATGAAGTGACACCTGATGTCAATATGTTTCGACCTATCATGAAACACATGATTTTCAGAGAGCTTAATGCTACTCCGATTATCGCATAAGATGATGGTCGCTTCCATTTTCTCCTTGAGTAGGTTCACTAACAGTTTTAGAAGCCATATGGCCTCACACAAAGTTGTGTTGACTGCCATATACTTTGATTCTGCCAAGATCAGTGCTACGGACTTCTGTTTCCTGCGGAACCAGGAATTCATTCTTGATCCTAGACTGAAACAATACCCACTGGTACTCTTCCAATCTACTGAACTTCTAGCCCAATCTGCGTCAGTGAAACCACTCAACCTGACATCATTACTATGGGTGTACTTCAATCCAAGCTCGATTGTTCCTTGAAAGTACCTATGAACATGCTTAGCTGTTTCCCAATGAGCCCCCTTCGGTTCCACCATGAACTAACTGAGGGTATTTATAGCATAACATATATATGGCCTTGTATTTACCAGATAAATCAACAACCCTATGAGATGCCTATAGAACGTAGGATCAACCTCATCATATTTGGACGTGTCGATTTTCTTCCAGTTGGTGATCATTAGAGTTGTCATGGGTCTAAAATCCTCCATCTAAAATCTCTTCAAAATAATTATAGTGTATCTCCCTTGACCAAGAAATATCTCCCCATTATGTCGCCAAACCTCCAACCCCGGAAAATAGTGCATCCGTCGTAGATCCTTCATGTCAAATTCTTCAGCCAAAATCTTCTTGCAGTTTGTGATGAGCCTTGATGATCCCCTCAAGAATAGATCTTCTACATACAAAACCAATATCAATGGCTCACTCCCTACTCTTAGATAGTAGAGGTCGGGATTTGCGTCACTCTTGACGAATCCCATCTTTTGCAGGTAGCTGTCAATTCGACCATACCAAGCTATAGAAGCTTGCTTCAATTCATATAATGCTTTCTTCAATCTACACACATGATTCTTCTGATCATGAGTCTCAAAGCCCTCTGGTTATTCTATATACACCTCTTCTTCTATCACCCCATTCAAGAATGTTGTATTGGCGTCCATCTGGTGAATTTCCCATCCCATCTGCGCCAACAAGGGATATCACGAATCTGATAGAGGTTTACCTGGATACTGGGGCGAAGGTTTCTTCATAGTCGATTCCTTCCTTTTGAGCATACCCCTTAGCCACAAACCTGGCATTAAATTTCTCGATGTTGTCCTCTGCATCATACTTGATCTTGTAGATCCACCTGGATCCTACAACCAATCTCTCCTAAGGTCTAGGGACCACTTCCCAGACATCATTCGTCATGATGGAATTGTATTCTTCCACCATTGCATCAACCCATACCTGGTGCTGAGCTGCTTCCCGAAAACTAGAAGGTTCTCTGACTTGAGCAACCAAGGCTTGATACCTCTCAGGCTGCTTACAATGTCTCTTCTCATTTCGAGGAATTCTGACAAATTCCTCTGCATCTTTTAGAATATTTCGAAGTTCCCTGCTCATTCTCCCACTGGTAGTGGGTGGATTTACTGGCTCTCCCTCTTGCAAATCCTCAAGAGACACATCCTTTGGATCCCTATGCCTTGGAGAGGCAACTGAATTTTTTGCTGCTAGTTGTTGGGGCTGTACCAAAGGCTCTTCCTCAGACTGCTTAGCAAAAGGCAACTCGCGAGATATTATGAAGGCATTCTCCTCCATGAACTTTACATCCCTTCGCACCACAAATTTCCTACTCTCAAGAATGTAGATGCGATATGCCTTTGCATTCTCATTGTATCCTACCAGATACCCTTTTTCTGCAGTCATCTCCAACTTCCTCCTCTTCTCACTGGGCACATGACAGTAAGTTAAACTGCCGAAGATCCTAAATTGACTCACTTCACGCTTACTGCCAGTGAAGACACTTTCTAACGTGATATTTCCCAATGCAGGGAGAGGAGTCATGTTCTGAGTGTAAAAAGTTGTATTACATGCTTCAGCCCACATGAATTTGGGAATGTCTTGGTCATACAACATAGCTCTTGTTGCTTCAACAATAGTCTTGTTTTTCCTTTCTACCACACCATTATGCTCCGGATTGCATGGAGTTGTCCACTCTCTTTTGATTCCTTCCCTTGCACATAATCCAATGAACTCTTTATCTATGTATTCACCACCCTTATCTTATCACAATACCTTGATCCTCTTCCCTGTCAGATTTTCAGCCAGAGCCTTAAACTCTTTGAATCGACTAAAGACTTCATCCTTGGTCTTCAAAAAGTAGATCCAGGTTTTCCTGGAATGGTCATCAATGAAGGTGACGAAGTACTTGGCACAACTAAGAGCTCTAGTGGACATCAATCCAAAGATGTCTGAGTGTATCAAGTCCAATACACCCTTGGCCCTATTGTCGCTTCTCTGATACCTTGCCTTGGCATATTTTCCCAATATGCACCCCTTGCAGACATCATCTCGTTTAGTGCTCAGCTCTGGAACACCTGTGATAATGTTCTGGAGAGTTCTCAATGCCCGGTGATGCAAATGCCCCATTCTTCTGTGCCATAGCTCATTTAGGTCTATTTCATCTGCGCTGCCAACCAGTGCCATTGGAGACTCAAGCTACAACTTGTAAATTTTGTTGCTTCTTACCCCGGTCTGTGCCTTCTTCTTCCAACTGGAGTGTTTGACGTAGACTCTATTGCCAATAAAGTAGAAGTCTTAACCTCGGTTTTGAAGTTTGAGACACTGAGAGCAAGTTCATCCCCAAACCCAACATATGTAGTACATTAGTGGCCTGGATCCTGTTTCCAGCCTCGGTTTGAAAAACTACGGTACCTCTCCCAACAAGAGTGCATTTTTCTTTATTACCCATGGTTATTTTGAAACTCATCTGCTCTTCTTGGTATTCGGAAAAATAGTCCCGTACTCCAATCATGTGAGCAGAGGCTCCACTGTCAATATGCCAGAAATCAGAAGAAGCAATGCTTGATATGTAAGAAAATTCTTCCTCAATTCTGGATGCCAAAATAGAGACATCATGATCCATCTGTTCTGACATGCTTCTTTCCCTTCCTAGAGAACTACGTGAACCCTTCTGCGTTGTTGCTGCAACAATAGAATTCCGTTCACTAGTCGATTCTCCCTTCCTGTTACTCATCTCTGGCTCTGATACCATGTGAAATTTTCAATCTGAAAACTATACAGTTGCAGTGATAGATTTATTCCTCCTAATTATTATTTCAATAAGTTATTTTTCAGAAATCTTCTAGAAAATATCAAAATAAATACTCCTACAACATTCACAGAGACATATGCAAAGAAATAAACAGTAAAGGACATAAGCACCCGAATCAATCACATGTACATAGTTATTTTTGGACAATTGTCCCCGGAAAAACCCAATGCAGGAAAACTGGTGCAACAGATGAGGGTTTTATTAATTCTTCATAAAATGATATCTTTACAAGGAAATATAATGGCAGATAAAATATGAAACATCTGAGACTGAATTTCCAGATGCCTCAAACAATTCTCCGACACCCTGATCAGCCTCTGGTGGCTCCTGTGCCTATTTGTGTGTTTCTCTACGCAGTCCCAGCGCTGGACTGCGTAAGTCTGCGTAGGGACTGCGTGGGTTCTCTGCACTGCAGCCTCAAGCTGCCTCCAGTGGTCCACTGCTGCCCTCTGTCCCTGATCTCGATCACTACTGACTCCCTCCTCCTTCTGCTTCTGCGAACCCTTCACTCTGCCACTCTCCCACTGAATCGATCCCCTTCGGATACTGAGTGTATGCTCGACGTGTCTTCCAAATGACCCTCAAGCCTTCTTTTATAATCTTCTCACTGGAGAACCAATGGCCCAGATTAAAAGATTAATCAATGACTAAGATTAAAACTTGACTTGATCCATGTTTTCTAGAAGATTCACACTCTCACTTATTAATACCTTTTAATTATTTTATTTCTCTAAGTTTAGAATTAGGGTCTTCATTAAAATAATTAATTATTTTAATAAGTCATGAATTGAGTGGAATTTCCACAAACGGTTTTTGGGTTCTTTGGAATGTTGTTGTCCAAGCCTCCCTGCAAAGTTTGAGACTTGGAACACATATGATGCACCTCCCATCTTCTTGTTGCTACAATGGAGAAAGCTAGGCGAATGGAATCCATTTTTTCCACTCGAGCAAAAGTCTCATCATAGTCAACACCATGTACCCGCTGAAAACATTTTTCTACCAACCATGCCTTATATTGAATAACTTGGCCATCTGCTGCTTTCTTGGTCCAGTAAACCCACTTTCACCTCACAAGTTTACGATTGCAAGGTAACATAACCAAATCCCAAGTCTAGTTCTTAATGAGAGAGTTGTATTCCTCATCCATTACTGCTTCCCATTCAAGGTGTCAAACTGCTTCTGCATAATTTTGTGGATCAGATCATGCATCATATAACCATGCATGGAAATGCATGGTTTCATAGCTAAGAGTGCTTGTGGATCTTCTTCAACCTGAGGTATAGAGGCAGGATCATCAATGAGATCGCTCATGCTACGCCATTTTTGTGTTGAAGGTGTTCGAGAATCTTCCGAACAAAATGAGGAAGTAGGATATCGATTTTCAACAACTGGTGGTCCAACAGGTGTCACATGCAAAGGCTCATCTACATCATAATTCTGATCTAAAGTATCATCTACATACTCATCAATGAGTGGTGAGGGAAACTTGGTAACAGATTCATATGTTGGTGCATGAAAAACATCTTTGTCAAACTTTACACTCCTTTCAATAAAGAGCTCTTCAGTGTTTATATCAAGCAATATGTACCCATTGACTTCATTATAATATCAAACAAACATGCATGCTTTATTTTGAGGCTCCAAAGCCTTTCTCTTCTCTGTAGAAATGCGGGCCCATGCTCGAGATCCGAAAATGCAGAAATGACTGACTTCACGTGGCATGTCAGCCCAAACTTCAAAAGGTGTTTTTCCAGTAACAAATTTATGAGGAGATCTATTCTGGATGTATGAGGCAAAATTGATAGCTTTAGCCCACAATTTTGACGAAAGAGATCTTGCATGCTGTTAGACTCCTATACCAATAAGTGTCATATTTCATGATTGACTTGATGAACTATGCAATATGTTCATACCTTTTTCTTATTACAAAGGTTTTCCATATTCTCAAAAAATCAAAAAATCAAAAAATTTAAAAAATGTAAAGAGGGTATACCGTAAAAGAAAAATCAAAGGGTGAAAAAATAAAAAAGCCAAAAAAGTGAAAGAAAATGAACCCCACCAAAAGAAAGGCCAAAGAAAGTGTGCAAATCTAAATGCCACTACTTTTGCTCTGATGTAATAAAATTGTATGCAAATTGTATTTTATGCCACAATTCATGAATAGTCAAACAGTTTAAGCTTGGCTAGTTCATCTTTCAATTTCATGTTTTAGAGATAGAGAATAAAATCTGACCAAACTGTTTAATCTTGGCAGATAAGTAGATAGGTAGAGTAAATAAAAGGAGCTCAACAGTTTAATCTGAGCCCTTGGATGTAATAAGGTTAGAACTAGATAGATTTTCATATGTAAAAGAAAAAGTTTGATGAGGGTTTGCCAGTCTAAGTGCACCCTAATAAAGAAGAAAAAACGGTAGGGTAAAGTAGGTAGGGTAGGTAGATGATGTTGCTGAATTACAGGTGATGAATGATGACTTTAGTTGGTTAAAATTTTAACTTTCATCACAAGTGCAAAGGCAGATAATAAACTGGAAGAATTGCAAGCAAGGCAAAGTTAGATTAACTTCCCATTTCATTTTTTCCAAAAAATTCACTAATTTCCCCTAAGTATTAAGGTATTTGAAAATTAGAAGGGCTCAAGGCATTTCCTTGACTATTGGAGGGACCGGACTCTCGGCCCAATAATTGGAAAAACCTAAGTACTTGAGATCATTCATTATCACACTCATTCATTTGTAAAAGATCTTTTCCTAAGTAAAATTCCATTTTACTTAGGAAACTTATGCAATAGTCCATAAAAACCATTTTCATGCAAGCATAAGTTAAATACATTATTCTAATGTTTTATACTTAGCGCTTTAGATCATTTCCATATTAATTTCTAATTTATTATTTAAATCCCTATGAAAATAACCTTCCCCTATTATATATAACTCATTTTTTATAAAATACCCAAAAACCCATTTTATTATAATTTTAGTCAAAGTATTTTAACCCCACATGTTTAAATAAAAACCCCCAATATACTCCCTTTGACTAAAATATATCTTTATATTATTCCCGCCCCTATGGTAAGCAAATCACTTTGGTTTAATTACCATATAATAAAAATATATGAAAAAACCATTAAACATATGTCATATGTGTTTAAAACGAAAAACAAAACCAAAGTTTAATTTAAACCAAACTTCGAAATAACCCATCTCCATATATATTTTCCCCTTGCCTGACTCCCTCCTGATCACTTGTCCATGTTTTCAAAAAGAATTAATTAATCCTCACGATTAATTAATAGCCTAATTCCGCCAATCAAATTCCCCCCGATGAAATTAATTAACGATTAAATTACGTCGGGCTCGCCTGTTATCCTCCCATCACCTTATTGCCCCGACAACTGTTTGATCAACCCATTTGAAATCTACGGCTATTATCAATATCACTATTCATCTGCGTCCGAACGATAACGCGCGATGGCCAAGCGGTTTTATAAACAGTGCTCCGCCACGCATCAGTCATCGTATGGAATCGCTGCCATTCTGCCCAAAACCACCTTTCCCCAAAAGCGGTGCGATGGAAACCGCTTACTGCCTGTCCTCTGTGACGGAGCCTCCGTACCTGCTGACGTCATCAATCAAGACCCGCCACCCTTTTGACTGTGTAAATAAAACAAATACGCCCGCGTCATTTTAATTATTTCGTGCGCTAACCAGTCTCCCATGCAACAAATTTCAAAAATCGACTGTCGAAGCTGCCAACCACTACCTTGCTGAAAACAATTGCTGACAAGTAATTCAGAGTTCAGTTTCCATAGCGTGTACCTGTTTAATCACTGTTCATTTCCCGTAAACAGGTATTTACTCTAATTTCCCGTTGAACTCTGAAAAAAGTCATGATTCTGGTTTTAATTCCACACTAAGGTTTGAAAAGAACTTCAATTTGATTTGTTTTAAATCCCAGAACTGCAATTATATTCCCAAAACTGGTAATTGTGCCCCTTTTTCACAAAAACCCCGAATTTCCATTTCTGAATCCACAAGAACCAGAAATGGAAGTTCCTGTAGCTTTGAATGTCGTGCCCTTAAATGCCCCTCACAAGGACTTGGATTATTTGCCTTTAACCAATATGGATTTTCAAATTAAAGACCTGCTTCTCAGTGAGAATCCCCTTCGAATTTTTTGCCACTACAGAGACAATTATTTGAATGGTTCTGACGTCTTTGGACTTTGGGAATCTAATCTTCCCATGTACCTTCTTCCCTCAGTCCATATTTTTCCTGAGTTAATCCATTACTGCCATGCAAACTATGATCCTGACCAACGAGCAGTTTTATCCCCAAGTCAAAGTGTCCTTTTCCCAATAACTGCTCAGTCCATAAATGAAATTCTACAATTCCAACCTGGTCAAGCCCTCACCCCCTTGTCCATGGCTGAATTACTTGAGAAATCTACCAATCTATCCCATGAAGAGTTAAGCTGCCTGTGCCAAACCTTCATGTTACCTGAGCATCAGCCCAAAGGCCCTCCCCCTTATGGGTATACTTTTTTCACTGAGGAAGGTAGACTTATCCTGAACATGATATCTTTCATAATGGGCTTCAATACTAGTGAGTATGTTGATCAATTAACCCTAGTATTGTTATCTATTTTTACCCCTGGACAACCTCCTGCTGTCAAGTACGATTTTGCATCTTATATTGCTGACAAAATCCATGATCAGTTCATGAGATTAGGGAATGAGAGAGTGTTCAAGTATTCTTCTATCATATATCACCTCATGATTTACTTTCAATCAGAGAGTTTCCCTTTTTATGTTAAGAAACTTGATGCCAAAGGGAATCTTAGGTCAGACATCTTTTGGTCTGCCATTGCTCACAATTCTCCTGATTCTCCTTATTCATATAATGAGTTTGTTGACCTTTTTGTACATCCTGCAACCACCTTGTTGGCAAGAGTCTCTCCTCCTAGGGTAAATAATGACATCAAGAAAATCCTTCAGCTCTCAAAGCAGTACAAGATAGGTGATTGGTACCTATATCAAAACCACACAGAGATCAGAATATATGGATGTGAGTTATGCCCATTCAAATTGCCAAAATATGTCCCAATGAGACTCTTTGCATTAGAGTATTTTAGGCAGATGATTAATTCAGATATAGTTCATTTCTGCAATGCAAAGAAAAAAGCTCAACTCAGGATCAAGAGCCAATTAGGTCCCTTTATTTGTAACTCCAGGGAAGCTGGAAAGGAAGCTGAAAGAATTTTAGAAGACTATCTCAGATTACAAAAGAGTTTCTACTGGGTGCCTTATGATCCAAACAACTTTATCTGTGATAGAAGAATGAAAAATAAACTATCACCATACATCCATCAAAGAATCCCAGAAATAGAACAATATGCCAATACAGATGAATGGGTGGAAGGGACATTGATTGAAAAAGATACTGAGCAGGTCAATATTGAAAATGTGATGAAAGATCTTGAAAAGATACTTGACCTAGACTCTTTTGGACAGGTGCAGATACTAGGATCTTCTTCAGCCGGGACTTCACAACGAAATTTGCAGGAGATTAATACAGTGGCAGTAGAATCCAAGGGAAAGGAGAAAGAGGTTGACATACAAATTACAGAGAAATTTACAATGACAGAACAGCCTCAGACTTCTAAAGGACAGGAGCAAGTACATATTCCTCCTACTCAGATCAATGAGCCAAAAATTTCAATTTTACAAACTCCTCTGAATGTAGAAAAGGGCAAAAAGAGAGAGGTTGATTCAGCTACTCCTATTGGTGGCTCCTCTGAACAGCAAGGTGTTAAAAGACATAAATTAACTCCTCTCCCAGAAGTTGAATCAGTTCAGGAAATCCCTGATAGCCAGGGAGGAGAAGACAATCAACAAACAGGTACAGGTAGTGGGACGTCCACTAATTTTCAAAGAAAGGAACTACAGAGGCAACAAAGTGCAGAGATATCTTCTTTCAAACCTCCAGTAAAAGATGCCTGGGACATCAAAAGAACATTCATCAATATAAAGGCCAGGAATGATCCACTTAGGCTTCAAGTGTACAACCAATATTTGAAAATGGCTCCGAAAAATCAAGAAAGATTGATGTCAGCCTATGACATCCAATAGGGTAAGATAATAATGATCCACTTCAAGCCCAAGGTGCAGCAGCCTCAGACAGCTGCAGATTACATTAGAACTAATTTTGAAGTCTTAGCAAAGGATATCCATCCTTTAGATCAAATTGAGCTACACAAGCAAACAGGTGAGATGATTTATTCTACTTTGATGGATAAATCAACGATGGCCCATAAGTTGCAGGATTCTTTGGATAACACTAATACACAGTTGCAGCTTGAAAAAGCCTCCTCCCAAGCTAAGGATAATAGAATCAAAACTTTAGAGGAAATAGTCATTGGTTTGGGTCATAATCCTAAAGATGTGAAAGGTATTGAAGCTTTGATCAAGAGAAAAGATGATGATATTGCAGCTCTGAGAAAACAACTGAAATTACCAGCTTCAAGACATCCACAGACTGCAGAAATCATCAAACAAAATTCTGAGGAAGAACTAATGGATTTGCTCTTAAAATTAAACAAGCAACTTAATGCAACTCAAAAAGAGCTTGAGAATGCATTAAAAGATAAGCAGACAAATATTCCAGTATCTACAGCAGGAGTAGTGACAGGTGCAGCAACAATAGGTCAGCCAGCAGAATTGTCACAGGGCAACACTGCAAATTTGAGCACTGATGAATTAACAAATTCAATGGAAGAAATGAAACTTCAGGTCATAGAGCTCCACAGAACAAAGGAACAATTGGCCACTCTAGAACAAAAATATGATCTTTCAAAAATGAATGTTGCTGATAAAATAGGAGAAGTGAACAAATTAGAAAAAATAGTCAAAGCATTGGAAAAGGATCTCACATTGGAGAAGCCTTTAAGGGAAATAAATGAAATTCTTTGGGACAACATCATCCAATCAATAAAGGATGCCTGGCCCTCAATTCAAATAATGCAGGAACAAAATGATTTAGTCAAATTGGCTATAGAAGAAGTCCTAGCAGCAAGGGAAGAATTGGGAAACAGGCTGATGAAGCCAATGAACTCATTCATTTTCTAAATACTCAGAATAAGCAGCAACTTGAAGAATTTGGCATTCGAGACAGGACAGGCACAATTTTGGAAATAAAGAGAGTTTTTACCAAAAGAACTCTGATGCATAATTTAGAACGAAGATGCTCAGACATGCAAGAAGAAATCACTGCCTTCAGAATAAGATTTGACATTTTGTTGAATAAAGGATTGCCTAGTCCTTTTATTTCAGAGGATAAATGGATGGACCTGGAAAGTTATGTTGAAAAATTGGACAAGTATGCTGACACTCAGGCCAATGCCTCAACTAGTTCATCAACAACATCATTACCTACAGGAAAAGATCTTCATGCCAAACTAGAAAATTTGTTTTATCTTGAGCATGAAGTAAAGCATTTGTTCCCTGCTCAACCTACTTTTTTTAGGTATACAGAGACTGATGAAACTCTCAGAAAACTGCAAAGGACCAGGATTCCGGAAGATAAATGGTGGGAAGAACTATTAGAACTTTTGTAAAAACTATTCTTACCTGAAATTTTGATTATGTACTACAGTAAGTCATGGAAAGAATGATAAAAGGATGAATAAAGGTCAAAGTATATCAGAGCAGTCAAAGAGTATCAGTTAAACGGACCAGCCAACACAGAGTTACTGAAAAGGACAGCAATGAGCCAAAGCATAGGGCCTGCCTCCAGCACATTCTTAAAAGAAGGAAACAACACAACATCAGTTATCATTCTTTCTTATCTACGAGATCATCTGTTTCTATTTTATTATAATTTACTTATGAGTCTTCCTAGATAATATCTCAAGTTGTTATGAGATATTTTTTTTTGTAACTTTTTGTATAAATACTCCCTCAATCGGAGTATTGGGGGGATTTTTTAGAATCTGCTGTAACATTGACTATTTGGAATAAAGTGCTATTGGAGAAATTTTTTGTGGCTAAGCTAGATGATGAATTGAAACGAAAGAATTTTTATAGGATTCATGTGTCAAACTACGGATCAATAAGGTTTCCTTCCCTTGTGTTTTAAAGTTTTTATATTTGTTTATTATATCACTGTGTTTCATTTCTGAATGATTAATGAAAAGGAGTAAATCAGAATGTACTTAAGTGTAATCTGATTTTAATCATTGTTATTCTAAATGTTTTCTTCTAAATTGGTTTTAAACAGTGAATTCTCAATTGCTCCTGTTTTTCTAGTTTAAGCATTTCTGATTATTTAATAAAGAATTCTTAATTGCTCTTTGTTAATAATCACTCAATTTTCCCTCTTATGAATGTGTTGAAAGATTCTTAATTGCCTTTCATCCATTTTAAATCCATTCCATTCACTTTAGATCTGAAATTGTTCTCTGTTTGATTATCTTGCCCTGTGAAACCATCTTTTGTCTAGAAACTTAATCCAGTGAAGCCATCTTTTTGACTCCATAGCCCAATAGCCTGAACTACTCAATCTTGCCCTCAGCTATCGAATTCCACCACCCAAATTCAAACAAAACCCTTGCACTTTATAACTAGCCTAATATCTTCTAAAACAAAGCTAAATTATACAGAGAGAGCCCTCTCTGGGTACAGATTGGCTAGATTCTGTACCTAAAAGATTGGTTTGTGGTTACCTCGGACCCCTTTCCTCTTTTCTACAACTTCAAGGAAAATCTAAGTGATAACACATGCAACATGCAATTTGTTAGCCCTTTCAAAGATCTATTCTTCCTTTTGGCCACCCCATTTTGCTGTGGATTGTAAGGAACTGTATGATACAACTATATGTCTGATTGATTACACATATTCTTGATTAATTTGTTGACATATTCATTCCCATTATCTGTTCAAAGTATCTTGATGCATTTTCCAGACTAATTTTCTACATGCGATTTGAAAATATTTAGATGTTGAAAAACTTTAGACTTGAGTTTCAAGAAGTAAACCCAAGTGAATATTGTGTAATCATGTATAAATGAGAACAAATATCTTGCCTTTCTCATTCAAAGTACTGGAAATGGACCCATGGGATCACTATGTACAAGCTCCAAAGGTGAAGAGGCTCTCCATGCATGCCCCTTCTCGAAACTATCTTGTGGATGCTTTCCAAGGGCACATCCATTACAAACACCATTTTAAATTTCAATGGACGTAAATCCTTTAACCATCCCTTCATTGCTAAGTTGTTGCATATATTTGAAATTAAAGTGCCCAAATATCTCGTCCCATATCTTACATTCTTCATTTGCATGCGTAAGTAGAAATATAGATTCTGATTGAGGAACAAAATGAGAAATGTATAAAAATGAGATTGGTCATTTACCTTGCCAGATGTAATCTTCAAGTTGGTTTGCATGTCATAAATTCTCAAGGAATACAGGGTAAATTCCTCTTTCCTTCCAGTGCATGTGTGCGTTATCCGATACACTGAAAGAAGATTCACAGAATGCCTTGGAATATGCAAGAAATTCTCAAAACTTCCATCTTCAAATTGCACTCTTACTTGTCTAGTTGCTTCAACTGCAGAATTGTCCCCCATGAGAATAGGAGGTCCTGAGTATGCATGTAGAGAAGAGAAGGATTCCTTTGAAGAAGCCATATGATGCGAATCCCTTGAATCGATGATCCATTCCTGTGGTGTAGAATGAAGAGCAATCAAGGCATGACCATTACCCCTTGTTTCTGATGGTTTTTCCTTCGTCTTCTTCTTGGAACTGTTTGGAATATGATGACCAAGTCTTTGCCATTAAATGAATAGTCTTATGCATGTAAGAGGATTCAAGAGGATAACCTCGATTACAATAAGGACATTTGGAGTTTCCTTTCTTTCCCTTCTCATCCTTGGAGTTGGAAGAATCATCTAAAGGTTTTAGATTTCCTCCCTTTCTTGGATCTCGATCTCTTGTCTTTCCTTTGCCTTTGTATTGGTGATTTGGTTTCGAGTTGGACTTCTGTTTCCTATGCATGGAAAGTGCATGTGCATTTGGATACTTTAATGAACCCATTTTGATGAGCTTATCCTGGTCATGAATGAGAGACTCAATAAATGCATCAAGTTTGCCCATTTTGCATTTATCTCTAGTTGCAAGTCTAACTGTATGAAATGTAGAAACGAAAACAACATATTTAGGGCCTAATTCAAACAAAATAGAAAGGACCAATTGACCTTCTTGTTTAGATTTATCGATCCCGAAATCATTTTAATTGTAGAAGCAATGATTTGGATTTCGTAAAGAAATCTTGAATATTCTCAAAGGTGTTTGGATCTAAGGAATTTAGCTCATTTTCGAGAATATGAGCCTGCATCTCATCTTTCTTTCCAAATAAATTCTCCAAGGTTGTCCAAACCTCATTCAGAGTGTTTCATGTGTCCACATGGAAATGTAACGCTGGAGATATGGACAACAGTAGAAGACCAAAATCCTCGTCCATCCTATTGAAGTATTTCAATTTTTCAATGACAAAATCAGGTTAGCTTCTGTATTTATAACTATCTGATACAAGCCTTTTCCTCTGAGGTGAAGCAAAATCTTTGGCTTCCATTGGAAGTATTTATACATAGTAAGAATAGCTAAAGATGAGAACTTCATTCTTTCACCTTGTCGTTGTAGCAACAATTGCGGCAGTTCTCCAATATTTTGATCTATAAATCAAACATCCGAACTATTTCCAATTCTTTGATCTTCAAACCTGCAAAATATTTTTCATGCACATTCTCCAAGCCCTTGTAGCTTTGATCCCATGTAAAATTATTAGAGCACAAATACAGATCTAGTTGAAGAATAATTGCACAAACTTGTGAGAATTGAAAAAGTAAAATTCGAATTGATAATGAATTTGATTCAACAATATTAGTTTGAGAATCGATACATAAAACAACTAAGTTAAGCTTAGTTATACATGCAATAACTATGGATAATTAAAGCTAACTGAAGCTAAGTCTGCTTTATGTTCTGTTAATGTGGACATGCACCACATGCAAGCACTAGAGTTAACTAACTAAAGCCAAGTGCACATCACATGCAATAACTAGAGTTGAACTGAAGAAAATTAAGGCTAACTATGTGCATGTACACTAAAATTAAACAACAATGGTGAATCTGTATGTGTAACTTCCACCCTGTTGAATTGGGCACTGTTTAATATACTCGAGCCCGTTGGCCCAACCAGTACATAGTTGGTATATTCCATACCTGCCATGATTGAAATATTTGTCAATCTCAGCTTTACATTATTTCTTTCATATAGTTAAAGAGGTAGGTTAATGCCCCCAACAAAGCTTATATCTCTAAAGTTGATGCTCAATTGCAGGAAGCTCAACACAAAATTCATGAGATATCTGTAAAACCAGAGGCAACACGTAAATCTTGGGAACTAGAAAAGAGTGAGCTTTTATCACAACTTGTAGCATCAGGAAAAAATATTGAGCTGAATATTAAGAAATTAGTCTGAAAAAATGAACAAGATCGACATTTGTGTTATTGTGATGAGATAAATCTAAAGATAGGCTTTCAGATCTGCAAACTAAGATGCCTCCAAGAGTAGCTCCAATGATTACGAAATGGATTAATGCTTTTGAACCCTTAGATATGGCTTCTCTACCTGAATGTCCCAACAAGTTGCCTGATAGAATTATTAAATGGCCACCCAAATTTTCAGGATAAGGTAATCACTACTGAGGAGCATATAGATAAATTTTGCAATTATATGGTTGTCTTAAATATTGAGGAAGAGGATGGGGTCATGAGACTTTTCACTTTTTCCTTGGAAGGAACTTCTTTCGCTTGGTTTAGAGTTTTACCCGATAAATACATCAAAACTTGGGAGCAATTTCATAATTCTTTCATTAAAAGGTAGACAACTATTAGGAAGGGTCATTTGTTATTGTTTATGGAATTTTATCAGATAAAAAAGGAGGATGCTGAAAATGTTCTAGAATTTAATCAAAGGTTTGATATTTGGTCAAGATGATTCCTAATACCGTTAAGCTTTCACAAGATGTTGTTTTATCACAATATCTTAGTGTGTTTGAAGGACGATTTGGCTTCGATCTAAGAAATATATATCCTACAACTTTTGCGCAAGCTAGAGATCATGCTATGGAGATGGAAGTATATCTTTCAAATATTTTCGGAAAAGGAGATTGAACCTTGGTGAAAAGCGAAAACAAAGAATTGAAAAAAGGATGGTTGGAAAATGTAAACTTAACAAGCAGGACGTTGAGGAGTCAAGCAGTCAATAGAAAAATTAAAGAACTGTAGCAAACACATGTCAGCCCAGTGCAAGGAAGGGGAGGGAGGAAAGCGAACTTGGATCACTTCATGCAAATGGTCAGTTGATGAAAGAAAGAAGAGAGAAGCCAAAACCATTGCACACAAGATTTATTCATGCATAATCTGAGATTGCATATATGATATTTGTAAATGCAATAGGGATTTTGAAAATTGCTGAATTTATTTTTACTATTAATATTTGTAATTTCAACAGATTTAATGGTAGATTTGAATTGAATAGATTATTCTCAAAATATAAAATAATAATGGTAGTTTAGTCCACCCCTACCTAAAATTTTAATTGTAAATAGCCATCCAATTCAGCTTTGGAATTTATAAAGTGATTTTAATTGAGTTTTTACAGTTAAATTTCGTATCTTGTGATTTGTGCAATTTTATATCGGTTAGATTCGAGGTCGTATAGTCTGAGTATGTGTTAAATATTTGGAGAGAGGGATATCTTATTTCAACAAGTCAAAACAAGTCAAACCATCCATGTCAATGGTGGGACTAGGATTATATGTATGAGAATTATGAAGTTATATGTGTAATCTCATTGTAGTAAAAGTGGGTTACATTGCGAGTACATGTTACTATTCATTTTACACACTATTCTTTAAATGTATACTTTGCGATACCTATAGTTACAAATAGAGGTGATGTGTTAAAAGCTCTCCTTTCACTTAAGTGTGTAAGTCATGATACCTATAGTTACAAATAGATATGATGTGTTAATACGGATTAATAAGTTGGTGAAAGGGGCTGTTTTTAAAAAGGTGTGATTGATTGGTAAAAGAAAATGTTAGGTTAAGAGGATTTAATACACTGATAAAAAGAAAAAGCTGTTTCTTCCTATCAACTTTTTTTTTTAATGTTTTTTAATTATTTCTTTTTCTTAGTCAACTTATAGTTGAAATTTTTTTTATTGAATAGTAAAAGCTCATAATCGGGATATATTATAATATATTTTATAATTATAATTTGATGTTGAAGAGGAATGATTCAGATCTTTTGAATCTCAAGGGAATTCATCTTCAGGACAATTTTGAATGAATGAATACTAGAAAGATAGATCAAATCAGTAATAAATAGTAGTATAAAATTGTTAAAAAAATCGATCTAAAATTAAAATTTTAATTATTTTTATTTTTATTTATAAATTATTTAAAAAAATAAATTAATAATAATAATTATTAAATAATAATATTTTAATTATTAATAATTAATAATAATAATTATTAAATAATAATATTTTAATTATTAATAATTAATAATAATAATTATTAAATAATAATATTTTAATTATTAATAATTAATAATAATAATAATTTTATTATTAATTATAGTTATTAACTATAATAATTATTAATAATAATTTTATTTATTAATATTAATTAAAAATAACTTATTAAGTTAATTTTGTTAAATTTATTAATTAATATTTAAAAATAAATAAAAATGATTAAATTTCAAATAACTCGTTAAATTATTATTATTATCACCAACAATTAATAATAATAATAATTAAAAAAAATAACCAAGTTAATTTGTTAAATCAATTATTATTATTATTATTATTATTTGTAAATTAAAAGGTTCTATTAACATCTGGAAAAAAGATTACATAGTAAGCCACCGAGTGAGCGCAGAAGCCTCAACACCTGGAGCCGAGAACTAATTAAAAGAGTTGTCCCTCTTTGGAGGCAATTTAAATTGGAATTCGCTGAGAGGGTGACATATCTTACAAAAAGGTGGGAGCAAAGCGTGGAACAAAAAAATCCATTCTGGCTTTGCACAGAGAGGAGAGTAAAGCATGCTGAGAAATTGTACAGTACTGTGTTTCGAGTAAAGCACGGGAAAACCAGTCATAAAAAAAAGGGAACCTGGAAACTGCAGAGGCATGAGCAGGCATTAAGCAGTGTCTTCCTTCGGGTTGTCGTCCAGGCTGATGGGGCGCTCCAGGGTGCTACCTTCGTGAATGACATGCTGGGATTTTGGAGACGTGGAGGGGCTTGTCGCCTCCCCTTGATTTCAGGTATCCCATATCAATTTGATGTTTTTTGCTTGAGCATAATGTAGTGAGGAGAATTCTTGTCCACAAACCGACGATGATGAACCTCACCCACATAAATCAGGTACTTTTCCGTGAGGGCATCTATTTTCTTTTCCATAGCGTTGTCGCTATCTCGCTGCTCCTGCAAAGCCAGAGCCAGTGTAGTCTTTGTTTGCCAATGGAGCTCAATGGCTCTGCTGAAGATGTTTTCTCTCACCTTGGTTAGTCCTGGATCCAAGATCCAATTGATGAAAGCATCAACCTCTTCCATCGAAACCCGTTGTCGAACATTGCTAGCTCTGTCTTCTAGCTTGAGGATGTGGGCCTTGGATTCTCGCATGTTAAGGTTCTCGTACATAATGGTGGCATTGCACGCGGCAGTGGTCGCTCTTGTTGTTGGAGGTCTGTTAGGGGAGGACCAACGTGAGCCACGACCACAACCTCTTCTTCCAATTGCAGGAGCAACAAAGCTGTGAGGAGGCATGATACTGGGGGGTTTTGGGAACATATGGTTGCAGGGAAAGAAGCGCAGGGACCTGAGTAGAGTGGGAGTGGAGGGAAAATTACTACCAGGAAGAGAAAAAAGGCCAAACCTTATCGAGTAGGGGGAGGGAAGGCACGTGGGAGAAATCTCACAGGGGAATGCAACAGACAGGCTGGAGGCTAGGTGCACATAGGTCGTGGGCAAGGTAGGAGGATTAGAAAGCGGGTGGGGGGGAATGATGAGAAGGCATGCTCTGATCAAAGGGTAGTTAAGGCGACAAGGCTGCATGGTGGTGTATTGGCCCCAAGTGTGGCAGACAACATAGGACGTGGAGGCCGAGGTACCTCCTCTGAAGCGAAGGAGGATGAATGATGATGGGATCATGAGTCATTCGAGGGAGGATGCACCGACGTTTGATCCAATTTGTAACACTCCGACCACTCAGTCCTCATAATGATCGCACATTCAAATTTAACCGTGGATTGCCCAAAATCATCCCACGTTTGGGAAATTATTATTATTATTATTATTATAATATTTAATTTTTTTTCTTACTTCTTTGTAACACTATGGATAATCCAAATCATTCTTCTTCAATTGGTAACCACAAAACTTAAAAACCATCATAATTTGATGTATTATTAATTTAGATTTAAAAAAAATAAGAAGTATTGTAATTAGAAAGTAAATTTCATATATCTTGTACACAAATTAAGATATTTATCCAAAATAATATTTTTATATAGTATGAAACATTTTTTCCTAGTATTATATATATTTATTGTGTATTTTTCAGACCAATATAAAACATTAAGATATTATTTGGCCCCTTTTCTAGGCAAAGGGCAATTAAACCTAAGAAAAGAAATATAGAAATATACATGTAGTGCATTTAGGTAAGAATAATGCTAAGATTTGAGTTAAGTATTTTGGGAATATTAAATATTTCATATTTCAAATATCTAAGTTTTATCATTCAACATAGCAATGTTGTCCTTAGGTTAAGTGCATGTGCTTTGTTGTCCTTTTTACCCTTGGCAACTAGCTTCTCCTTACATGAAGCTGCATCTGCATCGCGATGAGCTTTGTACTCATTAACACACTTCTCTTGCCATGATTGCTACATAGTAGTGCCTTCATTGCTCCTTTCCTCTATTAGCACAAAGTTTCAATTTTACCGAGGGATTGTTGTTGTTTTCGGCTTTGGAATTCTAGCATATTTTAGCCTTTTTGAGCTGTATAGTGTGCTACATTGGGGTAGTTTTACTTTTGGAAGAGGTTGGTGACCCAATCTAGGCATCCTCCCTTGACAAACGTGCCACTCATCACGGCTCCAAAGAAGCGGCGAGTTCTGAGGGTGCATACGCTGTTTGCAAAGTTCTGTGGTCACGTTACCGAGGTTTATGCGTGCAGTGCAGGTTCTGCATAGTTTGGGTTTTGGCGGGCAAAGGTTTCAGCCAGAAAAAATGCAGTGAAGGCAGCAACACGCATCAATGGCACGTGGCAGGAAGGGGGAGGACGTGTTCAAAGCAGGTCGGTTTCCTGTTGAAATCCTGACAACGCGTGGATCCACCACGCCAGCAGCACCGAAGCCGTTGCTCCTCGCTCTCCCTGCGCAACCTGGAAAGTACCCTCTTCTCCTGTTCTTCCATGGCTGCATGTTTCTCAATTCCTTCTACACCCAACTTCTTCAACATATCGCCTCCCATGGATACATTGCAATTGCTCCTCACGTATTTTTATATACTCGAACATATTCATTGTATATATGCATGTCCAGCCTCGGATTAATGGGATTAGCATTAATTTACTTATTTGCAGATGTACCGTGTAACTGGAGCCGACGCAACCCCTGAAATAGCTGACGCGGCGGCGATCTGTGACTGGTTGCCGGAGGGGCTTTCTTCTTATCTTCCTGGCGAGACCCGGCCGGACTTCCAGAATGTGGCTATTGCTGGGCACAGTCGCGGCGGCAAGGTGGCATTCGGGCTGGCCCTGGGTCGAACCTCGCAGACAACAAAGTTAAATTTCTCAGCCCTTATGGGCTTAGATCCAGTCGATGGTATGGCCCCTGGCCATCATACTCAGCCGTGGATTCTCACTTATAAACCCCAGTCCTTCGACTTCATCATCCCGACCTTGGTGATCGGATCGGGCCTGGGGCCATTAAAGACAAACCCTTTCTTCCCTCCCTGTGCTCCGGAGGGGGTCAGCCACCGTGAATTCTTCAATGAATGCCCGGCGCCAGCGTATCATTTCGTGGCGTCGGATTACGGGCATGTGGATTTGCTAGACGATGAGAGTGGAGGGATAATTGGGAAGTGGACATACTGCCCCTGCAAGAACGGGGTATCGCGGGAGCCAATGTGCAGGTTTTGCGGTGGAATTATGCTTGCTTTTCTAAGAAATGATTCTGCGGCTTTCAACGACCTTCTCATTCATCCCTCGCATGCTCCAATAAAGCTCGAGCCCCCGCAATCTTTTCTCCCGCAAGTTGATCAGAAGTCACCAGAATCTCTGCTGCGTCGGACGGTTTAGGAATTGCCTATTTTGTCTGCATGGCTACTATTAAATACTATTACATCTTAAAACAGTATTTTTAGAGTGCAAGACAGAATTTTATTTGGCAACTGCAGAATCTATTTTCATCCTGGAATTGCCGAGTTTTCATAGTTGCTTTCAAAATATCTGCATACAGAGTTGCCTCGAATTGCCGAGTTCTCATAGTTGCTTTCAAAGAGTTTTCATAGTTGCTTTCAAAATTTCTGCATACAGAGTTGCCTCTAATTGCCGAGTTCTCATAGTTGCTTTCAAAATATCTGCATACAGAGTTGCCTCGAATTGCCGAGTTCTCATAGTTGCTTTCAAAGAGTTTTCATAGTTGCTTTCAAAATTTCTGCATACAGAGTTGCCTCTAATTGCCGAGTTCTCATAGTTGCTTTCAAAATTTCTTCATACAGAGTTACCAAAATGTACAGCTTTCTTTGTGCCATTGGGTTTGGGTTTGTTTGTTTTGCTAGTGCCGAAGATAGGTATTAATGACTAAATAACTAATGATGTTTGCAGGAGAGTTTGACAGACTTTATGTGCATGTATTTAGGGCGAGCCTTATTTCAGCTGCCATAGGCCCATTAATGTGCCTAGGCAGGAAATAGCCGCGGCACGATGATCTACAGCTTTAATCCGACGGCGGATCCGACGGCGATCTACAGCTTTAATCCGACGGCGGATCCAGCTTTAATTCGACGATCCGACGGCGGATCCAGCTTTAATCCGACGGCGGATCCGAGGGCGGCTATTTCCTCCGGCGACCATTTCCTGCAATGGGCGTATGGCAGCTGAAATAGGGCTCGCCATGTATTTAGCATGTATTATGTTCATGTATTTAACAATAGGCTTTGTTCTTGGCAAGATGATCTTCTTATTATTATTTTTTTTACATTTTTTCTATTCTTTTTTATACATTTTTCTATTCTTTCCGTGTACTTTGCACCTTAATGTATTATGTTCATGTATTTAGCAGTAAGCTTTGTTCCTGGTAAGATGATCTTAATTCTTCTATTATGTTCATGCATTTAGCAGTAAGCTTTGTTCTTGGCAAGATGATCTTAATTCTTCTTCCTTTTTTCTTGTGTACATTTCTTTTATTCTTTGTGTGTACATTTTTCTATTCTTTTGGTGTACTTTGCACTTTTAGAGTAATTGCTATTTTAAATAGAAAGAGTCAATTGTTTATTATTCTCACTTTTAGAGTAATTGCTATTTTAAATAGAAAGAGTCAATTGTTTATTATTCTTTGTGTACTTGGTAATTGCTATTTTAAATAGAAAGAGTCAATTGTTTATTATTCTTTGTGTACTTGGTAATTGCTACTTTAAATAAAGAGTACTTTGCACCTTTCGGATAATTGTTACTATTTTGCTACTTTAAATAGTGTACTTTGCACCTTTAGAGTAATTGCTATTTTCTCAATTATTTATAATTCTTTCTGTACTTTGCACTTACACTACTTTAAATAGTGTACTTTGCACCTTTAGAGTAATAGCTATTTTCTCAATTATTTATAATTCTTTCTGTACTTTGCACTTTCTTTAAATAGAAAGACTCAATTATTTATAACTCCTTTTGTACTTTGCATCTTTAGAGTAATTGTTACTTCAAATAGAAAGACCCAATTGTTTATATTTGAATTGTTTAAATAGAAAGACTCAATTGTTTATATTTGAGTTGTTTATAATTAAGGTAATTGTTGCTTTAAATAGAAAGACTCAATGGTTTATAATTGAGAAAAGAAAGTAGATCATTATATGAAAGTCACTTTATATTTATTCTTCATTTATTTAACGGAATATTTTTTATTCTAACATAATGTTAAATGTAAAATTATATTAAAAGAAAACTTTTGTATTTTTTTGTTTTTTGATATCACATAAGGATGAAAATTAAATTTATAAAATCAAATTTTCACTTATTTATTCTTCATTTATCTAACAACAAAGTATCAAACATATAAAATCAATTTTTCATTTATTTATTCTTTATTTTTCTGACAGCAAAATATTTTTTATTCTAACCCTTGTCAAACATATATAATTCTCTACTTATATATTTGAAGTTTTATAAATGTCTTAATTTTGAATTAAGATAATATTTAAATGTTAAAATCCATAATGTTAAATGTAAAATAATATTTAAATGCTAAAATCCATAATGTTAAATGTAAAATTATATAGACAAAAAGTTTTTGTTTTTTTGATATCCCCAAAAAACCTTAAATTTTAAATTCTGAAATTTAAGTAATTGAATGTTATCTATAAAAATTATTTAAAAACATTACACATAAATAGAATAATTATTTAAATTTTTTTTATAAATATAAATAAAATAAAATAAATATTTATTAAAATGATTTATTATTAAAAAAATTTGTATATAATAACACCTAATTCTCTATGGATAAGTGTGGAAGGCGAAGAGCCACAAAGGAGTCCAAGTGACCTTGGAAGATGAATCCAAGAGTCACACCATTGTATTATAAATGTACACCTATAGTGAATAATATGATAATCTCATGCTTATCTTTGTGTGTGTGTTTAGTTTTTTCATACACCATGTGTGTATTTAACATGGTATCAGAGCAGGTGATTGTTGACCCTGCTCCATTTTGAGCCACTTGTTTTGTTTTTCAGACTGCAAACCTGCACCACTCTCACAAACTGCATTAATGCTCAGTGAACGCTTTAGTTCTCATTCCAAAATTTTATTCAATGCTATTCTTTGTAATTTTTCAAAACAACTGACACCTTTGTGGTATTCCCTACGCTGTTATGTTATTAAATTAGCGAATTTCTTTGTAACTGTCAATTATCGGGTATTATGGATTAGACAGCATGCCATTATTTTCTTTCTTCAAGCCATACCACTTTCATCACCTCCCGCAAGTTTTGTGCCCATTGTTGTTTATCTGACTTTGCCAGGCCTTGAATCTCCTTAGCACTGTTGTAGCTATTGAAACTTATATCTCCATTGCACCATTGACTGGATTGGCCTTCTGCTCACGGCTTGACCAGTCAATCTCATTTTGTTTAGTGTTGCTCTGATATGGTTAGTGTATGGTTAAGGTGTTCTTATCATCGCTCATAAGCATGATTAGCTCTAGATGTTGCTTATTGAAATCAGTATGAACAATGCCACTATTGCATTGCCAAGTGTCGTGGTTGCCTAACCTGTAATGAATAATATATCCCCCCTGCGTTTGCGCTCGCCTCTCGGTGCCGGCTCCACTCCCACTGCCTCACCTTCTTCCACGCTGGCTCCTCGGCTCGTTCCCACGCCGGATCCTCGGGTCCCTCCGCTGTCCCTCGTCGACTCCTTTGTAACCACCCCCTTCTCGATCAACGTTGACACATTCTTTAGATGTGTGAGAACCGGAGGCGATGGGGCAGAGGAATTGGAGATCGCGGTAGCTGAGTCCTTCATCTCGACATTTTGTGTAGCCATCCTAGGCTTGCTGGTTAAACCTGAATGATTCTTTCCTTTACAGTGAGGGAAACACAAAGCCGAAGAGCTGCAGGGTGGGGAGAACAAATCAGCGATTGGTCGCACCTGGCCACTCTAAGTCATATGGTCGAGAGAGACTGTAAGCAGAGATGTTAAGGAATAATATTAGTCTTAGTGAGAGTGGCATACGAATTGCGCCATCCTTATTTGCAATCAGGAGGGGAATTACAAATACGTATACAAATAGCTATCACCGAAAGGTGGTACAAATATGTTAACTTCTATTTCAGAATTTTAATTATTGGCCTAAGGTCTGAATTCACATTTTAGAACAGAGTTTGTTTTCTTGGGATACAAAGATTTTATTTATAACAGTGGTGCTAAAGAATGGAAATGCAGTGACGTCGATCAAGTTACCAACTTCTTGGTCATAAATGAAAATTATTTCTCCTCCTTCGTACCATGTCATAAGATATCGAGTATCTTATGAATGAATCAATCCCTTCTCATTCGAATATGTATTCTTGTCTACACGTGTGTAAAAACGACAACTTTCGTGGTATTTTGTTTTCACTTTCCAGAGGGAATATGGTTTGTTGTGAACAGATATATGGAAATTAAATTTCAGAATTTATTGTCATCGTCAATCTGACATATTGATCCTGAGCATTCGATGTATTAGGAAATTATGAGCAGTGCTAACATCACACTTTTGGTCACAAGTCTTTAGAATTAAAACTATTTCTCATTGGAGGTTCGTTCTCTGCAAATTAGAGTTGTTGGTGTAAAACAACACTTTGAAGAAGAGAGATATCATTTGCCTTAAAGAGTTATTGCACAGTGGTTTTTGCTGCACATTTACAAAATATTTTGCAGTGACATTGTATTGTACTGACGTTGTGAGTGGGTATTTCTTCTTAACTCATAGTTGCAGTCAGTGTTTGAAGTATAACTTTGAGTTGTCGAGAAAATGGCTAAAATCAATGATGCATTAGAGTTGTTGAATAACCTCATTCATTCCACTGTTCATGATAGGATGAAAATGAGCAAGAACATTTTTTTTAATATTCAAACTTTCTTGCAAGATGCACAAGACAAGATTGAGTTTTTGCAGTTGGAGTCTCAGCTTCAGCGAGATGAACTTCAGCAAAAGAGTCATCATTCTGAACCTGTTTCTGTTCAGAAAATTGAGAAGGACTCCCATCAGCGGCAAGAATATAAAGTTGCAGTCGATTCACATTCAGTTCCTTGTACAAGAGCAGATTTACATGCAGATGTAGCAGCTTAGTCTGCACTTCCCAAGCCCATCATCAGACCTTGGGAAGAGCTTGTCCACAACAAGCACAAAACTGGTCTTGGATATGACAAGGATGTGTCCTTTCATATTCCGGAATACTCCAAGCCCATCAAATTTTAGAGTGCCAAATTTCTTCATAACAGTTCACCTTCAGCTGTTCCAGATCTTGCTCCACTTCCACAGCAACAACAACAATAGATTGAAAAATGCCAACACTATGATTGAGTTGGCCATATGAAATATCACTGTTTCGATCTTCACCCATGCAAGCACTGTGGTCGACACATCCATTCTTCACACAGATGCTTCAGAAACAAGCCTCCTGCAAGAACAGAGATTCATCTTGGATGGATCACTTCTTGGCAATGGGCATCAACAACTAAGAGGATGTTTAAGTCGCATGTCAGAACTTGTTCTCAAATATTGAACAATCTTGCAATTGAGTTTTCGCCATCACTTCTTGGCAATGGGCATCAACAACTAAGAGGATGTTTAAGTCGCATGTCAGAACTTGTTCTCAAATATTGAACAATCTTGCAATTGAGTTTTCGCCATCATCTCACCTTTTACCTGACAGGGGGGAAAATGGTGGTCATCTACAAGCTTCGACACCACATCAAGCGAGCTTGAGCCACAATCTCTCATTCCATATTCAGAGTTGTAGCCAGAGACACAGAAGTTCAAGAAAGCCTGAGCCACAATTCGTCATTCCAGATTCAGAATTGTAGCCAGAGACACAACAGTTCAAGCGAGTTTGATCCACAACCTGTCGTTCCAGATTCATATTTGTAGCCAGAGACACAGATGCCCATGAGCATGCCTTTGGTTGGTGGATAGCCTTAAACCATCTATGTGAGGTTGATATTCTTCCTCTTTCAGAACACTTCCTCTAGCAGAAGACTTTAGCTTCTTCCAGTTTTGGTTGAGTTCCAGGAATTGCATCAAGCATTTCAGTGTTGGTGGTCATCCTTAAACCATCACAGGTTATAGACTTCCCTTCTTTTAGGTTGAAGGTCTCCCTCTTCAAATATGAGGGAGACTTCCTCTAGCAGAAGCCCTTAGCTTCTTGCCAGTTTTGGAAGAGTTCCGGGAACTGCAATAAGCGTTGCGTTCCAGTGTTGGTGGTCATCCTTAAACCACCTCTTTATGCCAACATTTTAGAGAGCTGATTCAGCCTAAGTGCTGCCATGCATACTTTGCGGATTTGTAATACAACTCTCTTCTTGGACTCACACATACCCCTTCGGATTAAGGGGGGGAATGTTGAACACCTAATCATTTATGGGTAGGTGTGGAAGACGAAGAGTCACAAAGAAGTCCAAGTGATCCTGGAAGATGAATCCAAGAGTCACACCATTGTATTATAAATATACATCTATAGTGAATAATATGAAAATCTCATGCTTATCTTTCTATCTGTCTGTTTAGTTTCTTCATACACCATATGTGTGTTTAACAATAATTTTTGATAATTAATATTCCTTTCGATACGGTAAATAAAATATCCATACACTATTACTAGAAACGAGTGCAATGAAATCCGAACTCTGAATAATTTGACTTAACTAGTTCACACTCAAATTGCGTTAAGGGTATCTGCGATCTGTGAATGTCATGGAAAAATACAAAGCTCAAACCCATTGGAGGATTTCAACTTGGGCCATTAATAACAATGTGGGTTACCAAGAAAAAGGAAAATGCAGATAGTTGCCAAGGATATGACTGTTATCTCTGGGTTTCCCAACCCTTCAAAAATTTATGATTGTTAACAGAAATATCTGCACTTCAAATTTAAAGTTAAATTTTTGTTTTTAGTAGTTCCTGTTTACGTTTTAAAATTTTTATTCACCCTCAAATATTAACGTTTAAAACACCAAAAAAAATGGTAGGAACACCGTCATGTATATGTATTTGTTTTGTTTTGAACACTTTTTCACATTTGTTTTTGTCATGTTCAGTAATCCAGGCCTTAATCGATAGCCACCAGCCACTGTTGGGGACAGAGGCATTAAATTTCGGTTGAAGAGCGTACGATGGGAAAATCCAATTCAATGCATATTTAATTTTGCTGCTGCACAGTCCACTCATTACGAATTTATTTTTACACCCCATCCATCAACCATGAAAAAAGTATTGGGTTAATTAGTTGTCAATATTAAATGGATGCAGATATTTTTCAGGTACAAACTTCTCCTTCTGTTACTAAGTTTAAGAAGATAGTATTTGAGTTCTGTTACTAAGTTTAAATGTTAGTATTTAATGTATTACACATTGCATCACACATTTAGAAAAGACACTTAATAACTGGATGATGGTAATTTTTTTTTATATTTGCCTAATTAATTTTTTTCACTAACATTTAGTGATTTGACACAAATATTTTCAGAATAGTCTACCCAGCACAAAGAATTGCCCTGAAATGTATAGTGGTCCGAAAACATTCGGACTCCGGTCAGAGTGTCTGGCCATTTCAAAAAGGAGTTTTAGGCAGCTCTAGCTTCGAGGTCTCTGACTCTTCTGTTTAGTAATGATCAAATTTTAAGGGTTACTCTTACTTTTATTTGGAAGGGCATAGGGAGAGATGTGTATATTACTGGTTCTTATATTCATCTTACTCTTCAAAGATGAAAGGTTATAACAAAATTGCACTTTTATTGAATAATGCATACTAAATAAACCCTTTATAAAAAAAAATTCCAAAATGAAATAGTGTCATTCTGAATCTTTAAAATATAAAAAAATTAAAAAGTAGCTACATTAAAACACTATAAAATTTCAATAGAACTTAATAAATAAATGAACATTTTTCTCACATTAAAAAAAAGGTATACATATGTTCTTCTATTCATTCCATGATCTTCAAAGGTATTTGGACTTACATAATTGAAAATATAAATCTGTTTGCAAATGGAAATGACATTCTATTTTTCATTTGTTTACATACATCATAAATAGCATTCCAATCTACCTCATTTAGAACATAAGATGCACTAATAGATAGAAACATTAATATATATAGTGCCTCCATTGAAAGTTTTGATCTATCATCATTTTTTATCCTAATTAATTTTTAGAAGCCTCTATCATAAATAGCATTCCAATCTACCTCATTTAGAACATAAGATGCACTAAGAGATAGAAACATTAACATATATAGTGCCTCCATTAAAAGTTTTGATCTATCATAATTTTTTATCCTATTTAATTTTTAGAAGCCTCTTTCACAAATTGTTGTGATTGCTGGGATAATGAGAAAAGCTTGTCATAATTGCATCAAATATGGAAAGCCTTCAAACCATTGAGGTTCATTTCGACATAGGTCCCATACTCAATATGTATGTTTTTTAGGGTATGATTTAGAAATAATACGAATAAATTCATCTTTTTCACCCAAAAATATAGCATTATCAACAATAGATGATTCCTCGTGCTAATTTTTTCATATAAACATTTCAACTATATTTTTGTTTGACAATTTATATCATTCACTTATTCATAATAATGTTGAGGAATGAAAAACTTAGCAGAATTAAATACATGTAAATTTACGAGTCTCCTATCTAAAGATTCAAATACCTTTACAATAAAATATTTTCCCAAAAGAATACAATCATCAAGTGTTCCCGATATTTTCATATTTGGAAAATGTTTGAACCTCAATGGATGTAAATGTATCATACCTGTGCTTTCTGCAAATTCAAGGGTTCCTCCTTGTGCTTTAACTAAAAAAAAAGAACATGTGCAATGCACCTACACTAAAAATGCTTCCCAAAAATCGTTTATGAAACATGCTAATAGAAACATCTAAAGTTCCCAAAAATCGTTTATGAAACATGCTAATAGAAACATCTAAAGTAGTGTCAATAGCTGTAATATCAACATGCTCCTCTTGGGACTTTTGATTCAACTTATTTAATTCAATGAGCACATATGCATGTAGATGGATGCAAAATTTCACTTGAAATATTGATGCCAACTCATACATTTTTTTTCTCACCTAATTCTCAATCCTTCAACAAAGAATGCATGAGTTTAACAAGTCTTTCCATTACCTTTCCTATAGAGAGCCAACTAATTTGAAGAATCTATAAGACCTCTAAATTAATGATTTGAAATTATTACATTAGCTCTTTTATTTCTCTGTATCTTTTAGTTGATTTCTCAAGCCATGACTACATTTTCTTTTCAAATTTTTCAATATATTTCAACTTTGGAAAATGAGATGAAGCCTCGATGGTTGTTAATGCTTCCTTGTGAGCTATGCAACAGATATCTAAATGGGGAACATCTTGAGGAAGCTTAGAATATAAACCTTCATAAATACCCCTCATAGAAGATACAAACACATATTTCATTAAATTTGTAAGTATTCTATTACAAGGCCTTCAACAACATTCATTCTTTTGTAAATCACCATATTAACTTAATTTAAGATAAAAATAATTTTAGGAATGTCAAACCAATTAGAGACCATGAATAGGTCAAACATGGGGTTGTTAGGTACAATAGTATCAATGCACAATATGAGTGTTAACGAAAACTCTTAGAAACAATTTATTTAAGGTAAATCATATTAGTATGTTTAACATCCAAGAAAGACATTATAGTTATGGATAACACACTAGAGTCATCGATGTTTGATTTGTGTTAGACGACTCTAACCCCCTTTCCCACAACCTGCGAGCGAGTTTTTGATTGAATAATGGTAATGTGAGGATCTTAGTGTAAGTGGAAAGGAGGTGCCTCCCTTACATTGCTTTGAAACTAGTCTACTAGAAACTCAGTAAAATGTGTTTTGCTAAATTTTCTACCCCTTAGTGCCTTTAAGTAACACTAATGAGGAGGTGATAATTCTTCTTTACAACATCCACGCATCCACTATAAAAGCTAGGCATTATTGATCTAGGTATTTCAAGAAGGTTGGGTATCATTGATCTATCTCCACACAAAGCCAAGTACATCGAATGAGAGTTCTTAAATGGGTATTCAAGTCATTCCATTATGATGGACAGTGTCACAAATTGAAGTAAACAAGAATTAGTGGTTGTTGAGAACCAATATACATAGACAAGTAAGTAGTGGAAGCAAGGGTTTTCAAAAAATATTATACTTAATGGTAGTCTGCATATTTATCTCTCCTTGTCAACATTGTCAAAAACTAATAATGGTCATAATGTAATAGTTCCAACCTATTGTACGAAAAATCATGATTGACCATTACTTTCACCAAGAGGAGATAATGATAAGAATTTTTAATGGGGAATAAGTAAATGTGAAACACAACTTATGGATTTTAGTTGAAATTTATACAAGTCCTCATGCTCTTTAATTATTAAATACTTAATGTAACTACTAATAAATTATCATTAAAATATTAATTTTGAATATTAAATATGTATTAAAAGTCATTTATCTATTACACATGATTTTCCATGTGGTCTAAATAAACCACTTAAAACCCATTATCAATAAATTCTAATTAATGTTGTAAAATATGTATCTTTACTTACATTAAGAGATTTATTTCAAAAATATATTACATTTATAAACTTGTATCAATACATATAACTAAATGGAGTACAATAAATAGCTCCAGGCCTTGTTAGCTGCTATGAGATTATTTTAATTACAAATAGTTTATTTAATAAATGATTTTTACAAAATGTTAATCTTGATGGGAAAATCATGTCATATGGTGGAAAAAAATTTAAATATGTTCATTTGTAACGCAACTCTTGAATGAGCCTGAATAGTCTACTTAATGGTCATTATGAATTAATTAATCCATGTTTTAATAGAAAACATTTTTTTACAGAGAGTTTTCTTTTATAAATAACAACGTCACATTTATACATTCATATTAAACCACATGATAGGTAAATAAAAATCAATCAATTGTTTATTGACTTATCAAATTATATAGCATGTCGATTGTATATAAAAGTAATTGATTTAAAAATGCATAATTTGAAAAATTTATCGATTGAAAATAGAATAAATCACTTAGAACTCATCATCTCTTGATTTTAAATTATTATTTTTTCTAAAAAATGTATCTTTAATTATATTAAGAGCTTTATTTCAAAAATATAATACACTTATAACCTTGTATGAATGCATATAACTAAATAGAATTTAATATGTCATGTTTTATGTCGAGTTGGTTTTTATTATTTCAATTAGAAATGATTTATTTACGAATTGAAATTTACAAAATGTTAATAGGGACGGGAAAATCAAATGGTCTATGTTGTAAAAAATTGAAATACATTTATTTATGACCTATATCTTAAGAGAACTTGAGGAATCTACTTACTATTCATTATCAATTAATTATTACATGTTTTATTAGGAAAAACATTTCATTTTACATGGAGTTTTATTTCAAAATAACATTGTTGCATTTATAAACTTATATTAAACTTCATGATAAACAAATAAAAGTTGATAAATGGCTTTATATCAGACCACTTATAGCTTACTAACCATTACTTCTAATTTGTTTTATAAAAAATATATATTTATTTACATTAGGAGCTACATTTCAAAAATACATCACATTTATAAACTTCCATTAATGCATATAACCAAATAGAATACAATAAATAGCTTCGAGTCATGGTGGATTTTATGAGATTGTTTAAATTATTTAAGAATTGAAAATGAAAAAATGTTAAAATGGATGGGAAAATAAATGTCTTATGCTGCAAAACGTTTAAATACAACCATTCATGATCTTTCTCATTAATTAATTAGTTTAAATACAACCATTTATGATCCATCTCTTTAATTAACCTAGATGGCCCACTTAACACATTTTTAATTAATTTTTCCATGTTTTATTAAGAAGAGCATTTTGTTTTACATGGAGTTTTATTTCAAAAAAATACAATATGAAATTAATACTCATATCAAACTACATGGTAGACAAATAAAGGTCAATAAATGGATTCATTATTAACTTATATGGGATAAGATGATTACATACGCAAATAGTTGATTGAAAAAATAAATAAATAAGTTATGGATTAAAAATCCAATGCCTTACAATTTAATGATTTTGAAATATTCACCTATGACCCATCACTCATTTGCTTAAATAGTCCACTTAATACTTATTATCAAGAAATTATTAGATTTAATTTTGGAAAAAAATGTCTTATAGTATATGATTATTATATATCACATTTATACACTCATATTAATGGAGTAAAAAACAATAACATAATTATGGCTCATTTGATATGATTTTAGTTTATTTAAAATACAATTATATATATATATATATATATATATATATATATATATATATATATATAAAGTTCAAAGACATAATTTGTCTATGATAGCGTCCAATCAAACTTTGATAGGCCACTTACAATCATTATCATTAATTATAAGTTTTTTTTTAGAAATGCAAAATTATTTATAATATATTTTTATCTCAAAAATTAAATATCACATTTATGCACTCATATTAATGCTTTTTATAGGTAAAAGGTCAATAACTAACTTTGAGTGTTGTTGATTTTCAATATGATATTTTTTTAATTACAAGCATTAATTGATTGAAGTATATAAGTTTATGTAAAATATGGATTGAGAAATCACATATCGTATGCTTCAAAAAGTTCAAATCATTTACCTATGACACATTTCTCATTAGCCTGAATAGCCAATAGTGCATGTAGCATTATAAAGTAAATTATTATAACTTCTTCAACAAGAAATGCACTTTTGTTTGAAATGAGCTCTATTTCAAAACTTATATTTCACATTTATATATGAGTATTATGCATATAAGTAAATAGAAGTCAATAAAAATACAAGCATGCCTCGATGGTTCGTGTAAGATGATTTCAAAAACAAGTAATTAATTTAAGAACACACATACACAGACACATATTAGCAAAAAAAAATCAATATAACAAAGTCATTGCAAAAATAATTATAAATAATAATAGAAATATATAATAATATAATTCACAATTCCCATTGTAATTTTTTTTTTTTAATTAATAGAAAGCTCGGATTTCTTTCCTCGGACAAAATGAAAAATTCTCATACAATATTCCAAAAGATATAAAATCATACAAATTAATTCAGAAAAAACTATGTTCAAATTGCATTCAAAAATTGGAATGTACTTGTGAACAAATTTATAAAGAAAAGTATCTTCTTCCAATACAATGAAGTACATGTTCTATTGAACATTTGAATGTACTCACGTTTCTCTTTCATATGATGAAGTGTCTTAAGAAAGGGAAATAAAACCTGCATAAGCCAAGTATCTTGCTCTTTTCCTGTATAGGCTTTTATCAAGATGTTGTTTGATCGATATCCGATGAATTGAGAAGTATGATTTGTTGTATCTATTAGCAATACATTTGATTCTTCATAATTAGCTCCATATTTGAACCACACATCAGTCAACCTTTTCTCATAAAATTGTTTTGTCCTCCCCACTTCTAATTTTGTTTTCAAATGACAATGAGACATGTTCCATGCGAAGTTAAAGTCCTCTATATCAATATTTGATATTTCAAGTACTTTTTGGATGTACTTGTCCGTGACATTTAACGTCCATATTGCAACATCATAATTTTTTAAGCAATATTTTAAGAGTCCTAAGTGAAAAAGCCTTAAAAATAGGACCTATCACCGAACAACCAATTTGGTTCTCTTTGAATATAATAATGTTGTTGATATTTGGTGTACGATTAGAAGAAAACTCCTTCCATTTCAAATATCAACAACATCTTTTGACTTATAGTGATGCCCATTTGTGTCTGCAACTGCACTGCAACCACATGTATGATATTAACATATCTCCACTTCAACACTTTATTGCTTAATGATATAAAAACTAACATTTCAAAAATGATGTTAGTATTTATTATGAATTAATGGTAATGATAAATTATAATTATAATGGCCCCAGTAAAGTGAACAAACTAATTATATGTTTACTTTATACATACAACCTAATACCTTTATTTAATTTGTATGGAATAAGCAAGTCTTATAGGATCACATTGACCCACCATTTAAATCATTGATTTTAAGACTTATAATGATTTGTTTAATTTCAATTAAAAGATATAATTACAATAGTTGCAATTAAACAAACTAATTATATATTAGTTTCCACATGTAATATAATACAATTTTTAAATTTCAAACCTACCTAATTATACGCTAATTTCTATAGTCTCTACTTTAGTTTTTTTTTTTGGTGCTTATTTTAGTAAAGATTCTGTCTATTGTTGGTGCTACATACATCCTAATATAGTTTTTCGACTTATATGAAATAAGAAAGTTTATAAGAATGCAGTTAACCATCATTTGCATTACTAATTTCTAAGAGGTATAATGATAACTTAAACCACAATTGAAAAAAAAAATCGTAATGATCCAATTCAAACAAATAGACCAATTATCTATTAATTTTTACATACAATCTAATCCATTGTAAAAATTTATATAGCATGGATAATTTTGATACAAAAACATTAAACAACCATTCAAATCAATAATTGTTATAAATACAATAATATCTCACAAAACTAAAGAACATAAAATTATTTTATTCTACTTATGACAAACCAAATCAACAATTCTTTTATTACTATTGTGAAATAGAAGTCAACTTAAATTTAAAAGGGCTACAAAATATAGTAATAATTCATAATGTCATACATATTATGACATAAAATAGTCACCAATCATCTTAAGGTACTATTAAATGTGATTGAACATCCTTCAAAATAGCTTGCACATTTGTTGCCTTGCTATGTTTAATCAACATAGCTCATTGATCAACCAATTATCCTCTTGAGTTTTTCCAATGAATTGAGGGGAAAGAATCATATTTTATTTTGGATTTCCTTTCATTCTCTCAAGTGAACAATCCACTATAATAGTATTGGTTGCATCATATTGGGTATGCATTTCCCACACTTTTTTCAATGATTTAGTGTGTATACCTTTTGAACAATGTTACCAATGAAATAGGTAATCGCACTGTTACTTACTTTTTTTTGGTAGCATAAAAAGCACCTGATTTTGAAAAGTGGTGATGCAGAATCACCTTTTTTTTTTAGCACATTTTTGACACTCTAATATTTTTATTTATGAAGTATGAATATTTGTTTTAAAATATTAGTGATTTTCATGCTAATTTTGAAACGTATTGATGCAGCATCAACTTTTTTTTTAGAGCGGTGATTTTCATGCTAATTTTGAAACGTATTAATGCAGCATCAACCTTTTTTTTTAGAGTGGTGATTTTCATGTTTGTAATAAAACACAAAACTTAGATAAAAAAAAATATATAAAAACAATATAAAAAACCAATAAAGACGTTTAAAAAAACAAAATTAACTCGTAAAAATAAAAAATTTAAACAAAAATAAATAAATAAATAAATAAAAAATATTCGAAAATTATATCAATAGAAATGACAAGATTTGAAAAAAAAACACATAATTTAAAGAAAAAAGACAAAAATTAACAAAAAAATTAAAAAAAAAAACATCAAAAACATTTTTTTCTAAGTTATTAAAAAAAATATATAATTAAAAAAAATTAAATGAAAGAAAATTTTAAAAATAATTAAAATTACAAAATTAAAATTTAGATAAAAAAATAAAATACAAAAAAGAAAAAATTAAATTTAAAAATTTAAATTAAAAAAATAATAATAATAAGAAAAAAAAAATACAAATTTTAAAATTTAACAAAAAAAAACAAATTAAAAAAAAAAAATTTGTCAAAGAAAATTAAAAAAAAAAAACTATCATTAAAAAACAAAAAAAATGAAAAAACCCACGTGCAAATAATTAAAAAGAAAATATCCATAAATTTACTGTTTAAACTAAATAAACTAAAAGATTAAAAAAAAAATTAAATTAAATTAAAATTTAATAAATTTAATAAATAAATTTTAAATTTTAAAAAATAATTAATCTAAAATATTAAATTTAAAAACAAAATTAAAAAAAAAACAAATAAAATTAAAAATTAAAAATTTGAACCAAAAAAAATATTTTTTAATTTTTTGAAATTAAAAAAAAAAATTAAAAAAAAATTAAATTAAAAAAAATATTAAAAAATTAAAAACAAAAAATAAAAAAATCAAATTAAAAATTAAAAACAAAATAAAAAAATTATTACTAATTAAAAAATATTAAAAATTAAAAAAAAAGTTACGAATTAAAAAATATTAAAAATGAAAAAAAAAAAAAATTGTGGAAGGCCTCCCACAAAAAAATCTTTTTTTTCGGATAGCTCTCTGCACATCCATGGACGGTGGTTAAAAGACGCCTTTTTTGAAGATCCAAACTGAGTGTAAAATGCCAGAAATTATAGAAAACTCAACATATTTGTGATTCGGTTCAATGGGCGGGCTTCCATCATGCACAGAAGGGCGAAAATTTCAATAACGCACTTGTCCTGATGATGCCAAAACTCACTTGATGTCAATAACCAATTAATTTCTGCGTTCAGCTATCCAAGTGACCATTTCATATTAACAGTACTAGTTGGTGAAATGCTTATTCCAAATGTAGAATCCGTACATGAAATGACCAGCGCAAGAGTCAATTATGTGTTCAATTGGAGAGTGGGTAAATCATAAAATTTGGCCAGGACGAGCATATAAAAATGGATCCATTCGATGAACATTACCGCGACTTGTGGTTACAAGTCTTAGACTTTCGCACTCACATCACTAACGAAGACCCATTAAAATTGGTACTACATAAAAAAGATGCACCCGCTAGATGGCTGTAAAATTAGGTTAAATTACACAAAGATTAGATTCCTTTTTTCTGTTAAAGGATCTTGTGGATTGAATTTAATATATATTTTTTTAACTTTAATATTTTTATTGTATTTTATTTTTTATTTTTTATTTTTAATTAATTTTTAATTTTTTTTACTTCTAATTTAAATAATGTTTTTAAATTTAATTTATTAAAATTTAATATATTTCTTTAAGTTTAATTTTTTATTTTAAAATTTAATAAACATTTTATTTTTCTTTTTTAAATTTAATTTCTAAATTTAATTTTTTATAATTTCTTTTTTTTTTTTAACTTGCTTTTTTTTTAATTTAATATTTTTATTTTGTTTTTATTTTTATTTTTTTATTTCTATATATTTTGAAAATTTATTTTTTATTTTTATTTTCTTAAATTTTAGGTTTTTTTTTAATGTTTGAATTAAAATTTTTATTTTTATTTATTTATTTATTTATTCCTATATATTTTTAAATTTTAAGCTTTAAAATGTTTTTATTTTTTAAATTTATTTATTTTTTCTTAAATTTTAGGGTTTTTTTAATGTTTGAATTTTAAAAATTAAAAAATGTTATTTCTATTTTTAAAAATGTCAAAAATATGACACAATTTTATTTTTTGTTATTCCAGCATCAACTGGTTTTGTTTTGAGGGTGTTTTTTCAATATTTTTTTCAAGAAACAATTTTGTTTTTAGCATAATTTTATAAAATGTTGAAATTTGACCCTAAAAAAAAACCAAGTGCGTTCTGGAATACACTTTTTTTGTTTTTGGGGTGTTTTTTCATATTTTTTGAGTCTTTTTGGGCTAGAGTTCCCGTTTTGAGGTCAGGTTACCTATTTCATCGGTAACAGTGTTTTTGTTGGATTGTCAATGGCCTTATGTCTGTTTTTTGGTTTACACTCTGAAGCACTCCACATAAACACAAGTTTATCTTGTAATTTTTCTGAAACCGACTTTTTTAGAACTCTTGTTGTGTTTTGTTTCGAAGCTTCCATCTAAATTGCAATTTCAAAATATTCATTTTTGAAACACATTTCAAAAAATGTTTTTGCATGTAGATGAATCCAAAATAATTTTTTCTCTATTGTGTAATCTGCATCAGTTCCCATTTTCTCAATATGTTCTTTGTTTGTTGCTTCATCATCGATGCTATGATAAAAACTCCCTTTAAATCAAGAATAACTAATTTCTTTTCATTTATTTCAGTTGCAATACAATAAAAAATAGTCTAGTCAAACCATTTTATTCTTGTTATAAAATGATCAAAAAATATCGAAACAATACACTTACCATGAGTGTTTTTTCAACTATTTATAGATGAAACAATCTTCTCTTTTGTCATCTTCACAGGAGGAAAAAATTTTAAACCTTCAATCAAATATGATAAAATTATGTAATGTAATATAAATTCAATAAAAAATTCGCAATTAAAGAAAAGCATTAGCAATGTAACCTACGAAATACACACATGCACACTTTTAACATTATTTTGATTGTTAGTTTATTTTTATTTTTATTTGTTCCTATAATAAACAGATACAATGTTATGGAATTAGAAGCATTAAAATTTGAAGAATGATAAGAAAAACAAAAATACAAGTAATAAGTACCTGATATGGCATTATCTTCATAATTATAACTTTGCATGTCATCATCGTTTTTTTTTTTTCTCTTTATTTGTCTCTACATTAAACATATAAAATAATTTGAATTGTGAAAATGAATAAAATCATTAAATAATAAGGAAAACAAGCCGGAAAATTATAAGTACCTATATTATATTTTGTTCTTGATTATAATTTTGATTCTCAATATTCGGATTATTGTATTTGCTCTCATTATTTGTCTCTATAATGTACAATGAATATGTTATAAATTGTGACAATGATTAATTGAATAAAAAAACAAACAAAAGAATAAACAACAAAGTTCATGTTAACTACCTAATATGATATCATTTGCTTGATTATAGCTTTGTTTCACATGCATTTGATCAATGTATTTGTTCTCCTTGCTTGTCACTAAATAAACATAAACAAATGCTATAAATTGTGAAAATGAATAAAAGCATTAAACGACTATATAAACAATGAATCATCTTTAATCATCCATATAATATTTTGGTCTTGGTTGTAGTATCGTATTTGGTGAATCATTGCTTGAAGCTTCAATCAAATCTGGTCTAAATTTTGTATACTCCACTTGAAAAGAAATTAATTTTACTTCATTTTCTTTAATCACCTCCACTTGAAAGTCAATGTCATTTTCATTGTAAGTATAGCAATTAAAAATTATTCCTAATATCTCAGGTTCTTTTCCATATGTGGATCCAAATAGGTACATATTAGGATACATATTCATGGGGAGTTTCTATCTGAACATACAAATAGAGCACAAATTCATAGTTATTAGATGCGTTGTATTTTTTAATCATTTCAAAGGTAGAAGTTGAAGGTGTTATTGATACTGCCATTTGAGTTGCTTTTTTATTTTGTCATTTTCATTGTAAGTATAGCAATTAATAATTATTCCTAATATCTCAGGTTCTTTTCCATATGTGGATCCAAATAGGTACATATTAGGATACATATTCATGGGGAGTTTCTATCTGAACATACAAATAGTGCACAAATTCATAGTTATTAGATGCGTTGTATTTTTTAATCATTTCAAAGGTAGAAGTTGAAGGTGTTATTGATACTGCCATTTGAGTTGCTTTTTTCTTTTTCTTAAATGATGACTGTAACATTTCAATTGCTTTGGTGTCAACCAATTTTGCATACAAAAATAAAAAATTATTTGGATAAAATCAAAATGAAATTAAATTTTCAAATATTGTCATGTAATGTTATTTTAAAATTTACAAGACCACCTAATCTAACCATTTATAAGAGAGTATACATAAAATATAAAACAACCATACTAGTTGAAGGAGAAATTTTTTGTATATCATTTTTTTCGTTTTCTCTTCAATCCTTTACTTGGAATGTAGGGACATGAGATTCCACAACTTACGAAAAATAAATAAATAAATTATGGAAAGCATGAAATACCAAATATTATTAAACCTTACAATACAATATTTTCATTTACATACACAATAATAAAGGAGTACATGTGTTATGCAAGTTTACTCTATGACACCAAAAGTAATCACCTAGCTAAAATTGTTAGGAAAAGCAAAATCATAAGAGAGTATACATAAAACATAAAACAACCATACCAATTGAAGGAGACATTGTTTGTATATCACTTGTTTTTTGTTTTCTCTTCACTCATTTACTTGGAATTTCAGGGACACGAGATTCCACAACTTATGGAAAAACAATTTATGGAAGGCATGAAATACAAAATATTATTAAACCTTATAATACACTATTTTCATTTACATACACAATAATAAAGGAGCACATGTGCAATGCGAGTTTACAATATGACACCAATAGTAATCGCCTAGCTAAAATTGTTAGGAAAAACAACATACCCATGTTAGTATGTGGTTCCACATTAAAAGCCCACTCCTAGTGTTATTTGCATGTGTTTTTGTGTAAAAGTGGATCTTTAAAGTGGAAAATCCAATTAACATGGTGTATTTAAATTTTCATAGCAATATTAGGTAAGAGATTGTTCAATAATAAATCAAAATTCATTAAGTTGTAAATTGCATACTAGAATTTTGTCAAATTATTTGAAAAAGAATATAAAATGGATTTTTAGAATCTGACTGTTTGTACCATAGTTCTTAGCATCTGCAAACACTTGTAAGAATTTATAATGGCAAAAATTTTAAATGAATTAAAAAACAATATGAATTCATCTTCTATAACATTTCATTTCATACATATGCACAAAACAAAGAAGCTCAAAGCATATGCAAGTTTTCTTAAAAAATAAGGATAACATGAACTTCATTAATCAACAATCATTTATTAGCAACCATTGTAACAAAGTACAAACTAATTTTAAAATTGTCATACCATTTAAAGATTTTGGTGTTGTATTTGGTGAACTTCCTTTTTCCTTGGATGATTCCTTTGTATTCCCACTAGCTTCAGGGTCCATGGTTTCTGAAAATAAAGTAAGAAACTATTCTCATATTTTCAAATTATCGAAGAAAATATGAATTTATAAATACTACAACTACTTGCATCATTGCATGTGTAACAAAATGAACAAGAATAATAACAAGTGTAGAACTCGCATTAATAGTTAATCATGATGCTAATTAGGAAAAGGGTACCACCCCTAAATAATTTATTATGTTATTTTAATTGTGTCTATGAGAAAGCTAGCACCTACTAGATTTCCTTCTAGCACAAGCATAAGCATGTTACCAAAAGACAACAATACATTGTGAATAAATAACAACAATAGTAGATACTACAACATCATGTTTAGACAAAATTTATCTTTTATAGTCATTTATATTCTTAGTTTGCTATAGAGACCATAAAAAGGCAAACACATTGAAGAATTTTTTTGAACATATACAAGAGATTGCCGACGACATTGCATTGTAAAGTAAATCTAGTGCATGATGAAATTCCTTCTATCACAAACACAAACACATTGTCAAAAAAAAACATTGCAACAATAATCTTTCCTAGGACATCTCCATGCTTGCGAAATTTGTCCTTACTTTTTTAAAACAATGAGTTTTTATTCCATGCCTACATAGATCCTTGTTACAATATAAGAAATGTTAAAACCTCAAAATTAGAAGGCCCTTTGTATGGAATATGTGGTCTAAGAATGAAATATGGGACAAATATAAGCATGTTTCCAATGACAACATTGCATTGTGAAAATTCATTCTATATTACCCTCTATCACAAACACAAGCACAATGTCAATAATAACGTTGCAAGGTGAAAGAAATCTAGCGCATGTTAAATTTCATTTTAGCATAAAAGAAAACACATAACAACATTGTATGGTAAAATAAATCTAGCATGTGGTAGAATTACTTCTAGAAAAAACACGAGCACTTTGCCAACAATAATATTGCAAACAAAATTAAATGAAGCACATGCTAGATTTGTTTCTAATAAAGACATGAGCACATTGCCAATAACAACATTGGAAGGTGAAAGAACTTTAAGCATGCCACATTTCCTTCTAGAAGAAATAAAAGCTCATGTCAACATTGCAAGGTGAAAGAAATTTAGCTTGTGCTAGATTTACTTCTAGCACAAACATATGCATCTTGCCAACAACAAAATTGTAGTAGGGTAAAAGGAAATCTAGCACATGTAACATATCCTTATAGCACAAACATAATAAAATAACAATATTGTACGGTTAAAGAAACCTAATACATGTTGGATTTACTTCTAGCATAAACACAAGGATATTACCAATAACTTCATTGTAAGGAAAAAGAAAGCTAGAACCCACAAGATTTTCTTCTAGCAGAAAAGAATCACATTGCCAATAATAACATTATAAGGTGAAAAAAATCTAATGCGCGCTATATTTCATTCTATCATAAACAAAAGCACATAACAACATTGCAAGGTGAAAGACATGTAGCATATGCTAGATTTACTTCTATCACAAACACAAGCATATTTTCAACAATGCAAGAAAAAAGAAATCTAGTGTGTGCTAAATTTCCTTCTAGTATAGACATAAACACATTTAAAAATGAAAACAATGCAAAGCGTTAGATTTCCTTCTAGCATAAATAACTAGATTGCAAAAAATAAGATGGAAATGTGAAGAAAATATAACACATACTAGATTTCCTTCTAGTACAAATTCACAAACATATTGTCAACAAAAACATTGTTGGGCAAAACAAATCTAACACAGGTTAGATTTCTTCGTATAAGAAATAGAACATTGCCAATAATAACATTGCAAGGTGAAAGAAATCTAATGCATACTAGACTTCCTTCTAATGGAAACATTTTCACATAACAACATTGTAGGGTGAGAAAAATTTAGCTTGTGTTATATTTACTTCTAACACAAACATATAAATATTTCTAACAATAACAATGCAGGACAAAAAAAACTCTAACACATGTCAGATTTCCTTTTAGCCTAAACACAAAGATGTTACTAATAACAACACTGCAAGGTAAAATAAATCTAACATGTACTAGATTTTGTTTTAGCGCAAACACAAGCACATAGCAACATTGTAGAGTGAAATAAATTTAGCAAGTGCTAGATTTATATCTAACACAAATACAAGCATGCTTCCAACAACAACATTGTAGAGTATAAGAAATCTAGCATGTGATAAATTTTCTTCCAATACAATCACAAACACGTTTCAAATTGAAATAAATCTAACACGTGCTATATTTCCTTCTAGCACATAACAACATTGTAGGAGTGAAGAAATCTAGTGCATGCTATAGATTTATTTCTATCACAAACACAAGCACATTCCAAGGTGAGGGAAACATAATGTGTGCTAGATTTCCTTCTAGCCCAAACATAAGCGCATTGCCAATAAAAAAATTATAAGGTGAAAGAAATCTAATGTGTGTAAGATTTACTTCTAGCATAAACACAAGCAGACAAGCACATTATAAGGTGAAAGGATTCTAGTGCATGCTAGATTTACTTCTAGCACAAAAACAAGCATGTTGACAACAACAACATTATAGGGGAAAGGAAATCTAACATGTGCTAGATTTCCTTACAGCACAACACAAGCACATTATATGATGAAACAAATCTAGCACGTGCTAGATTTACTTCTAGCACACACAGAAGAAAAAAACAACATTGTAGTGTTAAATAAATCTAAGACACACTAAATTTACTTCTAACACATGCTAAAGCATATTTCCAATAACAACATTGCAAGAAAATAAATCTAACACATGTGATAAATTTCCTTCTAACATAGTCACATGAATATTTCCAATAACAACATTGCAAGGTCAAGGAATCTAACATATTTCCTTCTAGCACAAACAACCAAATTGCCAACCACAACATGGCATTGTGAAACAAATCTAGCGCATGCTAAATTTCATTCTGGCTCAAACAAAAACACAATGTCAATAAAAATGTGCAAGTTGAATTCCGACGCATGCTAAATTTCCTTCTAGCACAAACATAAGCACATAAAAAACATTGTAAGGCAAAAAAAATCTAGCATGTGCTATATTTACCTTTAGCAAAAACTTAAGCCTATTTCCAACAACAACGTTATCAAGCAAAATAAATCTAACACGTGCTAGATTTCATTCTATCATAAACGAAAGTGCATTGCTAATAATAACATTGTAAGATGAAAAAAATATAATGAGTGATATATTTCCTTTTAGCATAAATAAGCGCACATTGTCGATAACACCATTGCAAGGCAAAGGAAATCTAACGCATGCTAAATTTTCCTATAGCAAAAACATAAGCACATAACAACATGGCAGCGTTAAAGAAATCTAGCTCCTGCTAGATTTACTTTTAGCACAAACACAAGTATATTGCCAAAAGAAATATTGCAAGGCAAAAAGAAATCTATTTTGTGCTAAATTTTCTTCTATCATAGATACAAGGCAGTCTCAATAGCAACATTGAAAGGTGAAAGAAATCTAACATGTGCTAGATTTACTTTTAGTAGAAAAACAAGCATATTGCTAGCAACAAAGGTGCATGCCAAAGAAAACTAGGACATGTTAAATTTTCTTGGACAAACACAAACATAATGGCAATAATAAAATTACAAGGGGAATGAAATCTAACATGTGCTACCTTTCCTTTTAGCACAAACAACTAGATTGCCAACAACAATCTGAAATTAGAAAATTTTCCAGGCTTTATGGGTTTTTCTCCATGAAGCTGCATAGAAAATGTAGAAACAACTGTTTTGAATAGGAAACCAACTATTCCAATTTAATCGTATGTAACTTGGGGTTGGGTTCTAGTGGCTTGGTAGAGCACTAACTCGTTTAACACAAGGGTCTAGCCAGATAATGTTGGACCGCTTTCATGGATCTCTAAATATGATCTTGAGAGGACACTGTAAATATTCTGCATTTAGTAAATATTTTTAACCAACATAATATAAAGTTGGAGTAGACGCTTGTATATTTAACACTGGTTTTGTTGGGTAGTAGTGTAGTGCAGATAAGCCGTTGTTAATATGGCTTGTTTGAGTATGCAGAGCTATTGCTTCTCCATTTTGGCTTTGCGCATCTCAAATTCCAAAGAGATGAATATGTTTTAGCTATGGGAAGGGGGGATGCAGAGGAAGAAGGGTAAAAATGTCGGTATACTGGTCTTACATTATTGTTGCATACAACGGTACTTTGATACCTATAATACTAATGGCCCAAATAATATTTCAGATACTTCAAATAATTATTAACTACCAGGTGGCATGGGCAACCCCTAAAAAAGAAAACGAGAGTTCCCCTATTAGAGACTCCATTCTCATTCTTGTTTATGTTGCTTTTAAATTAAGCAGCTCTTTGTGTGTTCTTGTGAGCTCTATGCTTCTTTCACTAGTTGGACTTAAAACTGGCAATCATCTTTTCAACAATCTGCACACATGTATATTTCTGCACCAATATCCTTTGATTCAACTCCATTTGGGTGAATACTGAATCAGGCATCAACTGATCAAAGTGCAGTGGACACATTGATTCCTACACAACTAGGAGCTTTGGCTTTTGCATTTATACAACTTTTTGGGATCATTGCAATCATGTCTCAGATTTCTTGGCAGGTATTCATTGTGTTTATACCAATGGGTTCAACTTGTATATGGTATCATCAATTTTGCATACCATCAACTAGGGTTCAAGTGGCTCGGTTTTCATTAGTTTCTAGAGCTCCAATCATACAAAATTTTGGAGAATCAAACTCTGGAGCAACCACCATTAGAATTTTTGACCAGGAGTCTTAGTTCATGGAGAGAAACCTCTACTTGATTGATACGTATACTAGACCTAGTCTCCACAATGTTGGGGCCAGTGCATGGATTAGTATTCTGATGGATTTTCTATCAAATATTGTGTTTGCATTTTCTGTAATATTCCTAATGGAAATTTACAATGATAAGCAAAGCAAGCATAGTAAAAAAAAGACACACAAAATTTACAACACATTAAACACCCAGAAATCTCCATAAACTGCATTGAGTTGAGTCATTCTATTAATATAAATGTTGGGTACGAAGGTAAGATAAAAAAGCATGCACCTGGGCTTTCCAAAGGCAAGATAACAATTCCCAGGTGATGAAATCGACTACTATAACATGCAAAGTGGTTGTCCCCAACAATCTCTTCGCTAACCCAGTGAAAAATTACATTGTCGGCTACAAACAATGGTTGTTAGGGTCTCCTCTCGTGCTCATAAAATTCCGGGAAATTAACCTCAGACTCTCCTCCAATAACTTACAAAAACCCACGAAGGAATCAGCCAAATGTTGACCTTGAAATTTCAGCCCAATTTCCACCTAGCTCCTCCAAATGTTGGCTGAGTTGGGACCCATGTTTGACCCGTCTAATCTGCCCAAAAAATTCTGCCAAATTATCTCTAAGATCCTTGTCAAAAACCCAGAAAGGACTTGCTCTAGTTTCGAAGCTCCAAAATTGACCTCAAAATAATTGGCCCTCCTCCACAAGTAGAAACTGTAACCTGTAGCAGATGCTGGGCTTGCTGCTCCACCAAAATGATGGAAAATCCCCCATGATTTCCCCCAATCTAATTCCAAACAAACCCAACTCTTCAATCCCTTTCACAAGCCAATTGTTGGATTTGCCTCATCAACTCCTCCAAGAGCCCTTGTGTACTTTCCCCTTTTTGCATCATTGGAGTGTCTATAAGCTCACCAATCACTGTGCATGTGAGCCTAACACCTTCATGATCTTGCTAGCTTCGCCACAGCTGGCCAAGATCATTCTTTGATACCATTGTAATATTCCTAATGGAAATTTACAATGATAAGCAAAGCAAGCATAGTAAAAAACAAACACACATAATTTACAACACATTAAACACTAATAAATCTCCATTAACTGCATTGAGCTGAGCCATTTTATTAATATAAATGTTGGGTACAAAGATACGATCATAAATCATGCACTTGGGCTTGCCCAAGGTAACCTAATAATGCCTAGGTGTTTAAATCATCTACTCTAACATGCAACGTGGTTGTCCCCAATGATCTCTATGCTGACCTAGTGAAAAATTGCACTGTTGACTGTGAACAATGGTTGATAGGGCTTCATCCGGTGCCCAGAAAATTCTGGGAAATTAACCTCGGGTTCTCCTCTAATAACCCACAAAAACCCACGAAGGAATTGGCCAAATGTTGACTTCAGAATCTTGGCCCAATTCCCCCGTAGCTCCTTTAGCTACTAGCTGAGTTGGCACCAAAATGCTATAAAATCCCCCAAAATTTTCTTTCCTGCTCCTTTCCTGCATGCTAACTGAACCAAAAATGCATGGTATCCTCTTAGCTACCAAAGATGAGTAGAATTTTCCTCCCTAGGGTGGCACTCGTGGTCCATCGAAGAAGAGGGTGACTTGGCCCCCACGAAAGATTGCATAGTTCCTGGGCAAGATGACGCAGGCCCCTGCTCCAGAAATTCATACTGTTGTGGAAATACCTCCTGCTCTTGTCCCACAAACAAGGAAGTCTGATACACCATTTTGGTGTCTAGCTTAGTCGTTACCTTAAAATTGGATAATAATAATAATAATTTACATGCTTCAAATCACCGATTCATCCAATAAATTTTTCCAAAAACTCTTATCTACTGAAAACATAACAAATCTAATCCACTCTTACATAAATCCATTATAAGCACCCCCTCTTCCAGAAACAAACTATGTTATCCATCCATCTATAAAATTCAAATCCATAGGTTTTAATCCATTGCAATTGAAATATCTCAGCAAGAGGTTACAACCTTGGACGTTATTTAGAACATGATATGTTTATCCATCCCCACAAGAACTTTTGTAAACTCTGTGACACCATAAATGTCTTCTCCAACTAGCTCTAGAAATTCTCCTCTGTGGCTTACTTAGGGGACACAATATTGTTTCAAATGTTATTGCAATTACATATTTGAAAACTATTTGGATTTGTTTGTGGTATGGGAGGAAAGAGATGCTTAATCCATAGGTTCAATAAATGACATGTATTCATCCTCAAATCTTGCAAGGACTATTCTCATCCTTCTTGCAAAATGGTGTTGTATTGTCGTAGATGGTAGTGCTTTAATTGTTGGGGAAAAAATTATTTATAAAAATGAATCTTTAAAGCCTGTATGTGCTAATATACATCCAATGTTGATGTTGGAAGAATTGATTTCATACCTTATTCACCACACTATATACTTATGACTTCAGCCTTTTTACAAACTCGCATTCCAAACTCTTTCTACTAGCAGTTTACAGGATGAGACCAAATGCTTGTGGCCATGCATAATAGGCACATTGGTAAACATCTCTAGCCCAACTTCAGATAAAGTTTTCTTTGACTTTTGAATCCATGTGATATCCAAGATAAATCCATCTTGTCATTTCCAATAACTATTCATTCGATTCTTCCTAATATGCATGTGATCTCCAACATACTAAATATGGGGAAAGGCCTATAATGAAAGCTTGCCAAGATCTATCTACAAATCTGAAACACTTTCACCAACCTCCTTCAATACCTTCAGCATGTTTTGATCAACCTAAAGATGTGATTAGTTGATATATTTACTGCAACAAGGGCAATGCCATAAAGGCCACCTCGAATCAATTTCCTCCAGGTGTTATAATTCTATCTTTGACACATTAAATTTATTGTCATTCTTGTTTAATTGTTGCTGAGAAAGGAACTTCCTCTATAGTTCTTTCATGTCTTCCTTAGAAAAATCATAACAATATCCATATTTATGCACCTTATCAAACAATGGAAATCCATGATGATGTGGGATGGGAGATTTGTCCATCATTTCTCAACACCTGGAATTTTTTTTTAGTTTGCAATTCTTCTAAAGGATGCATGTCATCCTTGAATAGCATGCAACAAATTGTGAGGCAACTCTCATTTGTACATGCATAATCAAGCATTATAAAGTATATAAGAGGACCAACTGAGATGAATTGATATATTACCCATGAATATCAAAGGGTAACATTTGATTGGATATTCTCTTCGAGGTTTCCATCTTCTAGTTGACATCAAACAAATTGGCTTATGATCGTAAGCAGGTCAGCCTACCCTTAACTTATTTACTTCTGAGAATGTTTCTTTTCTGTTACCATTATACTTGAATGACGTGCAAAACACCCTCCCCTCTGAGGAGAGTCAATGCTAGTAGCAACTTATCTTTCAAGCCCTTTTTCTTTTCCCATCTCATTGTCGGCAAAAGAAGTCAATGCATCTTTAATTGTCTTTGTGCTCTTTACAAGGCTTATTCTCGTAACATGGACCTTCATGTTGTCCAAAAATATTTAAGGATTCTATGATGGCAACAACTTTAGGTTCAGGGCTTGTTTTAGGTGCTAAATGAGCATTGGCATGGTTATCAAACCCACTGCACATAAATATTTTTGGGCTTCTGAGTTGCTTTGGTCTGAAAGAGATTGATCAAATACACTAATATCACACTTGAATTTTTCAACAACAGAGTCAATATATTTCTCTTCCAGCAAGCACCAAAAGCACTTGTATTTGTGATACCATTTGGTATAAAATCTAACAAGTTCCCTCCTTCCCAGTGCTAATGGTGCTTCTTATTACTCATAACTTATAACTGAAACAAGAGAGAAAGGGATTTTTTTTTTTTGAATGCCTTAATTCCCTCTCTAGAGAATGACCAATATAGTCCCCTGTTTTGATTGTTTTTAATCACATATATTTTACTTGGTATCAAATTCCCTCCCCATCCTGTTCCTAGACATCTGTGGTATCCAATTCCTTCCCCTTTCCATTCCTCGACATTTGAATAGCTCAGTATTCCTTTAACATCAAAGGTATTGTCTATTCATATAAAATATCAGGTGCTAAAGTTATAGTGGTTGAGAGATTGAATCCACTTTGCATATGTAATGAAATCGGTTGAGGGATTGAATCCACTGAAGGATTAGATGAGCCTCCATAGGAGGAGTGTTCTTGCCACCCAAAGTGTTGGTTCTCTACTTTTTGGAAAAGAGGAAAAATAAAATGACTGCTGCTTGAAAGGTTTCATATATCAACAAAAGTGTATGACAAAAAAAGTAATCTACAAAGGGTTTTAAGGGGTTTTACTCATGGCATATGATTTCGGGGAGTGCCAGGCAAGATTGAAAGGGAGGAAGGGACATTGTGCGTGTCCGGGGATATCTAAGGTATGGAAAGAAAAACAACGTTGATGTGGGCATGCAAAGTTCTGTAGAGAGGTTTTAGCACTGCTGCTGCTAAGATAGCTATAGGGGAAGGCACAGTGGTCAAGAAAAATAGGAAGAATAAGAAGACATTGTTGGATGATTCCAAGCCCCTCCCCGATTGGGGAATTAGATCCAAATTGGCTAAAATCTATTGGAAACACAAGAATTTCTACAAAATCACAAGCATCAATCTCAAAAGATATTGTTGTCATGGAAAGGAGTGGGGATTTTCCACAGAAATGGTGAACCAACAACAAAGACCCCTATGAGGATTAATGGTGCAAACAAACGTGTGTGGAATTGATTAATGATGTCCCTAAGAAGACTTCTGAGACTAATTTAAATGTACATTAGCAACGTAAACATGTGAAGTCAATGTTCATTTGTTCCATTGGTTTTTATCAAACTTGATTTGCAGGCTTGGGAGACAAGATTTCCTTGGAAGCTATAAATTTTGAGGCAGGAATATTGTAGTTGGAAAAAAAAATATGTTTATGCATCAGGTATCACAACATTTGTTTTTTCTATTGCACCCACATTTGTCTCTGTTTCTAATTTGGCACATGAATGCTTATAGGAGTGCCTTTGATAGTGGGGAGAATTCCTTCTGCACTTGCAACCTTTGATAATTCTTGAGTTGACTGATATGTATGCGAGATATAGTTAGATATGTATACTTCAGAAGGCTACAAAAAGAAATATACTTCCAAAAGCTACAGAAAGAACTCTCCCTGCTGAATTGACTGATATGTATATTAGATCTACTCTCCACAATGTTGGTGCCTATGAGTGGCTTGGTATTCAAATTGATTTTCTATCAAATCTTCTATTTGTGTTCTTTTTGGTGTTCCTCATTCACTCTCCCAAAAATGTAATTAGACTAAGCATTGCAGGGTTGGAAATAAAATGATCCTTACATGTAGATTTCATTACACTACAACACATCTCTTGCTTAAAAATGATCCTTTAAATAGAATGTAGATCAATCTTATTCCCCATTATTTCCACCACCTTCCTATACACTATCAACAGCTGACAAAACAACAAGGATACCAATACTTCTCATTTACAGAGAAATATCACCTATCACATTATCAATAGTTTCAAAAGGGAATCGATTTCTTTCTTCCACAGATGCCAAAGTTCCTCTAAGGGGCACACCTTTGCGGAACATATTATTAAACTTTGTGGATGGTCCATATATGGGAAACACCAAATGCACTCTATCAACCTTGAAATTTGTGCCTCCTCCTTGTAGAGTTATATAAAGTGTTGTAGAACCATTCTCATAATTCAACCTAGCTAGTTGTCTACCACTGCATTTTTACCTCAGAATATCACTTCTTTGGAAATGGATCTAATGTGTGCATAAAATTATGAACCCATATTTAAATAGGAACCTCCTATATAACCTAATTACTTTTCAGTAATACATGTGGCCCATTGGATTGGAAGTACCACCAAACTGTAGGGTCTGGTTGGCAGAACTGCATTCCAAAATGTCATTAGCTAGTGGAGCCCCAATTTCTGGTAGGAATTTATCATTTAGTGCCTCTATCATATCATGCCATGAATGCAATGTGATTTGATGTGCTTACCCACCATTGCATAGGGGTTTTTTCCAAATGCATATACAGTGTTGCAACCCTTTACTCAACCACCATCTACTCCACCACTTGTTCCAAAATTCCATGGTGTCGGTTGTGCCATTAAACTCAATATGTTCTTATGCTCTGCACTAATCCACCTAACTATCTTCAATATCATGCAATGCCAATCATTTTTTTCAATTTATTCAAAAGCGTTTAAAATTGATCACCTGTTTTTATTTAATAAATCAGTTAATACATTATCAATAAAAGTCAGCTTTGTTTCAGTTGCCCATCAAATGGCCCTTTTCAAATTAATAATGAACACAACACTAGATAATTTGAAAGCAAAAATTCTGCATATAAGATAAGATTTCTGATTTCTATTTCTTCGTTCCATGGATCCAAACTTGGATATATTGCCCTCAACACAATAAAGCAGTTGCATTAGTCATAGAATTAAAACATTTAAGAATAAAAATATTTAACGATATTTGAAAGTGGAAAGAAATTAAAATTGTGGATAAACTATTCCTATAAAACATGAATGCGTGAAGATATAGAAAATACTCCATGGGGAAATGATGCTCAGAATAGAAAAATGTTTTCCTATCAAATAATTAAAACCTTGTGAGCTTAAACTTTGAAATATGCATATGCATTGATATGTGTGCAATTAAGGTGAACACAGAACATCCTGTACTCCTTTCAATACTAGGGTAGTGACCATAGCCCATAACTTGCAATGATTTCCATGTTGAATTAGTTATATGAAAATATATGTGTTTTTCCAATTAGACCTAGGCGCAGATGGAATGATGATGAGAGTCATGGGATATTATCCCTTGGCCACCTTAGTCGCTTTTATGTTAAGTGATTGGGAGTATTAAGACTCCTCCATTTATTATTTAAATCATGGAAATGATACTAGTAGATCTGAGTGAGATTCTTGGTGAGATTTGTAAATTAGACCTGCTTATCCAACTAACTATGCTATTATTTATTCTTGAGCACCCGAGGATCAGTGTTCAAATTTGAATTCGTTAGAGCTCATCGAGAGGCCTCTAGCATGTCAAAGAAGTACTCGGCGAAATTTACGAGTCAAAAAAAATTAAAAATTGATTTTTACAGGTTTTAAAAAAAAATGAATAATATTATAAATGGCTCTAGGAAGGGTTGTCGGTCCACCAAGAATTTCTCATAATTTTGGCTTTATCTATAATATATTACCAATTTTCCCAGCCCTGGTTACAACTTGTAGACTGCGGAGTTCAAACTGCATTATGCATTTCAAGTTTCCTTATTCTCTAACTGAAGTCTGAAGTGTCACGTTACACTTATAGACTCTAAATTATAGGCCTAGGGTTTGTTGCAGCATTGAGCTGAATCTAGGTTGTTGCAGCTTGCAGCATTAACCTGAGTCTAGGTTGTTGCAACTTGCAGCATTAACCAGATTCTAGGTTGTTGCATCATTAAAGAAGGTTAATGGTAAGGGAGCCAGAGGTTGTTGGATTGCAATTTGCCACTGCCAAGCCAACAATCATAATGGTAGCTCAACATTGATATTCTTCCATGCCGGTGCCAAGGATTTAGTCTACCAAAGAGCCATTTTTGCAGTGAATGACCCATTCCTTTGTTGCACAGCAATGCTCATGATCTTCTTCAATCGAACATCGACAAACAACAACCCGATATGTTGCATCCTGCCATCATCCTCGTATCTTCGAATCATATAAACACTGGTTGTATATATTAAACATGTTTACTTATTTTCGTGGATGGATAGAGAGATAATCTGGTTTCATGTGCTGTACCAGGATAAAAATCACACTAAATTCCCCTTTCTTGCTAGTGTGCGTAATAAAATAGAGAGTAAGAGTTTAAAATTAATTGAGAAATATTGTCAATTGATTCTTGTGAGGGTGAATCCACTGCAGTCTGTAACTCTCTATTGTATCTATTTTTAGGTTAGCACTTTGAGCGATTCAAGAGTATCTATTTTTAGGTTAGCGATTTGAGAAATTCGAGAACCATTAGCATGTTACCCCAGGCTACCTCCTATTCTTATATTCATACATCCTAGTAAACGAATGAGTAAGCTCAACAAACTTATGAGACTGACCCGAAACTAGAGTTGTTGTGGATGGATTTTGAGACAAAACAATCCCATACCCATCTCCATATGAGCTCATTCCTTCTGCCATGAGCTTCCAGAATATGGTTCCCCTACCTTCTCCTCTCCATCTAACAAGATGCATATACATGCTTATAAACACACCAAGTAAATTGTCCCTCTCACCCATGTGAAATCCTGGGTTTTTGTAAGATTTCCCAAACTCTGCAAACAAAATTGGTTTTCTCGATATCCTGCTTCCATCTTCCATATGGCTCTTTATCCAACTCTACAAAAATGAAAGTTGGGTCTCCTCATCTGCTCCAGCAAGCCTTTAATTTTCAAATCATAGTTCAATATGTTAGTGCAAACTCAACATTATCATTGAGAAATGAACACCTGTTACTATAATAATGGACTTCCTGCCTATAAGATTGTTTCACCTTCTTTGTTGCAATGGTTAATATGATGGAGAGGAAGGAGGCCTTTGATTTGGCCAAAAGAGTTGTCATGGGAAGATGTTTTGTAGCATTCGTGTCATTTATAGTCATGTCTTTTACTGGTGAAAATTATGTGTTTGGGTCCTACTCAGAAGCAATAAAAATTTCCCTGGAATATGATCATAACACACTGAATACCTTGCCATTTTTCAAGGATCTGGGTACTAATGTCGAGACTTGGGAATCAAGACCAGTGCTCTTAAAAAGCCAGTTTATGTATAATAGAAGGTTTCAACTATTCTTGCAACCTAATGAGCCAGGTCTGAAAGACCTTATCTAAGGTCATTTATACAATGATTCTAAGAGGTAAGTACCAACAATTTTAGCCCATGTCCAAGTCTGCAAAGGTCTTAAGGTCTCACATGACCTTGAAGGGTTGGTTATCCCAACCCATTAATACCTCTATGGAATCAGTGACCATCAGAATGCCATTCAATTTTTGGTTTTGAGCTACTCTAAGCCAGGCCTCAAATGCCAACTCACTTTTTAATTGGCCACATTCTCTCTATGGCTTGGCAGCTCTAGGTGGGTCATTTGTCCTAGTAACATCGCATTCTTCAATTAGCCTCCTTGCTATCAACACCCCCTATGATAATCAACTGAAAGTCCATCCATCACATAACAAAAGGTTGAGCATATTTTGTTTTCCAAATATGAAAACAGTGTAATGAGAACATCTTCAGAGACCATTCTGCAACTTCCCAAGCCAACATGGGTAATTAATAAAAGTGGACTAGGTTTGAACCCTCATCTCTCTCGACTTAAAATGTGAAATAAAGTCCAAAAAATATCAAATCCTTATTGCATAATTTTTGGAGGCCATATCTATTATAGTAAGGACTCTAAAGGAACAATAAATAGAAGCATTCTGAGAACTTCTAATATACATAACTCTCTTGGACATAGATCTGTCTTCACTTTGGGCTTAGATTCACTATTCTCGGACCTTAAAATGACACGTTATATTTCAGACAGTCCAAGTACCTTCTCATCATTGTCGAGATTGTTGATATAATCTAGCAGTGGCTCTTCATAGTGTGCAATTGAATTGCCTTGATTTGTAGAGGCTACCCTGTTTATCCCATTGGAAGTGAGATCTAGGGAAACCACTTTGTAACCCCTCTGCTTAAGCAGAGTTACAACCTTATACCAACACCATGCTCCATGGCCAAGTCCATGATTCAACACAAAATGATGTTGTGTTCCTTCTCCCTCCTGATTCATTTCAATAAAGACAAACCTCAGATCAGCTCATCCTGGGGTTGCATTATTCAATCCTGCAAGTTGGAAACCGAAATAAAACAGAAATAAGAGGTTGCTGAAGTTTTAGGATTAGATTACCTTCACATGAACATAAATAAGGAGCAGTATGACACCAAGGCACCAAAAAGTCCTACTCCATTGCAACACCATCATAACAATGGAGAAGAATAGAGACTCTAGTGTCTAACTTGTTCAGAGGAAAACATCTCATAATTTGACTGACGTTCTCTACAAGGAAGCATTAGATCCCTTGATATATTTGGTCAAGGAGATGAGGGCCAGGAGCTCTTTTCCCTAAGTATCTAAAAATAATTAGTCACATGTATGATGGATGTGAGTATTGCAGAAAATAATTGAAGGATGAGATCGATGTCTTTAAGGTTGCCCACCTATTTCAATTCCTCAAATGTTCATTATTGGGCAGAATAGATGCTTTTGAGATTTTTTGGCAAAATAATTTTCAAGATTCACCACGTTTCTTGTGGGGCTTCTTCAATGGGTTGTTATTCACCAACATCAGGATAGATTCTTTTTGGGATCACGCCTTCAACTTTTCATACTGATAATGAAGATATAATGGAATTTCAGAGGATATTGTCAACATATGCATATGCATGCATCATCTGGTGAAGGAAGGTGGCTATAATAAAGACCAATCACAGCTATTTATTTCACTAACATAGGGTTACTTAAATATGGGGACAATCTTTAGATTGACCATCAATACTTTCCAGCAATAAATTATGAATAACGCGGCCAAATTTAGTATTAAAATAAATTTAATATTGAAACAAATTTTATAGAAAAGAATGCTTGATAAACTACATAGCAATTTACAGCCATCTCCAAATACTAACATCACTGAACTAAAACATTCAAAATAATATGGCTAGTCATAAGCTAAGTAAAACCACACAACTAGTCCTAAAACCGATAGTATCTTTTACTTGAACAAACTCTACCAAGATATAATTTATGTGAAGAAATTTGAGAATGTGATACAATCATAGTGGTCTCAGTCTATCATAACCCAAATTAACACTAAGCTGAAAAGTTATGTGATTAATAAACATTAAAAGTTTTCATAGACTGATTTCAACCATGTCTACTTTGAGGGTCGAGAGAGTGTCCCCACCAAGTTCGATTACATTACAGATGGCTCTCTAGCCATAGATATAAATTTTGATACCTATGATAATATACCCAATCAATGACGTGTATAGGGCACTTGGTATGGCACTAAAAATCTTTAGGAAAGTAGTATGTCGCTCATAAAGCCCTTAGAGAACCTCACCTGTGTTGAAGCTCTCCTCAGTGAAAACAATCTTTCTTTAAATATCATGTACTCTGGTGTTTCTATAACTGGGTATATTGGTCGTCGAAATTGCATGATTTTAAGGCAAGGACTGCTCTGAACACGTCAAAATGTCCACCAATCAAGAAATTGCAAGTGAAATTTTTAGGGAAAATGTGCTTATTGTAGGTGAAATTGTTAGGGAAAATGTGCTTATCTTTTTAATTTCCATCAAGTGTACATGGGCCTCCTACATGTTGCTTTGCTTGCAAAGCCCATTGATGAAAGTAGGGTAGACAGTGACATCAAGAAAATGTAGTTTTTCTTCCATTTTAGCCCATAGCTTGAAAGTTGGTCATATATATCCTTTCTTAAAATGCCCATCAATTAGTTCAGGAGGCATGTATGTATTCAGTTTCTTGGAAATACTTGCCATTAATATATTCCAAATACGAGTATTTGGAATAAGACCTTCATTCCTTAATTCTTCAAGAATCACCGTAGCTTATGCAATGTTTGCTTACTTACAAAGACCATATATTAATGTAGTATAAATAATTATGTATGGGTTGTAAAAAAATTTCTCACCAATTTATCAATGAACTCAAGTCTCCACGGTCTCCTCCCTCTGCAAGTCTGAAGGTCCTAGAAAATCTGAGGCAAGGACATATGTGGGAAATGAAGTGAGGAGGCTTAAGGGCAAGTCTAGGACAAAATTTGGTGCGGATTTCTTGCCCTCTTAGGCTGCTGGTGCAAAGGTAAGTAAGGATGTTTTTGTGAATATTTAGATATGGTTTGGATCTATGTTCTGTACCACGGAAAAACCTGCAGCCCTCATATTGTTAGCACATGTAAAAAAGTGTGTTTTCTAGTGCTTATGTGGATAGAATGTTGATGGTCTGATCTGAGAGTGTCCAAGGCCTACAAAATGAATATCTTGGTCTCCCAGGAAACATCAGATAGAATAAAGTATAGTTCTGGAGTTTATGTAATTTCAATAGTGATATTAGAAGTCATCCTGTGGAGATTATTCAAATCTCAGAGGTCTTCGTCTTTGAAAGAATAAGTTGCAGTCGCAAAATAACTTATATTCAGCACCTGGTCAATCATTTAAGAAGCCAACCTTGTAACAGCTTGTCTAAGCATATATATTCTCCAAGTCTGGTTAGTACAAATAAAATTTCTAGTCTTCACCTGTGTAAGGATATTTTGAGCATAATATTGTACATGATCTTAAAGGTGAAGTCAGGGTTACTCTTCAAAATTCTGATCGATCAAGTAAAGGCTAGAAAAAAAAAAAGTCTAGTCCTTCCATACTTCTGAGCACAATTACTTAATTCATACCCCTGTCTCAAAGGAAGAGAAATCAAGGCTCCTATCTTCTTTCTATGCTCAATTCATATATACTCATAGCCTAAAATTCAGTTGAGCTTACCTATAGAAAGTGGTTGAAGCATTAAGGCTCAAAATTATGGTATAAATTAGCCCTTAATTAAGACAATCTGCTGGAGCATTCCATATTGTAAATGAGTAAGAGACATTGTGAATCTGTGGACTCCTTGTCACAGCAGGGCCTGAATACTTGTTTGGAGAAATACACACTATTTGATCTACAAATCTTGGTCCATAATTGCCATCCAAATTTCAAAAGCATGCATCACTAGGTATGTGTCTGAAATTAAAGTTTCTGGTTAAAGAATAAAATTTTGTCCTGAGATTGTTGTGACTACACTAAGAAGGCATGTGAAGGAAATGTCACAATAAGCCCAAAATCTTGTGACAGTCTTCTTACTCAATTTTTTATAATTCTTATAGTTGCAGTCAAACTTTTTATTCTGAACTCTCCCATCTCACAGTCCTGAGTATGAATCTCTTGCAATCGAGGCCAGATTTAAGTACAGGTATGTTTCATTATGGCACGATATATTTAAGTTTCCTAAGAAAAGAATCAAATATGAAAGGGTAACTCAAAGGTTGGAAGTATGTAATCAAGTCTGATTCAAAGGCAATACAATTCCAATTATATTGACAAAATGGTGAAATGCAGGACAGTAGACAACATACCTTAAATTATAGTTTTGGCACTTATGTCATGCTTCTATAGTTAAGCAGAGATGTGTGCATTAACTCCTAAAAGGAAAAATCTGAACTCTGGAGTGTTGCCCTATCATCATCTTGAGGGGGGTTTGTTGGTATCATCATGAAATACCTAGTTATGATGATAGTGGAAGATATTGTTTTAAAGCGAATCTCCAGTTTGTCACTTCAAGTTATTCAAAATATAATCATAATGCATTTCCCGATTATAATAGCATCTATGTCCTGGAAGATACAATTGGAAGTACACCAGCTTGACTCCTTAGTGACATTGTCAAGCACTCTCCCAGTATCAATAGAAATATTGCCTGGCATCTCTAAGTCTTACAATGACTAAATTCTGTGCATCAATGTCCATGATACAATGTGGGCTATCAGTCACCTATAACTTTGTTGCATTGTTCCTGTGTTAAAAATCTATTACAGTACCTTTGGCCTTGTCATCTTGGATAAGAGATGAAGTACATTTGGAAACTTCATTCTTAAATATCAGTTACAAGGTCTTGGCATCCCATCGCTAGCCTTTGATCATGAAGTACAGAGGCGGATGTGATGGAAAAGACACATGGGAGGATTTTTAGTCAAATATGGGGATGTTGATCTTGATTGCAATAATTCAATCCATGATAGCAAGGAAGAACCTCACCATCTAGTGGATAAATCTGTATCTTAGTCTCTGGAGGAATTTAAAGGAAAAATTGGATCAATAAAGGGATATTTGCTACAACAACTTCTGTCTAAGCTAGCACCATTTTTAATATCTCCATAACAATAGTTAAGCATGACTATAGTACCCATGTTCTCTCTGTATGCTTGAACCTGAGCAGTAGTTGATGTTAGACTTCCTTTGGCCCTTCCCAGCCCAATCATCGAAATCTTCGTTAAGATATTCAAAGGGAGCTATGATTTAGAGGGAGTTGATTTCTCCCTTAACTTAAAAGTTTGGTGTGATGGAGAAGCTGTTGGTCTGCATCCTTGGTGTTCTTGATAAAAATCCTATCATTCATATGCCTCTCTATGAAGTCTCTGAGTCAATCTATGGAAGAACCCCATATTTTGAATAACTGCTTATTGATATATCTCTGAAATCTAAGATTCCTTGAATATTCTAAAGCTGGCTCGGTTGGCAGTGTGATGGATGGAAAGAGCACATCTAGTGCTATACCTGTTAATTTGGTTTCTCTAGAAGCATTATTGAGGCTTAATGTATATAGAAGCAAGTATGACTTATTATGAAACCAATTGGTTGAGAAAGCTCTTCCATAATCCATTTGTGCACATGATGGAAATCACTGTTGTATATTGCAATAATGAAAGTAGGATTAACCTTTCAGAGAATCCATGATCGGCTACAGGTACCACTTTATTTATAATATGGTACAGTCAAGCTCCATAGTTTCAGGATGGATGTGCAGGTTATCAACATCCTCTCAAAGCCTCTTGGTAAGGTCAAAATTTATCCTCATTCAAAAAGAGGCTGGGAGTCATGGAAAGTCCCTTCAATGATGTTCATGGTTGAATACTGAGCTCTAGGAGCTCCTGGGGACTTGGGGTACTTATTGAGTTATGAGCGACCATAAGGTGAGTGGTTCACCTTCCCCTAGTGGTGCGTTGTGTACAGGGTGAGTGATTCACCTTCCCCAATGATACCCCAGATGGCTGACATGTGTGTAGGGTGAGTGGTTCACCATCCCCTACGATTGCGAACACATGTGTGTAGGGTGAATGGTGGATTTGATTGTTCTTTGAGGCCGAGTTTGACTAGGTTTGACCGAGCTCCATTGGAGGAGGTATATTGCTGGTTTGACCATTGTTGACTTTTCTCGCTAGGGCATCCTGTTGACTACTGTAAATTTTACTTTCTCTCTCTGCTGAATTTGAAGAATAATAAGAAGATTTGATCAAAGGGTTTTCCCCACTTTGGGGTTTTTCCCTAGCATCCGCCAAATTTTGTGTTCTCTTATCTTGGCTTGTCTTATGGTTATTTGTTTATGTTCTATCAGCATTTATTGTGAATCTTAATGTGATTTCTAAACAGGAAATTTAATTGGGCTAATAAGAAAGATTGAAGTAAATTTCTCTAAGCATAGAACATACCATCGTTAACTAAAATTAACATGGTATCAGAGCTGAGGTGAAGACAAAGCCCAAGCAAGAGTGAGAAGAGAAATCACTGAAAGTTTATTAGACAAGGACAATGGTCAATGGTTTCCTCATAATACTTCAAATCTGAGGACAAGCTCAATGATAAGTCTTATTATCCTGCTTGGAAAATGTCCTTGGATCTGACATTGGAGGAACAAGATGTTATGTATTATGTGCAAACAAATATCACCGAGCCTCTATCAAATGCACCGGCTGCCACTAAAAAAAAGTACAAGAAAATACAAACAACATAAAATCATAAAAGTTGCCAGTGAACTGACAGTGTTGTGTAGCAACTGGGTAGCACAAAGTCATATTTCCTTTATGGCTGACACATGTTCGATGAAATATGGGCTGAGATGGCATCCTGATGTATGAAAAACCAACCTCGAAAATATCTGACAACTGGCAGCTCCAAAACATGCGCGAAACTCTGTAGGCAAGGACTGTGCAACACACTTTGTTTTTGGTATATCTCCCAAATAATAACATGTTTTTTTGGGTATATCTCCCTTTATTCATTATATAGGCAAAATATCATAGTGTAATAGGGAGTTTCATACAAAACATGTTCGATCCATGGATAGTATCAACACAAACTGGAAAAGTAGAAACATCATGGTTGTTTACATCCTTTTAAAAATGATAAAAGGAAATCCTAGGATACTTTCCTTCATCCAAAAGAAAAACATATTTGAAACAGTGTCTATCTTCGAACCTCATCCATCCTCAGTGAAGAAAATAGAAACAATAGAAAATCATAAAAGTTGCCAGTGAATTGATAGTGCTACACAGCAACTGGGTAGCACAAAGTCATATTTCCTTTATGGCTGACACCTATTTGATGAAAGCTGGGTTGAGATGGCATCCTAATGTATGACAAACCAACCTATAAAATCTCTGATAGCTGGCAGCTCCGAAACATGCATGAAATTGTAGGCAAGGACTGTGCAACACACTTTGTTTTGGGTATATCTTCCTTTATTCATTATATAGGAAAAATATCATAGTTTAATAGGTAGTTGCATACAAAACATGTTCAATCCATGGAGAAGATCATCACAAACTAGAAAAGTAGAAACATCATGGTTGTTTACATCCTTTTAAAAAGTGATAAAAGGAAATATGATGCACTTCTAGTATCCGCAATATGATGCACTTCACATTAGAAGCTACAACACCTTTCAGCATGCCACAACTGACACTAGCCATTACATTTTGATCTCTATCTACATCCAGGAACGGGTTGCAACACAACTCTAAAAACCAACAATATATCTGGAATAGAACTAGGTGGAACTACCTTTAAATGGGAGCAAACAACCTCTAGCATCACTTCTGCGTATGTGAAAAACTGATTTCTTAAGTTTGGAAAGATCATGTCTAGCTCAGGGTAAAGAGCATGGGAGAAGCCATCACTATCCACTTGATCTAAATGATCACTTTACTTAACAAGTTTCTCATATTTATGTTTGTTGGATTCCAAAAGGGAGGCCTCTTGTGATTCTTCATTCTCATTCCCCTTGAATCTTTTGATGGATGTGAGTTCATAAGAGAAAATAAACAGTAAGCTTGTCATTTGATGCATATCTTGCACAAGGAGGAGCCCTCTCTTCTGGTGTTCCTTTGCATAGCAAGCCAATGCCATCCAACCTATGTATTTTTATCAGAGAAAATAAATAGTAAGCTTTTCATTTGCTACATATCTTGCACAAGAAGGAGCCCTCTCTTCTAGTGTTCCTTTGCATAGTGAGAAAATGCCATCCAACTTATGTATCTAACCAAAGGAAATGAAGAAGTTGAAAAAATTGATATTCTGTCCATCCATGAGGAGGCAGGAATCAAGTTTCTAAACCGGAAGCCCTCTTTCCTACCATACTCACCATCCTCCTCCATGATGCCACTACCACTGGCTGCAGAAACTATAATTTGAAGAAGTGTCCACTGTTTCCTATCTCCAAGTATTTTTCTAGGTTTTATTGGATGACTAAACTACTTTTGCTGATAATGAAGAGAGAAAAGCAATGTATTGAGACGCTCTGCAACATGTTATGTTGTTCCCTCTGTAACTTCCAAATCAGAAAAACATAGAGTAGACCCTGATGCTGGCGTACAAGTGTAACAACATCTATAGACTTTGTATCATCGAGAAATTTTATAAAACCATTTGGCCTTTCTTCAAAATTACAACTTACCGCTTTCTCATCATATGACCTCTCATTCAAAATACTAGACTACATTTTGTTGTCCCATTCTATTGCTTGGATAAGAATGTCAATTACAGTTTTGTCTCTCTTTTCTTTGAGATTACCTATCATTTCCAATTTTGGCTTTCTATTACTTGAAAATAGCTCATCAACAATATTCCTACGCATGTGAAGATTTGTTTTTATTGGCACTTTTGTTTATATGATAGTCACTGTCACTGGTGTTCATCATGAAATATGGATTCAGGTGACATTCTGCTGCCAAAATCAGTGCATCAATTGCATCTTCATGACTCTCCAAGTTCATTTCAGACTGTTGATGCAATTCCTCGGCGAAATGGAAAAAATCCAAGGTCCACAGTTAACAGTCTTAATAATTCAAAAGTTGTAAATACTCTGTTTGAAAGTCAAGGTTTTCATCTGCACATGTAACATCTAGCATTAAGTTGCTCATTGACCTACTATCTTTTCCCTTGAGCTTCTTTCCATCAACCTTCACATTTATGGTACATTTCATCATACAATTGTTTGATCCTTTCTTCTTGACCAGCATTGAGATATCTGTCTAATATTAAGTCGCACATCTTGGATTTAATACCAATTGCACCATCCTTTTGCAACTTTGCAAAAACCCCCTCATCCCTCTCCAGCATGCCACATTTAATCAAGGATTTAAGATATATTTCATACGCTGCCCAATTAGGTTGACTCCTTGCCATACATCGAGAAAATGTGTATTGTACTTCGTAAATTTATGTAGATGTTCTATGCTTGATGCAAATTTACTTTTTCTCTCAATATCAGACAACAATCACATAAAAAATAAAGTAAAATGCTAATAGAAAATACTAGTAGATTGACAGAAGACAAGCCATAAATATATAAGTGTGTTGGTGTGTTACAGCGGTCAACCAACAAAGTCTCAATATGGTCAACCAACCAGCAATGTCACACAACCCTCTAGGACAGCTAAACTGTCAACTCAAAAGTCAACCCAAAAAGTCAACATTTTCAGTCAACACAGCAACAACAACAGCTAGGTCAACACAAAAAAGTCAAATTCAACATCTTGCCTCGGGAATAGTGCCAAAAAATGAGGATTTGGAAAATCAAAATTTTGGGAGAGTTTTAGGTCTGTTTGACCTTGCGTTTACCAAATTCAACGCTGGTCAAAGTTTGCAGCAGAAACCCTAGACCGAAATCAGAAATGTGTTGTTGCTAGAATTTTCCCACGTGTGGAGAGAAGAGCCTCCAAGGTCATCGAACCATTAGATGAGGAGAGAGAAATGTGTGAGGATGAGATGAGTGAGAATGTCCTCCAACGTTGACCAATATATATCCATTAGTGAGGGTGTGTGACACAACTGCTGGGGCACAAAACCTTAAGGTCGACCTGCACATATTTTGAATAAATTCAAAATAAATGTTCTTCTCATCAGATTAAGATGATATTTAGATCGATCTTGCACCTCTCCAAAAGAGGAAGCCAATAAAAATATTGGTATCTTCATCTGAGCATCACAACATGGAGTTTGGACCTAGTTGTCCAAAATTAACACTCCATATCAACTAGGGAGAACTCCATCCACCTGTGCAATCCAACATCATGCATCATCCCATCGTAACTTGCTTTGTTGGCTCTTTATTTTAGAACGTAAGTGGGTCAGTCACAAAGACATCATTCCCGGCTGACAGATTCAGCCCAGAGGTACGAAACCTCTATAGGACTCACAAAGAGTCTCATACCAACCGAAGTTGGTTTATCTGACCGGAAGTCAATAGGAGGTCCAAAACCTCACTAGACTTGATCCCAGATCAAGTGGTTGGATTGTGCCATCCTAGATAGAGAGTATGGAAATATCTGATGCATCCATCAGTCTTTGCTACTAGTCTCTAGCTTTTCCCACCTCACTGGCCAAATGAAGGTACTTCCCAGGAGCCCTGAACTCAATGGGTAGGATGCATATGGGGCATAGATAATGAGAGGTGAACCAACTCAATCATCACAATGATGGGGCAAAAGCACACCAACAAGGTTCGACAAGCCTAGCCCTGTGGTTTCTTATAGCTTCGAGAAGCTATCCCCATATTCCCCAAAGCTCCCAGAGGTCATCGTCCAACATGACCCTCATCATAGGGTCGTTCCACGATACCAAGATTCTCACGGAAGGTTAGGAACATGACCGTCCCCAAGGGCATTGTGAGAATATCCGCGACCTGCTCATTAGTTCCTATATGATCGAGCCTTATGGTGCCTCGTTGTACCATATCTCAAATAAAGTGGTACCGGCCATCAACATGCTTGGATCGATTGTGGAACTCGATATTCTATGACAAAAAAATCCCTATCTGGTTATCACAAAGGATAACTGTGGGATCTAGCACATGCTCGAATAGCTCACTGAAGAGCTTTCGCAACCAAGTGACTTCACAGTAGGCCATACATGATGTAATGTATTCGGCCTCAGTGGTGCTCAAGGCTACCGACTTCGGTTTCTTGCTTGAAGCAGATCTACGTGTGAAGCAGCATCTAGATGTGCTCTTGTGATCCACCACACTGCTAGCCCAATCGGCATCAGTATATCCATGGAGTTTCATGCTCTCGGCAATGTATCTTAGCCCATGGTCTATCATGCCCCAGAGATATCTCAAGAATTTCATGAGGCTCAACCATCTGTTGACTCAAAGTGTTCATTGCAAAAAATATGTCTGAACGGGTGTTCACTAAGAACATTAGGACCCCTATGAGTTGACGATACTCAGTCGGATTTTCTAACACGGGCCTAGCAGCGCTGCCACTCAACTTCAAAGTTGAGTTCCACCAGTGTCGACACGGACTTATAGTCCACCATTCCAAATCTTTCCAAAAGCTTCACATTGTATTTTCCTTGAGAAAGGAAAATCTTGTCAGGTCTCTGCCAGACCTCCAGGCCTAGGAATTAGTGTATCTGTCCTAGGTCCTTCATCTCAAACTCAGCAGTGAGCTCCCTCTTGCACTGATGAATGAGAGGGTCAGCACCTGTCAGGAAGAGGTCGTCCACGCAAAACACCAGAATGAGAGTATTTTCTCTATCAACCTTGAAGTAAAGGTTTTGATCAGCATTACTACGAGTGAACCCTAGCTTCATCAGGTAGTTATCTATCTTCTTGTACCAAGCTCTGGGTGCTTGCTTCAACCCAAAGAGGGCTTTCTTCAACATACAAACATGGGTGTCCAGATCCTGGATTTCGAACCCCAGAGGTTGCTCCACATACACCTCTTCCTTTATCGTACCATGCAGAAATGTGATCTTCACATCCATCTGATGAAGACTCCATCCTTGCATAGCAGCAAAGGCTATGATAGATAAAATGGTGGTATATCGGGCCACAGGTGCAATTATATCATCATAGTCTATGCCTTCCTTTTGAGAGAAGCCACGGGCAAAAAATCTTGACTTGAACTTTTCAGCACTTCCATCAGATCCATGCTTGATCTTGTAGAGCCATTTCGAAGTGACAACTGCTTTTTCCTCCGGTCTTGGAACCACATCTCAGACATCATTCTTCATTATGGACTCATACTCTTCGTGCATAGCATCCTTCTAGACTTGATGCTTTACGACTTTCTCAAAATATCCAGGCTCAGATTGTACAATAGTGCTCATGGCTGCTAGATACCCTTGGTATCTATTTGGCTTCTTTCTTTCATGGAATGTCCCCTTGGGGCCATATGTCCCTCGGCATCCTCGAGAGTGTCACTGATCCATGACGGTCTCTTCCCTATTGAAGGAGGTGGATCAATCAGGTCCATCGGTCCTTTAGCATCAGGCATTGTCTCATCCTTTAGTTCTTCTTGATTTCCAGGCCTTGCTTCATGATCTTCCTCAGATGTTGGAAGATTGACTACTTTCCTCAGGGAAGCATCTTCGTCAAAGGTGACATCGTGGCATATCTCCACTTCTCTTTGACCAGGCACATATAATCTATAGGCCTTCAAGGTTTCGCTATAGCCCACAAACATTTCCTTCTTCCTAGAAGCATTCAGCTTGCTCCTTTTCTCTTTCGGCACATGAAAATAATCAGGACATCTAAAAACTCTAAAATGTGAGATGTCAGGTTTCTTACCAGTGAAAACCTCTTCGGGAGTTTTGGAGTCCAGAGCGGAATGCGGACATCGGTTTTGTATGTACACAACAGTATTCACAGCTTCTCCCCACATAAACTTCGCTAGACCCTGGTCACATAGCATGGCATGGGAAGCTTCCACAATGGTCTTGTTCTTCCATTCAGAAACACCATTATGCTAAGGAGTATATAAAGTTGTGGTCTCCCTCTTGATGCTAGCTTCTCTGCAAATTTTATTGAACTCAATTGTCTCATATACAGTGTCATTATCGGTCCTCAAAATCTTGATCTTCTTCCATGTCAGATTTTCCACCAAGGCTTTGAAGGTACGGAACCACATGAAAGCCTCATCCTTCTTCTTCAAGAAGTATATCCAAGTTTTGCGAGAGAAGTCATCTATGAACGTCATATAATAAGAACATCCTCCCAAGGATGTCATGGGTAGCATACCAGATAGATTAGAATGTACTAATTGCAAGACATCAGATGTCTTTATGACGCTTGAGGGAAAAGGTCTCCTTGTATGCTTTCCTTCAGCACAACCCTAACACACACCTTCATGATTATTTGAGAATTCAGGCATCCCCGTCGCCACCTTCCTTGCTTCCGGAAGGGCTTTGTAGTGAAGGTGTCCAAACCTCTGGTGCCATAGTTCAGTCTGTTGAATAGTATCACATGTCATCGCTTCCAGTGGACTTCCTCCAACCTGGTAGAGTGTATAAACTCTAAAACCAATCATGATAGCTTTCTTGAAGCTCTTCTTCTAGATGCGCACCTTCCCATAAATGAATGCCACATTGAAACCTTTGTCTTCCATGGCCGATATCGACATAAGGTTCTCCTTCAAATTAGGTACATAGAGTACATCCTGCAAGCGGAGGACTTGAACTTGAGACAAGTGGAGGGTCACAGTCCCTGTCCCTTTCACAGGATATGTGGCATTGTCTCCAAGGATAATTTCCAGATTAGTATCCTTCTCAACCATATCAAAAAGTTCTTCCTTGAACCCAGTGATGTGCCTTGAGGCACCACTATCTATCAACCAAACATCCATAGTGTCGGGTGGAGATGCAGCAGAGAGGGCATATACAAGAATGAATTAATTTCTTTTATCAACAACATTTGATTCCTCATATCTAGAATTTCTCTACCTTTTGAAAGGTTGACCATTTCCGTCAAAGGGATCCTTCCTCTTTCCCTTGACCCTGTTGTTCCTTTGATTTCCATTCCTCTGGTTGTTGTTGTTATCATCTCCATCGGGAGAATCCTTCCTGAAATGGCATTCTCTAGCATAGTGACCTAGCCTATGACAAGTGTAAAAGTTGCCCTTCTTTCCTCGGGCACCTACTCTTCCTATGTTCCTTGGACCACCAAATTTCTTCTTTCTAGAATTAGTAGCGTAGGCAACATTTCCTTCATTTTCATACTCCTTCATCCTTGTCTCTTCTTGTACGCATCTCGATAGTACTTCTTCAAAGTTAGGTATCACAATGTTATTGAAAATGGTAGTGTTGAATAGATGCCATTCGGATGAGAGCCCTCCAAGTGTAGTGAGTACCATCTCTCGATCAGCTATTGTTTCCGCAATAGCCAGCAGATTGTTCCTAATCTCAGTCAGCTTCAGAAAATATGATTGAATAGACTCATTCCTGCCTTTCTTCAGATTCTTCAATTGATTCTTGAAGAATATGAATTGATTCGCATTGTTGGCCTTGAACATGTGGACCAAATTATCATACATATCCTTGTATGTGCCCAACTCAGAGATGTAGGCAACCAAACTCTTGTGAATTGAGTCCCTGATCATCAGCTTTTCTTTTATCTCCCCCTTCTTATACTTTGTTTTGGCAGCAACAGTTGCAGTGGATGGAGGCTCTTGGATTTTACCTTGCACATAGTCCATGACATCTTGGTCTTCCAGGTTAAGATTCAATGACATCTTCCAAGCATGGAAGTCATCCTTCCTGGTCAATTTGTCATCAGCCTTAAAACCATTGTAGTTTGAGGAACCCATCCTTTTCTTCGGTGATTGCTACAAACTAGGGCTTTGTCTTCACCTCAACTCTGATACCATGTAAATTTATGTAGATTTTCTATGCTTGATGCAACTTTACTTTTTCTCTCAATATTAGATAGCAATCACATAAAAAATAAAGTAAAATGTTGATAGAACATACCAGTAGATGGACAAAAGACAAGCCAGAAATATATAAGTCTGTTGGTGTGTTACGATGGTCAATAGGATGCTTCAACCAGCAAAGTATCAATATGGTCAACCAACCAGCAATGTCACACAACCCTCTAAGACAGCCAAACTGTCAACTCAAAATTCAACCCAAAAAGTCAACGATTTCAGTCAATGGTCAACGCAAACAGCAGCAGCAGCTAGGTCAACGCAGAAAATTCAAAGTCAATGTCTTGCCTCAGGAATAGTGCCAGAAAATGCGTATTTGGAAAATCGAACTTTTGGGAGAGTTTCAAGTCTATTCGACCTTGCGTTGACTTTGGTCAAAGTTTGCTACAGAAACCCTAGACCGAAATCAGAAATGTGTTGCTGCTGGAATTTTACCACGTGTGGAGAGAAGAGCCTCCAAGGTCATCAAACCAATCAGATGAGGAGAGAGAAATGTGTGAGGATGAGATGAGTGAAAATTTCCTCCAACGTTGACCAATATATATCCATTAGTGAGGGTGTGTGACACAACTGCTGGGGCACAAAACCTTAAGGCCGATCTGCATATATTTTGAATAAATTCAAAATAAATGTTCTGCTCATCGGATTAAGATGATCTTTAGATCGATCTTGCACCTATTCGAAAGAGGAACCCAATAAAAATATTGGTATCTTCATCTGAACATCACAACATGGAGTTTGGACCTATTTGTCAAAAATTAACATAATTCACATTACATAGACAGGCACATATACATTTGCGTCAAGTCCACATAGGATGGCTGCAATGGCTTCAGACCACTATCCTCAAATTGCTTCATACAATTTTCTGCATGTTCTACTTCTTTTTCTTGAGCTAGAATATCATCACCCATATTTTTAGGGGAAGCCACAAAGTCTCTGTTCAACCACAAGGTTCAATAGAATTATGGAGTTGTTCTTGCTGCAGGGTTGTCATATTCCTCTATTCAAAAACAACCTTTTCATCTTCAAGAAAACCAGTAAGGTCCTCCTCTTGTAAAGTTGCCAGCAAATATTGATAGGTGTCTTCAAAAATCTACAGTCTTGGACCCCAATGTTTGAGAAAACTTTCAATGAGAACTGCCATGGAAGATATGATTTTCAGACTGTAGGAGTTCTTGAGCTGGTGATTATGCCACTTTATTTTGGTTATAAGTCATGGCTTTGGAGAATGCCAATTTCACATCTTCGGCAAATGATGCAGGTGAGTTGTGTTCGTTTTTATCCAACTTATATTTTAGAATACCAAGTCCTCTGATATAATGCAACAATTGCATGCTTTGCACAGGTAATTAGAAGATACATATCTTACTCTTAGCAAAATCCTTAGCAAGATTTAATTTTGGTCCCTTGCTGGAGTTTATCTGAAAAAACCCTCCACAATTGAGTTATGAAAAATATTGCTACAATAGTATGAATATTTTCTTTCCCTTCTCAAATTATTTTCTCCGTAAGTTCTCCCACCCTAAACTGCTGTATGGGATTTTAATTTGTTACAACATAATTGAAATTTATTTAGTCATTTACTATACTCTCTTCCATCACATAATATTGTTCTGTTTCCTGGAAGGATGGATCTAGTCAATCAACATTCAAATTGAGCTCTCCATGATATACATTAATATCTCAAGCTGCAGTGCAATCTCATATTTTTAAAGCTTTAATAAGACAAATCAATGTGTCTAATTCCTCCTCATTAGGCCTTGATCTGCTGAGCCTTCCATCTTCTGACTACTCCATTTTATCTTCCAAAACCCTTCTTCCTCCAATTCCTCCTCACTAGACCTTATTTTGGTCAAACTTCCATCTTCTAATTACTCCATAATATTTTTGGGTATTATGGAAAAAAATTTTGACATCTTAGCCAACATATTATTCCTTCTCTTCCTTTATGTGTATATATGATAGTAAATAATAAATATTCATGGATAATCGTAATAAGATAATAGGATAATCTGCAAATAAAAATTAATCAAATTCCCTGTTTTAGGGGTGGAAACGTATTCTTTGAGACAAGTTGTGCACTCAAGATATGATATTCGAGAAAACCAAATACACACCTTCAACTCTATCAGAGGGTGGTTCCATCTGGCCTCTAATCAAAATCGCAGTTTTACCCCACTAGACCTGCAAAATAAGTGTGCATTATGACTATTCACTGATTTAAATGCTCATTCATTGAATCTTCGTGGTTTCTAGTATAATATCACTTTATAGTTTAAATTGTTTCGTGAACCCTTTTTTAAGTTCCCTAAATTAATGCGCTCGTATTAATATGATATCATTTTGAGAGTTTTGGAGTTCACTTCTATAACCTTAATTTCCAAATTTTCTAGAACTTCCCAAGGTCATGTACTACTTGACATTTCTTGAGATAGTATAACCACGACATTTAATTTCTGCTAAAACGAGTATAGACCCCATTCTAGTTGACATTTCCAAATTTTCTAGAACTTCCCAAGATTGTGTACTACTTGAGATTTCTTGCGATAGTAGAACCACGGTGTTTAATTTCTGCTAAAACGAGTACAGACCCCATTCTAATTGACTGTTTTTGATAAATTAAGACAATGTTCAAAAATATTTTACGCTATAAAATTTATGTGAACTTTATTTAAATTTAGTGACGTGTTGATTCTAATATATCATCCTAACTTATCTCCACTAATTTCATTATTTTTCTACATTATTTTTGCAACTATTTCTTCAGTTGAAACATTGTAACCTGTACAATAAAGTTACAAACTCTAATAAAATATAAAACTACCAGAAGGCTTTCTTTAGTGAAACCTTCAATTTATACATATGGATTTCAATGTTGAATTTGCAATGTGTCACAGAAAACAATGTATATGCAGGTGTTGCTTGTCTCCATCACACTTAATTTTTTGGCTTTATACAAGTGTTTTGGTCAACTTCATAATTTTCAGCAAACTTCACAATTTGTCTTCAACAACAAATACAATTTTAAGATTTCAAACCATCACTTATAACAACGCTATATTTTTTCATCAAAATTTCCATAAGTAGTTGAGCTGCTAACTATGCATTCTTGGTTGAATGTTTGTCCATCAAATAAGGTTTTCGTGATTGAATTTTATTCAATGGAACTATCAGCTATTTTCATGAACAAAAATTATCCATGGAGCATAATTTCAATATCCATCTTGGTTGTCTATTTGATATAATGGCATTGAATATTACTAAAGTCGAAACTCCATAAACAATTTATACATTTTAGACTCATTTCATATCCGTTACCAGAATTTATTTTGGAAAAAAAACCTGCATGTTTCAAATATTCATTTTTGCTATACAACCACCATTTATCTCTGTCATCAGTTTTTATAGCAAGTCAATCATATGATTATTCTCAAATAAGAAAAACATTCTAGTCAAATACCTTATTTTCCTTTTCTTCATCCAACTTCCATTGCTTCTATTACTCACTCTCATCTACTTATATAACAAATAATGTTTGTTGACTTGGAATTCAAACCAGCGTCCACATAGGCATCCAATAAAGGTGATGTAGTCTACCACTGGCATTTCAATCCCTTGTTACAGAAAATGTCTTACTTGAGATGACTAGTACTCCCAAAGTCGTTCATATACTACCCAAAGGCTCAAATGTCAACTATCAAAGATCACAAGAGTTGAATAAGACATCAATTTGTCTCTGCAACCCCTTAGGTGAGGTGCCAAGAGGATCATGTTGTTGAAAAATAAAATCAAGGAGATCAAGACATTGGGTAGAAGACAATAAAGACCATCCTATATGTGCTCCTAAGAAAGGATTCCATCTCATTGATATAGAACCCAAAGAGAGTTAGTAAGAGAAGGAATCATTAGAGGTCATTTTTGCACTAAATTACCAAGCACTATTAGAGAGTTTTCTGCTTAGTGATTCCTAAGTGTTTTAATTTTTTTTCTTAGTTTTCTACCCATAAAGTTGTTGTTTGTTGCTGAAATGTTCCCAGAATTTGTAAAACATTTCAGGATGGAACAGAAATCTTGGGCATTTCAAGAAACTGATAAAACATTTTAGAAAGCCAAAATGTCACCAAAACAATTTTTCAACATTTCAAAGTCGTTACACACCGGAATCTGTTTTTGATTTGGAAAACAACATTTCAAGGGTCCTCCTAGGGTGTTTTTAGTAACTTAGCTTGTATGCCATCAACAAAGAAAAATGGGGCTATAACTAGAAATAGATGTATGAATTGAGCATGACTCCATATTCTGGGAAAATTTGGGACTAATAATTGGATTTCTCTATGAAGTTTGTTGGTTTGGGGCATCCTTTATTGAAAGCATCACAAAGTCTTGTTGACTATATAAGTTTGTAGACTATTATTGGCATAGATTTTTCAATCACAACCACCATTTGTCTCTGTCATCAGCTTTTATAGCAAGTCAATCATATGATTATTATCAAATAAGAAAAAAATTCTAGTCCAATTCCTTAGTTACCTTTTATTCATCCATCTGACATTTCTTCTATTACTCATTCTCATCTACTTGTATAACAAACAATGTTTGTTGGCTTGGAATTCAAACCAGCGTCCACATAGGCATCCAATAAAGGTGTTGTAGACTACCACTGGAATTAAAATCCTTGCTACAGAAATTGTCTTACCTGAGTACCAATGACTTTAGGGCTCGGTAAGGAAGGCATTCCACCTAAGAATAACATATTTGATGGTGTTGTAAAGAATATTCCCACACCCAAAATCATGTAAGGTGTACTACAAAAGAGCACAAACATTCCTCAACACATTGAAACTGGATGTTATGGAAATTTGATGCCAGAAACCCTTATCCAACATACAAAAATGCATCCATTAAAAGTAGTGAATGCTAGAAAAGGTGATCACACTGCCATTGTCAAGTAAAACCATCACAGTGATAAAAATAAATCTAAGGTTAACGTACAAGCACAAACCCTAATTGTTGCCATCCTTCTACAAAATCTTTGTACAAAGAGGGCTTCACAACTCGTTGTACAGAAGGGCCAAAAATATAACGAACCACAATGGACAGTTGTCTAAGCTATGATCCAGGTGCCTCACGTCCTAACAGATTTCATTGCTCACACTCCTAGTAGAGGCTTCACCTTGTCCCCCCTGCTTTGTGTCTTCACTCTGTTACTTCAAGAAACCACTAGGAAGTACTTGGTACATTCTTCATGGTTTCTGGCAAGATGTGTGTGTTCTTTTTTAATGCTTTTAAGAATGAGATTGAGTTGTGCTAGTAATTCGGATAGCACTTTTGCGCTATAGGAGAGTGTCATCCCTGTATTTTTTTTTTTTTTTAAAGCATGAGGTGTAAAAAATGCTGGCCATTGAATATCAATATTATCGACAATAGAATTGTAATAATGTCATTCTTATCCATTTCTCTTTTCGTTGTCATACCCTATTTCCAATAAATGGTCATCTTGGTTGCTATGGAGTAGTTGCCCTGACTATATTGACAATTCTAGAGAAAACTTGTTTTGTTGCACCTGTTACATTGTCTTCAGCGCTCTTCTCACTTATCAGCTCCTCCTTCTAGTCTTTACAACTGGTTAAAACATTCTCAACAACAGACACTCTGCTCCTCTTCACATTCATTTTTTTTTGATATTTTCTCTATCTCAGTAGTTGTTGTTGATCCATCCAAATGCCCTCTTTCTCTGTCTTAGTTTATGTGGCGGAGTCCCTTCTTCGAACTGGAATCCATTCGACCACTAAATAAGCAAGATACCTGGGTATTTCCTAATTCTTTCCTTTATCATTTGTGAGCATAATATTTATCATTCAGAAGGCTATCCTACGTTGTGGAGACTCCATCCTCTGCAAGGTTTCAAGAATGGGCTGACTTCTCATTTTATACCTCTGGGACATGATCTGTGGTCACATTGTCCGGTACACAACCGCATTGCCTCTAGTTAGCCGAGGAATGCCAGAGCAAACCCTCTTTTCTGTAAAATTTGAAGTGTTCTGTAAAATTGGTTTGCCAGTCAATCCTCCTTTGCCATACCCTGCCAATCCTCATTGGCAATACCTTCTTAGATTTTTTATTTTGCATCACTGACGCCTTTCCCAAAAAACCTTGGTAGGTGCATCACTATATGATCTCTTTCTCCTTCCATGTTACTTATTGTATTATTGGAATACCCATCATGATTCCTGTGGGAAGAGTGTGTGTTGGCTCGAGGGGTCCTAACCCAGGTTCGGAGGTTAAGGTTTGTTGGCAAACCCCTATACTAATGGCCCTTTCGGCAGTGACCTACTTGTGCAGGCCAAAGTCTCACCGGAAGCAGTATGGGAGGTTGTTGGAACTAGGTTTCCGCACCCTGAGGGAGAGCAGGTAAGTCAAGCCGATCCGTAATTATCAGATCTATACAGCCAAAGGTCGTTCAGAGGAATTTCAATAAATAACCAGAATACAATTATCAGATCTAATTAACAGGCTCACATCCACATGCGCACGATCAACTATAATCACAGAACATTATATTCGCAGCAGACTAACAAATCACAGATGCATTTATCATAAACTAGACAGTTCACAGCTTATAAACAGATCATATAACTCAAGTCTGTATCAACCATAACAGATGAGGTCTAGATAACATCAAATATCCACAATACTTTTGCACATCTATATTATTACCAAAAATCCTCTTACATTCCCAATTTACCACCTGCGCACATAGCCAATAGGGTTCGCACACAGTAGGACAAAGGATCTCTACGCACACAGCCAGCAGGATTCCTAACCCAAAAAACCCTACCACAGACTTAATATTTCATACTTCGCATCAATCTCTATTCATTCCTACCTATGACTCAAAAAAAGGTTCATCTAATTATAACGATTTATCCTACGCATCCAATGGTCCGCAAACCATGGTTTGCGAACTCTTGGTCTACCCTTGGCCCATTTACAATGCATTAGGGGCTTTGAAAAATCCCAAAACCCTTGCATTAGACTAAACAATACAAAATTATACAAAATGGAAAAAATTCATAGCCTTTGGGAGACCCTACTCCAACAGTCCCCCAACACAATCTTGTGACTCATCCCGAGTCACTGGGCCTGTGGGGCTTCAACCTGCACTTGCAATACTCGAATTGCCTCGGCTAACGGAGGCAACACACCTTCACTTTGAACAGCTGCATTCTATGCAATTTCGACCAATTTTTTTGATAGTGGTCCCTCAGTTGCGGCAGTAACACTCTCCAGAGTTTGATTTAGTTTCTTAATAGTAACATTGGCATCCTGTGATAGTTTAAGGGCTTCGTCAGCCCACGGTTTCAGTCGGTCACCAAGGATCTTCTTATTTTTCCGCAGGTCCTCAATATCTGCTTGGAGCGCTTGGCTGGTCCGCAGTCATTGCAAGCACTGAGAAGGCACCAAAGTGGGCAAGGTGGCTTCAATTGTCTCAAACTCCTCTTCTTTTTGTCGTAGGTCCTGGTTTATCCGTCACAAGATTGGATCGCGCTGGACCTTAGCCCATAGCTGCATTGCGGTCTCCATGAGCTGGGCTCCCTATGCGATTTGTCCTGTGATAACATTCGTCGCTGTGGTGACCAGCGCAATTCGTTGGGCCTGGATCTCCGGGGGTGTTTCGGGCTATAGCTTAGCCTGCAAATCTGTGATCTGTTGCTCCATGCGTGTCTTAACAACTTGAACTTCGTCCTGGGAGGCTTTTAGTGCTACGACTAGTAGTTCTACTTTTGCCTGAGGGGTGGCTGAGGTCAGGATCTTTGCGGGGGCGTTTGCACAAAGTTGATGGATTGTATTTTCGAGCTTTGTGTGCTTCGTAGTGGAGATACATACTTCGGCATCCTTTTCCATGATGGTTTGCTCAGCTACGTCGAGCTGTTGGTGCACTTGTTGGTCGCAGTGGTGGATTTCCTGAAAGACAGCGGTGTGGAGACCTTGTAAAGCCTCATGGGGTAGCTAAGCTAAGTTCAGCTGGACTTCTGTATTGTCCTAGACTTGGAGTCCCGGGGCGGGTGGATTGAGCACCAGAGCTGCGCCAGGGAGGGAACAGAGGCGGCTGTTGTCTATAACCAGTGCTACGCTACTAGCAGCGGAGGGTGGTCATACCAGGGTTGCACTAATCTGCAATGCGTCTGTCATTAATTGTAGCGCTTGCAGCTCAGCCTGAATAGTGTCGACCGCGGCTCGCTGCTATTCTTCTAAGGTAGCCCATCTGTCTTCTGTGGCCAGGGTAACTGCATTAACAATTTGCTCTAGATCTGCATCAGTTAATGTGACTGTTTCATCCCGTTTTGCACATTGAGACCGCTGTTTTTTGCGGGGCATTCTGACTGGTTCACTTGTGCGCTTCATGGAGCAGGGGGAGGCAGGACTGCCGTCTTCGAGACCTTCCATACCTAACCCGGTTTTAGGGTCCATCTGGGGCGCTGTCTTGACGTCCTTCTGCTGCTGTGCATCCTTGTGGGTGGCCGCACCGGTGTCCTATTTGGTACTCTGGGGCGTACCGCTAATATCCAAGATGATGGCAGGGGGGTGACTCGGGACGTGCTGGTGCTTCCAATGCCCTTCGCACTTGTTTTGAAGCCAATTTTCTAGTTAGGGGGCCAGAGTGTAATCACGTTGTCGATTTCTTTGTCCATCACCATGTAAGGAAGTGAGGTCCAGGCTTTCTCTTTGTGCACTCAGATCTGAACATTGTGCAAAGTGACCTGAAAGGCGACAATGCACTTGTATCTGTCGTAGACAGCTGGGGAAAATCATGGTTGAGAGTTTATAGCCGCAACGACGCTACTCTGAAAGAGGACCCAAAACACCTAGTTGTCCTTGAGCCGTTGCAGATTCGTGGAATCCCATAGGTGCGCATAGCAAGCCCCTTCGCACATGTTCGGGGTAATCTCAGGGAGGACTGACTCTGCAGCAACTTCCCAGGAAACCAATGCTATAAGAAACAACAACCAAGAGTAACAAAAGGCATGCCCTGCTCCTGGGACTCACGAACGTTAGTTATAAACTCATCGCACAAATACTGTGCCTAATTAAAACATACCCCTTTCACACACTGGCCGACTAACCAAATGACATAGGTTGGAACAAAGGTGACCTAACACTTTCTCATCATTTTACAGGCTAACAGCATGGTGCCCAACTGCGTACCTTGTTCACTGATGGTCTTGATGATAAATCCACGAGTATTACAGTCCACGTGATACTTCTGGTGCACAAACTCAGCAGTCTCCCCCTCCTATTTCTTACCCACGCGCTCTAGGGGGTTCAGGCCACTCATGGGGAGTCCAGTAATCCGGTGCATGAGCACCGCTTCAATGGGGATCCTGTCTTGGATCCACAGGCATCCGTCGCGAATTATCACAAGCAATTGTCATGTGAGCTGGTTCGTTACATTTTAATGTCCAAAGTGGGGCATCCTAAGAAGATTTAGGAGCTCGGACCCCTCCAAACCACGTACGCAGTGTTGAGGGACAACTTTGACCCCCTTGGCACTATGAACCGCATCAAGGTATAACTCAGGCACTAGCTCAGGGAAGGCCTCAAATTTTGCCAAATCATGATCGTCGAACTTAACTTCATGCCAGTGGCCAAACGGTTCGCCTATGATGGGGACCTCCGGGGTCAACGACATCTGCAGGTAAGTTATCAGATCATCGAGGTTCTTTGGCATACGCGTCGATGTCCTGCATGGGCGTATGAAGGGGGGCAACCAATTGATCGGCTTGGTGGGTTGGGCCTCCTCCTTAGCAGCCCATGGGGATTTCACATTTCGCGGGGAGTTTTGGGGCTTTTCTGCAGCTCATTTCATAGGCTTTGGGGGCTTGCCTAAGCCCTGAGCTTTTTCTTTTCCTTTTCTAGTGGTAGGGTAGGGCGTGGAGAGGATTTCTTCGACTTCGGATTCAACCTCCACCACTTCCTCAGTGTCTTAGTCTAGTAAGGTTACGGGCTTCGAGAGCTCGACAGGGTTCGTGGCCGTCATTCTAGCGCGAAAGATGAACTCAGGATTTCTCATACATGAATGAGATGCTAGGGGAACAAAATTTCTTACAACACAATGTCGTCCAGGACAACCAAGCTAAGTAAAAGCTATTCAAGAAATATGGAACCCGTGCTTGATCTCTCTTACCTATTTTATAGCCTTGGGTACTGCCTAACGGTAGGGTAGATCTCGCGCGGGACTTACCATCAAGTAAACGGTAAAAAATCTCCCAAAATTGTCGCATTAATTGCCGACTACCTGCTCCACCCAACGGTAATTTTTTGTTTTTACCCAATTTGATTATTTCAATGGCTAGTTTTCGTACCCAGGTTGCGCTCAGTATACCCCAGCGATCCCAGTGTACCTCTGCGCTCTTAGCAATCCTCCCGTGTTCCTGGTGCACTGGCTTCACTTTGCTGGGATTCCTATTATGTTGCCATAGCCCAGCCGGCAAGACCTCTTGCATAGTTGTTTTTCTTGCATAGGGACCCCCTGTTACATCGTTGTAGGTTACATACTTCAGGCCCTTATTGTGCACTACTTCATGAGGTGCGATGCTGATAAATTCCACCGCTCGATGTGCCAACTCTGTCCTTTGTCGTCTCGAATATTCGGTAGGTCCTATGCCTGTGGTCAGGAATGGAGTGATCTTGGTGAAGCGCGCATCCACAACCCTACTTGTGAATAGCTACGTACCAGGAAATCCTTCATCGGCCATCTCTATTTGGGACAAGTGATCCCACTCCATACTCAACTTTCCCGGGTTGACGATAATTTCAACATCATATCCCTAAAGCAGTTGCCACCTGCAAACTCCCCCCCCCCCCCAACACAGTCGCATTCCCCGAGAATTTTGAAACCTAATGATCTGCAGTCATCGGATAGGGGCATCCTAACAGAGGGCGCTGAGACTTTTGTAGCACGTAGATCAGGGCCAATCCTTCCTCTACCGTGGTAGCATAACTGTGTTTCACACCCGAGATTGTCCGACTAGTACATTCGATTATGTGATTACCGTCCCTGGGGCCAAGTTGCATACTACCTACCTCACAGGCGATTCTCTGAGTGTGCTTATGAATTCTCGTCGTTGGATCGGGGGAAGTGAGCCTGGGTGCAACGACCATCCTGTTCCTGAGTTGTTCAAAGCTTTTCTTTTGCACATCATCCCAACTGAATGAAATATCATGCTTAGTCAGCGGTCGCACAAGTTCAGTAATTAATGCGTATCCTCGATTGGATTTTCTATAGTAGCCCATGTGTCCCAAGATTTCTTGCAGCAACTTCGTAGTTATGGGCTTCACCTGTGTGACCGAAGTGACAAGTATATTACCAATCTCCTCCCTCACCTTCTACGTATGATAAGGCCACTGTTCTTCCGGTCGCACATCAGAGTCAAGGGTGTCATGCGTACCGCCCAATTTCCCCGTGACCCGCTTAGGTCTTGAATACTTATCTGGATACTCCATGTTTAGTTCCGTAATTTCACCAGTTGTCCCCTCACCCCAGCAGTTTCCACTCGTAGCCCACTTGGGTGGTACTGTCATATTAATGTTTCTTAGTTTTAGTGGTTTTGTACTAGCTGCCTCATGTGTTGGAGGTCCTGCAATCGTGCATTCCTCCCCTGATGCTCAGATCGAGATCTTGCACGGATCTGCGTTGTAATATTTTATGGTGGCCTTGTGGAGCTCGACATTATCCTGAATTTTTGCTTCCCATGTGGGGCCTCCTCTTGATGTGTCGGGACTCGATTCACCAAGCACAATGATGTCGAAAGCCTACAGAGCTCCCTCAAGCACCTATAATCCTAATGTTAGCCCAAATGTCGCCAAGAATACCGAATAGCTGCAGGAATACCGAGTTGGGTTCGTGCAGTCCCTCGCAAAGTGACCTATTTCCCTGCAATTATAGCATATTAATTGGCCTCTACCCCTACCTGTGCTCCCTCCCCGTCCTCTTCCACTGTCCTTGGCCAAGTATCCTCCTATTACTTCTGGGGATTTGGGTCATGAGGGGTCCAAATGCACCCTATACAGGTTTCCCCGGTCGATCATCAGGTCATACTTTCGACAATTATGTTCGTCATGTCCTACAGACCTATAAAACCTACACCACTACTATTTTACTTTAGGGATGTATGCAGCATGGTGGGGGCAGTGGTTGGTATCATGCAGCCTAGGAACGCGGCAGCCATCACACCATAGCATTGCCCCACTTGGTCCCACATCTTCCCTTGGGTGCAGCAGGCTGGGTCCCCCGGCCTGGATGTAGTCTGCCAGCAGCAGACAATTATCTTTGGTGTGGTCATTTTCCCTGCACCGTATGCACCATCTTTCGGGGCTGGCCTCCATCCCTCGCTCCTTACGTAGACTCTGAATCTCCATGTGCATTGCTTCTAGCTAGCCTTGTATCTGTTGTACTCTTAACGGGGTATCATCTCTTGGCGCAAATTCTAGTTTCATGGAAACCTCCAGGGCCTTCCCTTGTGTTTCAATGGCTTGGTGGCCCATAGGTACGCACAGGTGGGGTAGCAACATAGAAATGAACCACCTCGTGTGTTGCCTATCATCATCCTAGAATCATCCTTCTCTGATCACTTTCTTTAATTGTTGATCAACTTCCCATACGGACTCAGATGGTCCTTTCTTGAAATCCTTCAAGTCATTTACTATCTTAGAGTAGGACTTAGGTTTCTTGAACTGTTGTTTCAACGAATTCTTAATTTCCTCAATAGTTGCATTCACATGTTGATCAATGTATCCCATGTACCAGTCCAGGGCCCTCCCTTCAAAAGTGGGAGATAACTGTGGCCATTTCACTGCATCGCTTACTATGTTCTGTGCAGTCCACACTGATCCTGCGACAAACCAGAACCGATCCATGTCATCAATGTCCATGCCTTTGAAGGTAGGTAGCTTCATGTGCGCAACCATATTGTCTTCCAGTGGTGGTGGAGGTGAGTTTTTACCCCTATGGGGGTTCGATGGTGGCGTCAACAGAGGGCTATGCATAGCAAATTTCCTTACTGGACTGTAGACAGATCGATCCCCCTGTTGGTTAGTTTTGTAGTACTTCCCACTATGTGTTGTGCCTTCACTCTAGTCGGAGCTCATTCACTCCGTATGGCTACACAAAATTATTTTTTTCGCACAGCAAGATCTTAATCAGTAATGGCAGAGTCTTCAAAAACTTACCCCGAAATCCGTTGAAGAACCTCTACTCCACTTCTGAGTAGGATACGAATTGATCGACTGTGAATTTGGTCACAAATCCTGCTATAACACTATCCACCCAATGATCTACCATGTGAGTAATGGTGTTTTCGGTCTCTTCCAACTGCTGGATCCATATTGGGGTCCACTGGGTGCCCCGCTCATCTTTCCAACACTTTTGACTAGCCTTGCGAGCCTTACAAAGAAGATCTCTTAGATTTCTATGAAAATATAATTATTTTTCCACTCTTCGATGGTCAACTTCTTACTGCGGTTTTCTTTTACTGTGAGTTCCTAAACTTGCTTTTCAAACCATTCATCAATTTCTTTTCTTTCAGGTTTCCAATACGGCCTTGGAATTACCCGATCTCTCTCAAAATGCTCCTGGTCCCGGAAACGTAACCATTTTTTGGCTCGAGGGGTCCTGACCCAAGTTCAGAGGTTAAGGTTTGGCAACAGAACCCCTACACTACTGGCCCTTTCAGCAGTGACCTACTTGTGCAGGCCAAAGTCTCACTCGAAGCAATATGGGAGGGTGTTGGAACCAAGTTTCCACACCCTGAGGGAGAGAAGGTAAGTCAAGCCGGTCCGTAATTATCATATCTATATAGCCAGAGGTCATTCACAGGAATCTTAATAAATAACTAGAATACAGTTATCAGATCTAATTAACAGGCTCACATCCACGTGCGTACGATCAGCTATAATCACAAAATAGTATATTTGCAGTAGATTAACAGATCACAGATGCATTTATCATAAACTAGACAGTTCGCAGCTTATAAACAGATCATATAACTCAATTCTATATCAACCATAAAATATCAAGTCCAGATAACATCAAATATCCACAATACTTTCGCACATCTATATTATTCCAAAAATCCTCTTACATTCCCAATTTACCACCTACGCACACAGCTAGCAGGGTCTGCACACAGCAGGATAGAGGATCTCCACGCACCTAACCAGTAGGATTCCTAACCCAAATAACCCTACCATAGACTTAATAGTTTGTACTTTGCATCAATCTCTATTCATTCCTACCTATGACTCAAAAAAGGTTCATCTATTTATAACGATTTAGCCTACGCATCCAATGGTCTGCAAACCGTGGTTTGCAGACTCTTGGTCTACCCTTGACCCATTTACAATGCGTTGGGGGCTTTGACCCACCCCAAAACCCCTGTGTTAGACTAAAAAATACAAAACTATACAAAATGGACAAAATTCATAGCCGGGAGACCCTACTCCAACAATGTGATTCAGAGTTTGATCAGCAGCAACCGTTTCTTTTTCCGCATCAACATCAACTGTTGCTACTGACTCAAGGGATCAAGTGAGAAGCAACATCATTTCATACATTCTGTCTATTTCCTACAACCCTGCTCCCTGTTGGATATAATCATCTTTTCATCACTAGTTTGAGACCAAATTTACAGTAATTCTATTGAGTGGGAACTCTATTTTGTTGTTAATCAAACGGATTATCCACCTGGTTTGCCAGCCAATCTTCCTTAGCCATACCATACCCTGTCAATTCTCTTTGGCCATACCTGGGAAATTGAAATTTGCACCTCTTTGGTCATACGGTGGCTCTTTGGCCATACGGTGGGAAAATGAAATTTTAAATGAAAATATTATTCGAATATAATGTGAAAAAGGGTTCAATACTTTTATTACAATGTGAAAACAAATAATATTCTAAGAGATAATTATTGATTAACGTAGTTTTATATAATAATATTTTCTAATTTGAAATTTATTTATGTTAATATATAATATATGTTTCAAACTGGTAGGAGATTATTCATTCATTTTCTTTTTAATCATACTAGGAATTTATAAAGAAAGTGGAATTGAAGGGTTGTTATTCTTTTTAATCATACTAGGAATTTATAAAGAGAGTGGAATTGAAGGGTTGTTATTCTTAGATTACATTTTTAGATTATATAGTCTATAAATTTACATTATTGAATGATTTTATTTTAAAAAAAATAACATTTTAATACATTAAAATCATACTCGGAATTTATAAATAAGAAAGTGGAATTGAAGTGATGTTATTCTTATACTACATTTTAAATTACAAAGTCAATGAATTTACATTACAAAATGATTTTCTTTAAAAATATACATTAATAAGGTAATAGATTCTCATTATGAAAATTCTATTTACAATCATATTATTTCCTGTAAATTAAAGGCCCAAGAATTTTATTATAATGTGAAAAAAATTATTATTCGAATATAATACATACATACATACATACATACATACATACATACATACATATATATATATATATATATATATATATTTATTTATTTATTATATTCGGTGTTAATTTTCATTATAATAAAATGTAGACACACAATTACGAAATAACATAATTATAAATATATATATATATATATATATATATATATATATATATATATATATATATAAGTTATCCAAGGTTATAAATGTTTTAATATTTTTCAAAAAAAATAGTTGAAATTATCTATTTTGTTTTCTCATTTTTTTTATTTTTTCATGTTTTCATTTTAAGAAAGATTTGATTCATCTATCTTCACGCATGGTAAATCCAAAGTTAAGATGGATCTATATCGGTTTAATTATTAATTATAGTTATAGTTATAATTTGTTTTATTTTTTAAATGTTAAATATGACATCACAACATCTCTGCCATGGGAGAGGAATTCAACAATTATGGAGAAACACTATAGGCCCATGGAAAAATTGCAGGCGATGAAAGGGCTGAGGAGTTTTTGACTAGAGTGAGGCATAGTTTTGATGAAGAGTGAATGGGATCTCGACAACATCAAGTTCTCATATCCTTTCCAAAATGCAAAATAAGATTAAATATTGATAATCATGAGATTTTTATTCACAGGATGTATATGTTTTAAGTACATAAATTGTCATCATGATAAACCCTTTGAAGACACACAACTACTCATCAAATATGATTTTTCAGATGAGATTTTGGTTTCTTACTATCAGACTACATGGAAGAGGAGTTGGTGGATTATGCATTGGAGGAGGGGGTTTTCAACAAATTTGGAGTAGCGCAAGAATGTAGAAGATATATTTGGGTAGCGCAAGAATGTAGATTTGTGAAATATCAATGGCTAGGATGACATCGGGTTGGAAGGGAGGGTGTAACATTCGTGTAGGTTTCAGTGCGATATGATTTAGTGATAGTTTGATTAATCTGATGCCAACGGTTAAGATCTGTCGGGCGGAAAGCCCACATATAAACCTTGTGCTAGTTTAGGGGCGACAATGAGTCTTAACCAAGGGACCGAGCATCGAACGAATAACCCACGACAAGTTGATTGAGGTTTAAACTTGTCGGGGATCCAAGAATAGGTTAAAGGCGTAGCACATGTAAGTGCGATGAACGTGTTTGCACCATCGATCTCCCTACAGGGAGATATCTGTCGCTCCTACCTACACACTCCATAACACCCACCTCACTTATTTTAGTTGGAGGGTATATAACTAATTAGTTTTAATTATAACTTAAAATCTCGAAAGGGTGAGGGATTTTTAAGCTCCTAACACAGTACCTCAACAAGTTAAAACTCAATTCATGGACCATTTAAGATTTGGATTCAACATTCAGTATTGCAATGAGAATGTATGAAGTACACCAATATTATCTATGCATTCATAAGTAACATCTAACAAACACCTTTGGCATCTAGCTTTTAGTTTTTATTGGAGAAGCATGAACCATTATATAAACATAATGCAATATTTTGGGAAGTCCATTCGAATGTGGAACATTACTATGGAAGTCAAGTTAAGAATTGATATAGCATGCATTAAATTTTTTTGCATTGAATTGTTGTTGTTTGCAATATTCTTGTGTTTTGGCCAAAAGTAAATCCATCATGCACTATATTTCCTTTACCCTACAATGTCATTTCATGCTTGTGTCCTTCTAATTGTTGGAAGAATTGTCATTGAGGTCAAAAGGTGAATGAGCCATATGCATTGAGAGGCTTGATCAAATCTATGTTACCGGTGTTTTTTTTGGACGTGGACAATATATTTGACATCACACCAGAATTGTTCAAAACATTGATCATTGATGTGATCCAATTTCCAACATGATTTCAGTTAATGCAGTGGATGATGACCAACTTGAAATTGAACTTGCCATAAACAAAGAGTATGAGGAAGACTCGGCTAAAGTTGGAATTTCTTCCTAAAGGAATCTCACAAGTAATACAACTTATCAGTCACTCAGTTGTTAGCATGAAAAAACATAAATGATATTACTACTAGTTTACAGGTGGGAAGGGCATAGTTGCAAGGGTTACATTATATATATGATTGCATCCTGATTGATATTATATTCATATACTTCGCAAGGTAATTTCGAGACACTCAAGACCAAGGGAACCTAAACCATCAATATACTTTACAGGATGACATGGTTTATTAGAGTGCTAACCCAATAGTCGTGTTGCTTTATGACTCTAAGCACCCTCCAGGCCATAACTAGTTTGGCTCGTTGGTCAGTTCCAAAATCCAAGTGGCACACCATTCTCCGGGATGGCCATTCCCTTTGTGATGTGCACCTTCCATGGTTCACCAACTGGTTTCCATAACTGTTGTAAGCTCCAAAGTCCAAGCACAAGACTCACCAACTAAAAATCTCCAATCAACTCCAGAACCCTTGCATAGGCTCACTGACTCGTCCATAACTATTCATATTTTTTTATTAAATAATCCATCTGAATTCCCTGCAATTTCCAGTTGTGGAGTCATGGGCCCCCATACTCTTTTGTTTTTTTTGAATCACATATATTTTACTTAGTATCGAATTCCTTCCCCATCCTGTTCCTGGACATTTGTGGTATCCAAATACTTCCCCTTCCCATTCCTAGACATATGAATAACTCAGTATTCGTTTAACATCAAAGGTATTTTCTATTCATATACCAATTGACTGATATGTATACTAGATCTACCCTCCACAAGAATAGTCCCTGTTGAATTGACTGATATGTATACTAGATCTACTCTCCACAATGTTGGTGCCCATGAATGGCTTGGTATTCAAATGGATTTTCTATTAAATATTTTGTTTGAATTCTTTTTGGTGTTCCTCATTCACTCTCCCAATGATGTAATTAGACCAAACATTGCAGGGTTGGAAATAAAGCGATCCTTGCATGCAGATTTCATTACACTACAACACATCCCTTGTTGAAAAATGATCCTTTAAATAGAATGCAGATATATCTTATTCCCCATTATTTCCACCACCTTCCTATACACTATCAACAACTCACATAACAACAAGGAGACCAATTCTTCTCATTTACAAATAAATACCACCTATCACATTATCAATAGTTTCAAAAGGGAATCGGTTTCTTTATACCATAGATGCCAAAGTTCCTCTAAGGGGTACACCTTTGCGGAACATATTATTAGACTTTGTGGATGGTCCATATATGGGAAACACCAAATTCACTCTATCAACCTTGAAATTTGTGCCTCCCCCTTGTAGAGTTATATAAATTGTTGTAGAACCTTTTTCATAATTCAACCTAGCTAGTTGTCTGCCATTGCATTTTTACCTCAGAATATCACTTCTTTGGAAATGGCTCTAAGGTGTGCATAAATTATGAACCCATATTTAAATAGGAACCTCCTATATAACCTAATGACTTTGCAGTAATACATGTGGCCCATTGGATTGGAATTACCACCGAATTGTAGGGTCTAGTTGACAGAACTGCATTCCAAAATGTCATTGGCTAGTGGAGCCCCAATTTTTGGTAGGACTTTATCATTTAGTGCCTCTATCATATCATGCCATGAATGCAACATGATTTGATGTGCTTACCCACCATTGCATAGGGGTCTTTTCCAAATGCATATACAATGTTGCAACCCTTTGCTCAACCACCATCTACTCCACCACTTGTTCCAAACTTCCATGGTGTCAGTTGTGCCATTAAACTCAATATGTTCTTATACTCTACACTAATCCACCTAACTATCTTCAACATCATGTAATTCCAATCATTTTTTTCAATCTATTCAAGAGTGCTTAAAATTGATCACCTATTTTTATTTAATAAATTAGTTAATACATTATCAATAAAATTCAACTCTGTTTCAGTTGCCCATCGAATGGCCCTTTTCAAATTAATAATGAACACAACACTAGATAATTTGAAAGAAAAAATTATGCATATAAGATAAGATTTCTGATTTCTATTTCTTTGTTCCATGGATCCATAAATGGATATATTGCCCTCAACACAGTAAAGCAGTTGCATTAGTCATAGAATTAAAACATTTAAGAATAAAAATATTTAACGATATTTGAAATCAGAAAGAAATTAAAATTGTGGATAAATTATTCCTATAAAACATGAATGCATGAAGATATAGAAAATACTCCATGGGGAAATGATGCTCAGAATAGAAAAATGTTTTCCTATCAAATAGTTACAATTATGTGAGCTTAAAATTTGAAATATGCATATGCATTGATATGTGTGTAATTAAGGTGAACACAAACCATCTTGTACTCATTTCAATGCTAGGTTAGTGACCATAGCCCATAACTTGCAATGATTACCATGTTGAATCAGTTATAGGAAAATATATGTGTTTTTCCAATTAGACCTAGGCATAGATGGCATGATGATGAGAGTCATGGGATATTATCCTTTGGCCACCTTAGTTGCTTTTAAGTTAAGTTATTGGGAGTATTAAGACTCCTCCATTCATTATTTAAATCATGGAAATGATACTAGTAGATCTAAGTAAGATTTTGGGTGAGATTTTTTAAATTAGACTTGCTTATCCATATGACTATGCTATTATTTATTCTCGAGCACATGAGGATCAATGTTAAAAATTGAACAAGTTAGAGCCTGTCGAAAGGCCTTTGACACGTCAAAGAAGTACTCAGCGAAATTTACGAGTAAAAAAAAAAAAAAAAAATTGTTTTTTACAAGTTAAAAAAAAAAAATTAATAATATTATAAAATGATCTAGGAAGGGTTGTCGATCCACCGAGCATTTCTCAAATTTTTGGTTTTATCTATAACTTATTACATATTTTCCCAGCCTAGTTACAGCTTGTAGACTTTGGAGTCCAAACTTCACTGTGCATTTCGAGTTGCCCTGTTCTGTAACTAAAGTTTGAAGTGTCATGTTACACTTATAGACTCTAAATTCTAGGCCTAGGGTAGGCCAGGTTGTTGCAACTTGCAGAATTAACCTGAGTCTTGGTTGTTGCAACTTGCAGCATTAACCAGAGTCTAGGTTGTTTCAACATTAGAGCAAGTTAATGGTAAGGGAGCTAGAGGTTGTTGCATTGCAATTTTCCATTGCCAGGCCAACAATCATAATGGAAGCTCAACGCTAATATTTTTCCTAGCAGTGCCGAGGATTTAGTTTGCCAAAGAGCCATTTTTGTAGCTAACGAGCCATTTCTTTGTTGCACATCAATTCTCATCATCTTCTTCAATTGAATGTCGACAAACAAAAACCTAGTACATTGCAGCCTTCCATCATCCTCTTATCTCCAAATAATGCATTTGAATTTTATATTTTTTATGACAACGTGTTAATTACTGTATGAATTTATTTTTAGCATTGACATCATGCGGCACTTTCAATGTTTATTGTTTAACATGTAATCAATTTTTTTTTGGTCTAACCACCATCCCTTTTGAAGGGTACTATAAATGACATGATGTACATGAAAGATTTTACAACATTGCTACAACATCATTAAAAAATAAAGTTTCATACTCTCTCCAATGTCAATTGTTCATTTCTAAGTGTGCATTCCAAAATATAGCAAGCATTGGAATTGGAATTGGTTATAGTAGAAGTTGTGGCCAAAAGGTTGAATATATTTTAACGAGTTTTTTATTTTATTATTGGAGGGGTAAGGGGGTGTTTCCTAAATCCTTTAGGGTTATCAAAATTGCAAGGCTCAATAAACGAAATTTGGGACATTATTACTCATCAAACAAGAAGATTCCATGAATATTCAATTCTCATGGCTTGATTAGAATTTACATCTATTATAAAAATTGATAATTTCCAAAAACATCCAAAAGAACAAATCCAATTTTAAATGTAGCTCTCTAAAACATAGGCAACAATTAAACATACAACTTTGAATTCTTTTTTAAATACATAAAACCTGTTTGAGATAAAAATACTATGGTTATTAGGTATAAGTCCTATCCTGGTGAACTAAAGAATGTTTTTAATTTATGAATCAATTTTGTAAATAGCTGTAAATAATAATATACAATATATAATAATAATTGTAAACAATCAATTTTCCAAACCATCTCCTGTACCTTATGGGCATCGACCGCATCATGGAAGCACAAATGAATCCAACCTCAAGCTAGCAGAGACTCCTCTAGAGGAAATTTTACAATAGGTGATATTTCCTTGTCCACCCATGTTATTAGGGTTAAGTACCTAAATTTTCGACCTATTACTCGCCCCACCAAGAATTTTTGGGAGATTTCCTTAGTCTTCTAAACAGTGATTTTGACTCCTAACACTAGAAAAAGGAGGAATATGTTCTTCTTCTTAACACTACGATTGATTTTCCTCTTCCTTGCTTTCTCAGACTCTTTCTAAATCATAGCTCCTTGTTCACAAGAGTGCTTCTCCCTAAAAACCCCAACAATGTTCTCAACATCAGTTCAACCTTATTACATCATCAGGGCAAGGGTCTCATTCACCTGAAGCAAATGAGGTCCTCAAACCTTTAAACCATAAAGAATAGTGGCTTTGATGATCTTGTCGAAGGGGTGCATCTTGGGCATGATATCGCGAAAGTGACTTTGAAAGCATAAGTTCTTGATTTATGATTAGTGCCTAAGCTAAGAGGAGTGTGTTGTGTTGCAAATCTTACCTTTGGGTAGGGATTCTACACATTTTCATACATTATTATCTATTTAATAATACTTGTCACATTACTTAAGGAAAGTTTGCACAATTGGAGGCATGACTCATCATCTAGTGTGCTTTGGCCTGATTTATGAAAAATTGAGGAGGTTTATAGGAGGATGCCCTTCATGAAAGGATGGCACATGGCATATACTAGAAATTGCACCAGATGTTGCAAAGGAAACGTCGTAAGTTATAGCATATGTAGATCTAAACGTAGCTCAAATTGATTGAAAGAAAAATTATTGTTTTAATTTTTCTTTGTTGTGTCTACTCCTCTAATTGTTGGCAATCATGAATACACAGGAGATGGGGAATTTAAAGAGTTTTTTTAGTACCTATATGATCAAATTCATGTCGAAGAAGGTGATAATGAAATTAGTTATATTCTCCATAGTGGGTTTCTTTACAAGCTAGTTAATCTTTGTGTTCCTAAAGGTGAAAGGTTGCATCTTATCATATATAGCCGTTTGATGAGAGTGAATATTTGGTAAACCATTCAATTTGAAGAAGATGATAAGGAAGGAATATTAAGAGGCAACATGCATGAGTCCATAAATGAAACGAATTGAGCTTGATCAATGGTTGGCTAAACCTACTAGGAATGTCTTCCAATAATGTTAGTGCTTAAGCTTTAGTCACAAGAGATGTAGCCTATGGTTGTCAAAGTTTGAGGATGTTGAACCACCAAGGAACCCCTAGGGAAACCACTTTGTTGACACATAAGCTAGTATCATAAATAACTACATTGTTGGATGATCAAACATGTAATGAATCAAACTATGTGATAGGTGCTTAAGCTAGCGACTAATAGAGTCGATGATAGAATTAACAAGTGACTACACTAATCAACCTAGCACTTGACAGGGAGATTTATAGGACTGGTGACATGACATATGATGTTAGTGTGATGTATTTTGAAACGAGCCTAAAAAATGCTCAAGAAATAGTCTCCAACTCTTTTTTCATGCAATAATAGCCTACCACATATCCAAAAGTTGCAAATTAAAGGATGAGAGGTCCAAGAGATGGGTAAACCGCAACTTTTATAGTTAAAAAGACCTAAGACTGTTAGAGTGGAAGTTAAAGATATAGTGCAAAAATGTTTTCATAGATATAAAATTCAATAGAAAATTCCAATCATCAATAGCCATCTTCTTAGTGTTTATCCTGCTAGTCATCAATAATTTTTACCTGTTTAGATGACTAAATGCTTGTCCAAGATTTATAGAAACAAAACTCATAGAAGTATTATGAGTTCTAGAAATCTCACTGCCTTCATTATCCTTAAGATAATTTTTTCACTATCCTGCTACTCTGTCAAGGCATGGCCATCCTATCACTCCGAGAAGACCAAATCATAGACTGATGTCCCTCGCTCTCACTATGATTTCCACCTCTACCTATAACACTCTGTCTTTGTTTGCCTAAGCTCTCTATTTTCACACCTTGGTTTGCCAAGTAACTCTAACTTTTTCCTCCACTCACCAAGTGCCTCAAGCAATGGTGATTTTAATCTCCCTTTCTAAGATCTTTAGGTAAATCAAAGTTTTTTAAGTTGTCTAGGATGGCAGTGCATAAAAGTGTGTCAAAACCCTGTCTTCACCTCCAAACCCTTATTCAAGCTTTTCAGTCAAAGACCTATTCTAAAGGACATCCCAATAAGTCATATAGAGTCTCCTAGGTTATGCATTATCATGGTTCTAAATTCACTGTTTCTACAAATATTTAAAGGTGAAGTCAAGTGAAAACAAGGGTGAAACTTATCATTGTCCAAAGACATCAAAAGCCTCCAAAGGTATCTCCTTGATCAAACATTAAGTCTGCATAAAGAAAATTTTCCCATGTTCAAGCATTTCTATAGGAGTGCTTTATAATGGTTAACAGCAAAACAGATGCAAAGTAAGAGGCCCAAAACTCATAAGGGCATCGACAACAAGTAAAGAGATACAACAGGTTTAAGTTCACAAAGAAGAATCATGATCTCATGATAAATTGTTGTGAAATGCTTCCCATTAAAAATCCCATGCATAAGATCCTGAAGACAGTGGCACGAGAGCACAACTATGCACAAATCAAAGATTCAAATAAACAAGAAGCCTGAGTGAAAAGCCTCCTTGGTGACTGCAGACAGAGATTCGAAGATGATGTCAGGAAATAATATCTAAGGTTTGTTACCACAACGTCACTTCACTACAACAAAGGCCAAATTTACAAAGAGTATCAGTGGAGTTGCAACTATTTAGCACAACAGGTGACTTCCCAGTGAGAGATCTATGAAAAAAATCACAAATACAGGGATGTATCAACACCATGAAGTAAAACCACAACATTCTTTCACTGCAGCAAAGGGTCATAAAACTCCATCAGAGGGGAAAAAGGTTTTCAGAATACTTTTTAAAAAGCAGCCCTCTAAAATTTGAAAAATATCAGAAGGGTATCAGTATGAAGGACACAAAACTCTCAAAAAGGGTCAACATCCATCAAGAAGTCAAGCAGAGAGGAAATAGTTTCAATATGAAAAAATGGAAAAACCAAGCAAAATCAACAGTTGCCAAGTGTTTTTGAAAAAGTGCGAGCTCCAAAAGATATGAGAGGATTAAAAAACATTGCTTTTTGACACTACTTGCAAAAGAAAAAGAGCATATTGGCAAACGAGATAAACACACAATAAACCTTAGAAAAGTGGGTTTTTGTCTCTATTTTTTTCAAAAAGGGGTATAAAAACAACCCAAACAACATCTCCCAGCTCCATTTGGTGATTTGCAAAAATATTTGAGGGTTTTGTTTTTCAAGTTTTTCGAAATCCTGACATAGTCTTCAAGCAGAAGAACTTGCGTTGCGCTCCTGTAGAGTCACGATGTGCGCCTGAAAGTGTTTCCTGTGCATTTTTCAATAGCATGTTGTGCGCCTGAAAGCGTTGCCTGTGCATTTTTCAATAGCATGTTGTGCGCCTGTAGCACAGTGTTGCGCACAGAGCTGTCGACCGACAAAAACGTGCAGAGGCGCCCGACCTGTCTGCCAACTCTCTGTCACGTTGCACTTCTACTATCTGCCCGGAGGTACCCGACACCCACATGCAGAGAAACCCCGACAGCATGCAAGGTGCTACATCCACCATTTGCGGACTTTGCCCTCCCAACATTGTGCAGCGTCCGCCCAAAAAACGCATTCAGTAGGTGCACGAGCTGCACGAAGCTCGTTCAAGGCTGCCCAAACACGTTCACGAGTTGCACAACAGCATTCAGGGGTGACCCAAATGTGTTCATGGCCACACAGGAGGTGACCCGAATCCGTTCAGGGGTGACCCAAATGCATTCAGGGCCGCCCAGGAGATGACCCGACTCTGTTCAACTGGTGATTTTGCTTGGTTTTTCCATTTTTTCATATTGAAACTATTTCCTCTCTGCTTGAATTCTTGATGGATGTTGACCCTTTTTGAGAGTTCTGTGTCCTTCATATTGATACCCTTCTGATATTTTTCAACTTTTAGAGGGCTGCTTTTTAAAAAGTCTTCTGAAAACATTTTTCCCCTCTAATGGAGTTTTATGACCCTTTGCTGCAGTGAAAGAATGTTGTGGTTTTACTTCATGGTGTTGATACATCCCTGTATTTGTGATTTTTTTTCATAGATCTCTCACTGGGAAGTTACCTGTTGTGCTAAATAGCTGCAACTCCACTGATACTCTTTGTAAATTTTGCCTTTATTGTAGTGAAGTGATGTTGTGGTAACAAACCTTAGAGATTATTTCCTGACATCATCTTCTAATCTCTGTCTCTAGTCACCAAGGAGACTTTTCACTCAGGCTTCTTGTTTATTTGAATATTTGATTTGTGCATAGTTGTGCTCTCGTGCCACTGTCTTCAGGATCTTATGCATGGGATTTTTGATGGGCAACATTTCACAACAATTTATCATGAGATCATGATTCTTCTTTGTGAACTTAAGCCTATTGTATCTCTTTACTTGCTATTGATGCCCTTATGAGTTTTAGGCCTCTTACTTTGCATCTGTTCTGTTGCTAACCATTATAAAGCACTCCTACAGAAATGCTTGAACATGGGCAAACTATCTTTATGCAAACTTAGTGTTTGATCAAGGAGATACCTTTGGAGGCTTTTGATGTCTTTGGACAATGATAAGTTTCACCCTCGTTTTCACTTGACTTCATCTTTGAATATTTGTAGAAACAGTGAATTTAGAACATTAAAAAATCACGGACATGTTCAGGAGCTGCATGAACACGTTCAGGAGCTGCACGAACACGTTCAGGAGCTGCCCAAATATGCTCAGGAGACGCCCGACCTGCCCATAAGGTGTCTTGAGATAGTTTTTTCAGCTGTGGAGATATTTTGAAAGGTATTTTGAGTTTTTCCCACATATTCTTATTTTTATAAAGATAATATTACAAAGAAAATTGAAAGTTGATTTTAGAGAAGGCAGTGAAATCCTAAAGAAAACACTTGGCCTATACATTGTTGAACCTTGACCTAATTAGAACCTCACCATCTGATTCAGCATTTTCACATCCTTCCACAAGAAGTGTCAATTATTTTCAAAAGGTCTTGAGGCAGGGGTGAAGGAAAAAATGCCTAGGGAAGGCAGTGTTGACATTGATGAGGCAAATCAAAGGCCTAAAGAGTAGAAAAGGAAGGGCGGGCAACCAAATAGGTTTGAGCCTACAAGAACTAAAGAGATGATAGCCTCTCCCACTATATTTTCCTGTTTTCAAGAATTAGGATGCTATGAATTTTGTAAAAAATTACAAAATATCCAGAGTCATCCTTAGTTGACCAAGCTTTTTTCCCTAAACCTTCATAACCACCAAGTACACCTAGCTGGGGTGAAGTTTGAGCTAACCACCGATGCCATCTCTATGGCCACTGGAATACCTTGCATAGGAGAAATGTGGTTCAAACAAATGCATCTGGACTTAAGCCACTATCACCCATTCTTGAAACTAAGTTGTCAAGATGGTTGCAAAACCATGTTCCCCTTCTCTCATCTATTGGACAGATATGCTCTCCTAATGAAAATCATTATGAAATACTTCTCCTGTGAGGGTAGGTTCTCTATAGTCTATTCCTACCACATAAGACTCCTCATGCATTTCACCAAAACCAAGCTGCTACATTTGCCCAACTATATTTGTAAGAGTATTGAGAAAATGTCTTCCATCATGCAAAAGAGGCCTCCATCCTAACAAATGTCAAATCTTTTTCATCATTCCCTCATCAAAGTGATTGTCTCACACCAACTAGAACAACAAGGCATCCCATGGGAGGTTTTCATCACCCATGATGATTTCACAACTCCACAACCTATCCCTCTGCAAAGTCTGCCATCATCATCTCAAATTCCTCCTCACACATCTCCTTCACCCTCCACTAACCTTGGTTCATCCTCTTCACATGAATCACCTCCTCAAATAAACTTTCCTCATTCACCTTCCCCTAAGAAATCAAAACATGAAGAAAGCATTGAAGGAGAGGAAGATGACAAAGAAGAAAGCAGTGATGAAAAAGAAGAAAGCAGTGATGCAAATGAAGAAAGAAGTGAAGGAGAGGAAGATGACCAAGAAGAAAGAAGTGATGCAAATCGAGAAAGAATTGAAGGAGAGGAAGATGAAAATGAAGAAAGTAGTGAAGGAGAGGAAGATGAAAATGAAGAAAGCAGTGAAGGAGAGGAAAAGGAAAGTGATGAAGGCAGTAACAAAGAATAAAGTGTTGATGAAAAAGAAAACAGAGATGAAAGCAGTGAGCCCAATGATGATCAAAAAGACCAAAATAGTGGGTCAAATGATGAAGAAGATGACTCCAAGGATACAGGGATAGAGGCAGCTTATCAAGAGGAAAACAGTGATCTAGAAAAAGAGGAAAACAGTGAGCCTTATGACAGTCAAGAAACAAATGACAGTCATGGAGAAGAAGTAAACAATGAAGAAGATGACACTGAAAATACAAAGGATAGTGGAGAGGAGGCATATGAAAGAAACAAAGAGGACAAAGAAGACAATGACCAAGATGGCAAGAACATCCAAGAAACAGAGTTTGAAAGTGATTTTAGTGGGAAAAACAATGAAGATGATGAGCCCAATAATGAAGGTAATAAACCAAATAGTGAAGAAGAAGTCAGCCAAGAGGACAGTATACATAGTGGTGAAGGGAAAAATTCTGAAGACAAGGACAGTGAGCATAGAAAAAATGCAAATGATACAATTTATGAAACAAAGATAAATATTGAAGGTGAAGACCATATGCAGGACAGAGAAGACAGTGGGCAGAGAAGTGAGAAAAACTCACCTAGTAAGGAAGAAAGTGACCATAAAAGTATAAGAGGGACTAATGATATTTCCCATGACATTCACCCCACAGAGAGTGCAAATAGTGGGTCAAAGGATGAAGAAGAGGGCATTCATGAAGATGAAGATGTACCAGGCAGTGATAAAGACACTTCTAGCATTGCAAAAATAGAGGATGATAGTCCTAAGGGTTTTGACAGTGATGATGGCATAAGAGATAGTGAGAATTCTTATCAAAAGTGCAGTCAAGATCAGCAAGGTGAAAAAGATGCACACACAGAGATCATACATGAGGAGAAGAGCAGTCCTAAGGTCACTGATGATCAAAATTTGCAAATGAAACTTGTTGCACCTTTCCCCATTACCTATCAAAGAGGAGAGAGGCATGTGTTTGCTACCTCTAAAAGGCAAAGGGCCATGCCATCCTCCTCAACTCAAATGATTGACAAAGGTAAACAATAAATGAAGGAGGAAGTGGACAACCATGAGGAGGAAAGACAATTTGAACTCATCCACATAGACAGTGATGAAGAAAATGAAACAAGAATTGCAAACTCCCTTCTACAAGACAGGAATGCACAGATCAGGGATTTGGAAGCTGAATTAGAGAGAGCTAAGGATGTCATTCACTTCTTGCAGATGTAGAACAAACAAATGACTGGCCAGTAGGCCATCTATGAAGCAAGGGCGCTCAAATACTGGAAAGAGGCTCAAAGATCACAAGTGAAGTTGGAGGAGTACATGGGCACCTATAAATAAAGTGAGGATGAGGAGGGTCAAGCTAGAAGGAGGCCTAGAACTATGGGTCTAAGAAAGGCTTTGGCATGAGAGAGGGAGCAAGAATCAGCCCAAGCACAACAATTTCCCCTCACTAAACTCCTTGCCATGGAAATTGAGCATAACAGGGAATCATGGCTTGAAAGGGCCAACATACATCTTGAGGCCAAACTGGAGAAGGCCATCAAAAATTTGAACTTGCAAAGGAAAATGACTGAGCACTATGAACAAAGAAACCGAGTTACAAGGAAAAAACTCAAAATTGTCCAAAATGAGGGCCCGACAAAAAAAGATGAAAAATACCAATCTAGGCTTGGTATTTTGGTCCAAGCTTCTCTACAGGTCTCCAGGGACCCATGAGGCACCTACCTACCAATTTTGAGAGAAGTTGAACAACTTTTTTTTTTGCAAATTTTGAGGCTGGAGCGTAGCACACCCTGTCCTGCGCTTTTTCCCAGGGCATCTTCAGGAGGAGAGACTTAAATTTTTGGAATCCCCATCATTATAGGAGTATGATCACCAATTTTCAGCTCAATTGGATTTTTTTTGACCCCCCCAAAAGGGTCAAAAACACTCAATTTTTCACCTTTCTACCCACTTTTTTGAGCATGTGTTGTGCTCATGGCAGTCTTGGAATTTTCACTTTTTGGGCAACTTGCAGAGGTCGGATTGAAGAACTAAAGATATATATGGAAATTAGACTTCAAGGGCTTTCCAATGAGCCATCTCAGAGCCTTTTCCTACATCTGGAAGGCCTCCAAAACACTGTTGCAAAAATACCTATTTTTGTGTTGTGCTTCTGGCATAATTTCAATTTTTGACAGAGTGTGTTGCGCTCCTATAGGTGACTGGGCAGAATGTGCGTTTGGAAAGTTTTCGTATGCTTTTCAGGGCCTAAAAGTCAATTTAATTGCTATATATGTCTGGAAAAGATATTTATTAGATATTTTTGTCCTTGGGCCTTGCAAGGCCTCAAGGACAAGTTAGGATATTTCTTGTTGGCCAATAGGCTTCTAGATGCTCTAGTAGGCTTTCCTCTTCCTTTCTTGTTATATAAGGCATGAGGATTCACTGTAAATGGTTGGGAACTTGATGTGTTAAGAGAAATACATGGTTTTTTAAAGTTGAAGAACAATTTAGTGTTGTGGAGCTTGTGGATGGATTGCCTTGATTGATGGTGATGAAGGCTTGCTTGCAGGATCCTCGATTTTAGTTAATGGTGATGTATCTCTCATATGTTCATGTTTTTTCTTGTTTTCCATATGTCCATCTTTCTATTTTTCAATAGCTCAGAAAATTATAGGATGAGAAATGTTGCTTGAGGCACCTCAGTCCTCCTGTTAGCTATTGTTTTCATGTTTTCTTTTGCTTGGTTAGCTTAAAGAATTCTTCATTTCTCCTTAGGCCCACCTAATCTTGTTTATTTCATTGTTGGATTAATATGCTAGTTTATAAACATGATTCATGGTAAGCCCTGCTTGTTTAATGCTATCTAATCTCTGTCTTGAAATCTCTCTTTGATGTATTGATTGATTGGTTAAGTCAAAGAGGTCTTGTTTCGATCTTTCCCTTTGAATATGCTTATCAATTTGCTTCGAAGTTCTTTATAGTTTAATGAATGATGTTTAGGCATTCCCTCTTCATTTATTGATGCTATTTTTCTCTTGTATGTTTTCAAATCTTGAAAGTAGGACCATGGGAGTTAGATTAATTCTCTTGCTTCCTTGTTCCACTGGATTGTTTATCTTAAATGTTTATTTGTCTAAAAGTATTGTCATTAAGTAAATGGTGTGCCCTATCTCATGATTAGTATCTTTTTATTATCAGTATTTAATACCTCTCTGTTCATAGGTATTTGACAAAGGATTCTTAACTGCCCTTTGCCCTATCTTAGTTCTCAAACTTGATGTCCATTTCACCTCACACATAAACTTAAAGATCCATTGACTACACTAGATTTTCCCTGCGATGTACCCCGATTCACTAGCGATATATCAATAATTTCATAGAATCCATTGCCCCATTGATTTGATAACCTCTCACTCCACCTATCCTACTTGATCATCTAACCCCAACCAAAACAAACAACAAAACTACACTTAACAACTAGCCTAAAATCAACTATCCAAAGCGAACAAGTTCACATCCTTCACGCATAATAGAGAGAGCCCTCTCTGAGTCCAGGAAGGCTAAGTCCTAAGACTCCAAAGACTGGTCTGATGTTACTCTGTCATTTGGTTTACCAATCTGCCAAATCACGAGACACTAACATATCCTATTGTTTTCCCTTCTTTTGCAAAGAGGAAATGAAGAAAATAAACTGTGATGTTGTTAGAACTTTCCATCCCCTCATAATTGAAAAAACAATTTTAGTAAACTATGAAAATGACATTTTAAAGAGTGTAATTTCTTAATACAATTATAATTTTTATAAAGAAATATTAAGACTTTTTATTTTATTTTAAACTTAAATATAATTTTTATAAAGAAATATTACTATTTTTTTTTCAACTTAAATATATAATTAAATGATAATTATTTTTTCAAAGCGTTCAAACATAATTAATATGGAGTATTAAGAAAACAATTAATGAATTTTAGAAACCAGCTATTGAAATACATATTTATTAATATTTTTAAGGTGAAGAATAAAAAAGAGCGGCAAATCATGAAAAAAGGTGAATAATAGAAATATTAGATCATAAAAATAAAAATGAACATAAAATAGACTCAAGAAGGAGGGAGCGATGGAGCTTTTCATTTATTTATTGCGCACAAAAACAAAATGGTGATTGAAAGGAGTGACGGGGCATAGAGACCCAGATTTCCCTCCAACTCCATTTTAAAAGTAAATTCATCAACCACTTGGCACTGTACCTGTATGAAAATTTTTCTTGCCTTACAAGATCGACAGAAAAAGAACAAGCTTAGCTCTAGAGCCTAGTATATTTTTCCACCTCTAATGTTTATGGACAAAAAGATATCAATTTTCTAAAGCATGTGGGAGCCAAACTATCACCTTTCCCATGTTGACTCCCTCAATTGAACATCATGGAAAATCTCCACAGATTAGTTATCCTTATCAAACCAAACATTTCATTGGAAACTATCATCAATCCCACGATATTACTACTTAGCTGCCCTTTTTAATCATACAAAGTTTATTTTGATGTCACTATTATTTATTAGATAATTAGATTGAAAAATCAACCCAAATCCCATATTGTTTTATGACATAGAAAACCCAATAAATTTTATATATTAATAATTTTTATAATATTTTATAAACCCAACATTTTTCACATGATTACTAATTATTTTAATATGATTAATAATTAATAATTATTATTTATACCAAAAGAAAAGCATCGCATTTAGAATTCAAATCCACATACACATTTCGTTGAAGTTCCATTCCAGGTTTCACTAGATCTAAGGCGGTCAAATATAAAAAATTTCATTTCCCTCGTTTATTTCCCTCGCATGTAGTAGTTGTCTAGGGGAAGAGGAGGAAGGGTGTAGCTATGCAGTGGTATGTCTGATCTGATATATTGGTTGAATTTAAGAAATTGGATTTGGTTGAATTTAAGAAATTGGATTCCAGGTGCCTCAATTGTAGTGATTTCATTTTACAAAGGAAATCTGCACAAATTTCCCACACTCATGCCGATGGCCCATCCCCAAAGTCCATGTCTCTTCACAATTTGAAAATACTTCTAGACAAGTTCAATGAGGCGCTCAAGAGGCTGTATGTTCAGGATTCTATGGAGGAAGATGAAGCCAAAAGCATGAGCATTGTTGAAGACGACATGTGCTTTTCCGACCCCAAATCAGTGAAGAAAATGCAAGGAAATTAAAAGTCCTAAGATCATACAAGGTCACCACCTAGATGATTTGGCACAGATTGTGATGATCCATTCATCCCTAGAAATGCCAGAGACCCAAAAAGGGCCTCGTATTGGACTGGACCCAGGCTTTCGAGACTCCCAAAGAAAATAAATCAGATGCCGAGGAAATGGATGTGGACTCAATCATGTAAATTTCATCTTTGACTATGTTTCTGTTAATTTTATATTAGTTGTCACATGCTTCTGTAGCAATTCATATCAGAATAAGTTTAGACTTTATTTTGTGGCATCATTTGATTAGAAATTGTGAATTTTTTTTTAAAACATGACTAGCTGTGTGATCTATATTAGTCATATTTTAATGGGAAGACAATCATTTTGTTATTTTATCTGAGCAGGAAAAAAAATAATTTAAACTTGTAACATATTCTTAATAATGAAGAAGAAATGAAGAAAAGAGGTCAAATGGTTGTCCTGTCATCTGCAATACATGTTTCTGTTCTTTTTCAAGGAGAAGCTACAACTGATGGATCCTGTAAAAGGCAGGCTCATAGCAATTGTTATGGTTATTTAGAAGAAGGGGAACTAGATGATGCTTGCAGTCCTGGTCTGTGTTCACACAATTTGCATCATGTCCCCTGACCACCAACAGGTTCTGTAGGTTCAGTTCTTCGCTACCCACCAAATAGCTCATAAGAACAAATCCAGGTATAACTTTTCTTTGCTTGAGTATATCTTTTATCTATATAAATATCTGTTGGAGATTTACACTGTGAGCGCATTTATAGTGGTAATGGTGATGTTTATAGAAGTAATGGGATGAAGGAAATGGATTACAATGGGAATTAAGGCTCATAATCATCATATTGATACCATGTTTAATGGGAATTGGATGTTACTAGAAGAAACCATCTCTACTTAATATGTTAGATACAGTTGGTTTGGGAACTCTTGAACTGCATTTTATATATGTTTTCTTTCTTTTTTCTGTTGATAAACTTTTCATACACATCAAGGTGAATGAGCTAGCGTAGACAACAATAAGTGCTATAGTTCTTGGATTTTCTAGTCCTATGTAGCCTAAGAGATCCTTTTTTTTTGTAATTAAAACTACTTCTATTAATAGTAAAGGCATATAGTACAAAAATAGTGATACGGTTCATATCAAACAAGGTGGCCTGGAGGAACTAGCCACTCCATGTTTGATATCCCATCATAAACATACTGTTGGATTGCAGCCTACTACGAGGAAACCAACAACCCAAAATCATAACCTTTCCATGTAAATGTTTCCCAAAACTAGGAAACATGACGATAGACAAAAAGGAAGAGAAAACAGGGCCTCTAAGCCATATCGAAATATCCCTATAAACACAAATATATATATTGTTCACATCTATAGCATAAAATGAAAAACACCTGAAGAAGCAGAACTTATGGCTTGAAAATCTACTCAGCATCCGAGATTTCATTCAAGTCCAAGAGTTCTTCCACACCAGCATTCAGGGCTGGGAGGTTGGCAACAACAACTTTCGATGAGGAGGGCACATTGAGTCGTATGGCTTTCCTGGTCGACTTCTTAGACGTGTCAATTTCCCCACCGAAATTCCGGGTAGACACTTCCGCATGAAAATCCCAATACGACTATTCATTAATGATCAGACAACCACCTTGAAGAGAGTCCTCAGGTTTGATGGGGGAGGACAAAAAATGAACCAGAAGACCCTTACCTTTTCAGACTGGACGCTTCAGACCAGGTCGAGTAGTATTCCGGGCTTCCAAGATCTTGATAGCTTTCCTCTTGAGCTTCTTACACTTACACAGAAGCTCATCCACCTTTGCTGCGGGATGGAGAAGCTTAGTAGGGAGAGCCGAGATCAGAGAATTTAGACGACTGCCAATTGGAAAGGCTACCGCAGCATTTCTGGCTAGAACGTCAATGGCATGCCTTGATTGGACTAGGGAGTGACTGGCATGGAGAATTAAGGAATGAAAAACCTCCTGTTGATGCTGGTCTACCCATAACGCACACGCTAGAAGGTTTTTGGCACTCCAGTAACAAACCTCCAAATAAATATCCTGGTCAATACCTTGAGGCTCCAGATCATATATCAGCTGCCAGATATGGCACGGGATGTCCTCTGTGAAGTTTCCCATGGAGATCTCAATTTATTTATTCCCATGACCATCACGACCACCCCTAGAACCACGACCAACCCACCGCCTTGAAATCATACATTGTCTCGACATGGCGGAATCAAACCAAAGAACACAATGCAACACAAACTTAGAATAGGGATGCTTTCGAACTAGCTCTTTGCAAATTCTCACACACATCCAACGCAAATGAAGGCGCTGATGGAGAACAAGCATGTTCATAATTATGAGGGTAGTGAGAAATTAATGCTCGTACCTCAAAAGATGAGGAGGGTTAACACAATTGTGCCAAGGAATATTATGGGAGAGGAGCTACTCATGCTGCAAGTGCTGCAACCATGCCACTTGCCTCCTCCTATTCCCCGTCATCAAAACCATGAATGACCAGGGAATTAAGAGCCCTCTATTAATGCATTGAAGCACCCACATCCGGGGGTTGCAAGTCTTGACGAGTGAGTTGAGTAAAAGAAGAATAGAGGTCATTGTCATTGATGTTTTCATAAAGGAAGAGATGCAAAATAAGATCTAAGGTTACCCCTTTATTGGCAAAATAATTTTCAAAAGCATTAGCCTTCCTGCGAACATGAAGAAAGTTTGTAGCATTGATATCTCTTAACTCATTAGCCAACATTCTAAGACTGACACCAAGCCTCCAACTAGTGGACACCTTGGATAGATTGGAGCCATGAAGAATGAGAATAGCCATATTAATGACAACCCTTGAGTCTCCTTCCACTTGGAGAGGAAAGAGATTAATATCCTTGGCAATATTGATACCATGAAGAAGACCTTCGAGCTCTGTTGCATTGTTTCTATCCCAACATATGTTACCAAAATAAATATGAAGAATCTTCCCATGAGAGTCCATAAAATCCCCTCCAAAACCTGCTTCCCCCTGGTTGCCTTTTGAAGCCCCATCAAAATTGAGTTTGAAACTACCAGACGGAGGTGCCTCCCAGGAGTCAGGGTTGTCAACATTTCCATTTCTCGCTGAAGGAGCCATATTGAGCTTCTTTATGTTCAAATCCCAATTATTCCAAATGTTTTTTTCAGTAGAATAGGTTGGGAGATTAGAATCCGTCCATTGGAGAAGAGATAAAGTTTCATGGATGTGATGACTAAATTTAACCCAAACCACCTCCATCGAGCTACTATGATCCTTAAAAATTATCTGATTTCGTTCCTTCCAAATGTCCCAGACAAGAAACCCTAGAATGATCTGCCAAAGTCTATTAATGATTTTTCTAGAGAAGGGGTCAACCTTCCAGTTCTTAATTGTACCAACAATGTCCCTATGAGAATGATCTAATCTTCTGCATAGGCTAGTGACTCGATCCCACAGAAAACTGGAAAAAGGAAAATTATCCAACAAATGGTCAATAGATTCTGGCGCAAACTAACATAGAGGGAAATGTGAGGGCCCTATGAATCCTCTCTTGATGAGATTGTCCCAAGTGAGATTTTTTTTTTGCTGAGGAGCCATAGGAAGGAAGCCACTTTGGGCCAAAGATTGGCCTTCCAGATATTGAGCCATATGACATTAGGAGTTTTCTGATTCGACCTAGACAAGATAGTATAGGCCTCTGTCGTAGAGAAGGAACCTTTAGGCATGTATCCCCATCTGATGATATTGGAGTCCTCCTGAACCTTTATTCTTTGTTTCATCAATTCCTCCCATGCGGCGAAAGGATTTTCCATACCCCAGTCTGAGAGCCAGGAGCTGGGGTGACTCCAATTCCGGTAATTAGAGGGGGATTCTGAACCTATAAATGATTGACAGTATTGTGAGCTCTCTGCTGCAACACATTTATCTAGGAAGGTAAATTGAAGAGGGACGCGAGACTGGGCAATTGTTGCTAGGAATCTTCCCAAAATATCTTCGACTTCCCATTACGAATTTCCCAGAAACTGTAAATTTGTATGAGATGCTTATGTTGTTGAGCATAAGTCTAAATAGGTGAGCCCCCAGGGTTCAAATCATAGTGAATCAAATAATTAGGATTCTAGTCTTGCGCATACTTTGAGGTCCAAAATTTAGCCCAAGGCTAGTTCTGATTAGATACCCAATTCCACCAAAGGCGAGCATTCATAATTTCGTTGCTGACTTCTGGATCCCTGAGCCCCAATCCTACTTGAGATTTGGTAGTGCAAACGTAAATCCATTCAACTAACGCCCATTTCCTCTTCTCTGTGTTACCTCCCTAGAGGAAATTTCTTTGCAGATTCCTCATAGCTTTTAAGACCCATTTCGGAGTAGCTATAACAGAGAAAAGATAGAGGGCCATCGACTGCAAAACATATTTGATTAGCACAATACAACCTGCCATATTCAAAGAGCGATAAGTCCAAGAGCTGAGCCGTTGATTAATTTTTTCAAGCAATTATTTTCAGAAAGAATGCTTAATGGCAGAATCAGTCAGGGGAGCTCCCAAATATTTGGAGGGAAGAGAGGCAATAGAGAAACCCAAAATACAAGCAATGTTCCTTTGAGTTAAAGCCGGTGTGTTGAAAAATAAGATATGGGATTTACCAATGTTAATTGTAGTATAAGAGGCAAGGGAGAACGTGTCCATAATAAAATTGAAAGAGAGAGCTTCTTGGACTGAAGGGTATCCCATGAGCATATTATCATCCACAAATTGTTGGTGAGTATGAGGCTCTTCATTATGCAAGGAGATACCTTTGAGGGAAGTATAATGTGCAACTGCTTTCAAAGAACGACCAAGACCCTCTGCCATGATGGCAAAGAGGAAGGGGGATAAAGGATCCCCTTGCCTAATGCCTCTGGTGGAAATAAATTTTCCGAAGGGTAGCCATTGACTAGGATGGAGAAGAAGGTAGAAGATATAAGAGACATTGTTGGAACACCTAATCCTACATGGGTAGGTGTGGAATGTGAAAAGTCACAATGAAGTCCAAGTGACCTTGGAATGTGAAACCAAGAGTCACACCATTGTACTATAAATGTACATCTTTGTATAATGGAAAATAAGAGCTACACGCTAATCCTTCATTGTGTTGAGTTTCTTGTTGTGTTGTGTGTGTTTATCCTTCTCATACGCCATGTGTGTGTTTAACATGGTGTTTAACATGGTATCAGAGTGGGCGATTGCTAGCCCTGCTCCAAATTGAGTGAGCCATTTGTGTTTATGGCCTGTCTCAGAGTTTTTGCAGCAGTCATTTTGCCACATTCAGAATTTTTTTTGAAGAAGAGCAGCGTTCAGAAATTGGCAGCATTGGTTTTGAAGAGAAGCAATATTGTGCATCTGAAGGTTTTCATTCTGACTTCCATGCAATTTCTGCTGCCCACTTTTAAATTCTACATTTTGAAGAGCTGTTGAAATATTGTTTAAAGAGGGTTTCTGAAAGAAAAATTTATGAATTTTTCATTGAAAAATTTGTACAAATCTCTGGGTTTTACTGCTGAAATCTTCTGGAAAATTCTGCATTTTTAAATTCCATTTTCCTGCTGCTGGGCTACTAGAAATATTTCTAAATTTTCACTGAAAGAATTCTGAGTTTTTCTACTGAAAATTTCTTCATCTCTGCAATCTGCTGCTGAATTTTACTGTCTAAAAATTGCTCTGCATTCTCTAAGAAATTTCTAAAGTTTGTACCTGCAGTATACCTATTTTAAAGTCTCTATTTTACTGCTTTCTCTGCAAAATTCTGCAAGCTGTAATAACTCCTCTCTACTGTTTAAAAAAAAAAAAAATTCGATTCAATTTCCCATATGCTCCACACGCACCTCAATACTCCTACTCGCTCTCCACACAAGGCCGCTCCCCCAACTCACAGTTCTCCCCTCACATACCTTACCTCCTCACACGGCTACGCTCCCAACTCTCTGGTATACGCCCTCACATATATGCCCACCGCTCGCTCTCCCACTACACATCTTCCCCGTCCCCTCTCACTCCCATACTCGGCCCTCCCCTCTCCCATATACTATCCGCCCTCTCCCTCCCTTACGTATATACATTCCCATTTTGATTTTTTTAATTTTTAAAACCTCTCCATTTAATTCGTTCCCCTCCCTTTTAAATTCATTCCCACTTTTTCATTTTAATTTTTTATTATTAAAAAAAAAAAAAAACCCTTTCCCTTTTAATTAATTCTCATTATTACAATTCCTTCCCATTATTACAATCAACTCCTTATCTCCCCAATTTTTTAATTAATCCCAAATAATTATTATTTTTAATTAATTTTTAATTAATTAAAAAAAAAACAACAGAGAGAGAGGAAAGAGAGAATATGAACAGAAGAAAAAGAGAAAATGACATGTGAGCAGATGGACTGAATATATAGAGAAAATTGCAGATTTGACATTGTGTGATTTGTGGCATAAGGGTGATTTTCTAAATAAATTGACATTTGAAGACGAGTTGTTATTGGTGCAAAACAGCTCTTTGAAGGAAAATCCAGTTGCCTTAAAGGCCTCTTGCACAAGTGTTTTTAGCTGCACATATTTTGCAGAAATATTGTATTGAAGTGACATTGATTTGCATCTTCATTCAAGACTTGAAGTGTAATTGAGTTGAAAAATTGTTGATTGCCCTCCATCATTTCAGGAGCAGATTTTGTACTTTGAGATTTCCATAGTTGGAAGTTCTTTAGAGTCATTTGTATTTGTTGTTGAATCACATTGTAAACGGGTGCATTTTCGGTTGAAGCCGACACCCTTTCATTTATTTTTGAGCCTAAATTGTTGAGAATCGCTAAAATCAATGAGGCATTAGTGTTTTTGAATAACCTCATTCATTCAAATGTTGATGATATGATAAGAATGAGCAAGGATGCTCTTTGTAATATTCAAAATTGTTTGCTAGATGCACAAGAAAAGATTGAGTTTTTGCAGTTGGAATCTCAGCTCCAACAAAGGATCATACTTGATGAAAAAGTCACCGTACGAAGACCATTTCGCTTCGAAGAATTTTGAAAGGACTCTCTGTCGAAGAAAAGAATATGAAGTTTCGGATGATTCTTTCAAGTTCCTTCGCTTTAAAACATATTTACATACGAAGAATCGACATTCTGACACCATATAAAGCCATCATAGGACCTTGGAAGAAACCGTACGTAAACATGTTTGGTCTTGGATATGACAAGGATGTGTCCTTTCATATTCCAAACTACACCAAGCCCATCATATTTCAGAGTGCCGGATTCCTGTACAGCGGTTCTCACTGTGGCTCGGTCCTGTTGTCACCAACAACAACGGTTGAGAAATGCTGTCTTGCTTGTTGGTAGAGCCTGTGAAAATCCATTTTGATCTTCATCCATGTAAAACTATGGTCGGCACACTGTTGCTTGTTCAGCCTGTTGATCTTGGAGGTGCGTCTTGGATGGATCGCTTCTTGGAAATGGGCATCAGCAGCCAAGAAGATGTTTAAGACACATGTCAGAACTTGTTCACGAATATTGAGAAAACTTGCAGTTGAGTTTTCACCATCATCTCACCTTGTCCCTGACAGGGGGGAAAATGGTGGTCATGTACAAGCTTCGACGTCAGATCAAGCGAGCCTGAGCCACAATCTCTCATTTCATGTTCAGAGTTGTAGCCAGAGACACAACAGTTCAACGAGCTTTGAGCCTGGGTCGTCATTTGATTTAGAATGTAGCCGAACACTTCTGCACACAGAAGCATGCCTTAGATGCCTTCGGTTGTTGGAAAACCTTAAACATGTCTTTGGTTGGTGGATTAACTAAAGCATCATAATTAGTAGACACAATTAGTAGACCTCCCTTCTTTTTAGGTGAAGGTCTCCTTTCATATGTGAGGCACTTCCTCTGAAGCCTTCGCCTGCACCAACTGATTTGAGTTTAGAAATGTTAGAGCATTCCAGAGTTGTTGGTAATCCTAAAACCATCACAGGTAGTAGACCTCCCTTCTTTTAGGTTGAAGGTCTCCCTTTTTTATGAGGGACAATTCCTCTAGCAGAAGCTTTTAGCTTCTTGCCAGTTTTGGAAGAGTTCCGAGAACTGCAACAAGTTTTGTGTTCCAGTGTTTGTGGTCATCCTAAAACCACCTCTTTTTTCCAACATTTCAGAGAGTTGATTCAGCCAAGTGTTGCCATGTATACTTTGCATATTTGTATTACAACTCTTTTCTTGGACTCACACATACCCCTTCGGATTAAGGGGGGATGTTGGAACACCTAATCCTACATGGGTAGGTGTGGAATGCAAAAAGTCACAATGAAGTCCAAGTGACCTTGGAATGTGAAACCAAGAGTCACACCATTGTACTATAAATGTACATCTTTGTATAATGGAAAATAAGAGCTACACGCTTATCCTTCATTGTGTTGAGTTTATTGTTGTGTTGTGTGTGTTTATCCTTCTCATATACCATGTGTGTGTTTAACATGGTGTTTAACAGACATAATCCATCTTATCCAGGGTTCTCTGAAGCCAAAATCCTTAAGAACCTTCCTAATATATTGCCAGCTAAGCTTGTCAAAGGCTTTAGATAAGTCTAGCTTTAGGAGCATTCTAGGTTTCTTTGTGATCTTTAAAGAGTGAATTATCTCGCGGGTGAGGAGAATTCCATCCAAAATTTGTCTTTCTTCCACATATCTAGTTTGCTTAGGTGAGATAAGGAGGGGAAGAAGAGGTTTGAGCCTATTAGAAATGATTTTGTATATTACATTGCAAAGGACGATAGGTCTATACTTACTTGGAGAGGACGCATTATCTTCCTTAGGAGCCAAGGAAAGGAAAGTAGCATTGAGAGCCGGGAGAATCCATTTAGTATTGAAATATTCCTCTAGCTTTTCCCATATATCTAGCTTGATCATGTTCCAAAATTGGTGGAAGAAATTAGAAGTGAAACCATCCGGCCCCGGCGCCTTACCATCTTTCAGTTGAAAATTTGCAGATTCAACCTCGAGGAGGGTGGTAGGGTGAAGCAGAAATTTTTTGTGCTCCTCTGAGATGATTCTTGGGATATGCTGAGTGATTTGGTCGATGGCATCTTCTATGGAAAGATTGGGCTCCTTAAGATTATCCTTAAAGAATGTTAGAAGTCCTTCCTCTATCTCCTCATGTGTCTCTAGCCGATTTCCATCACTGTCCTTTAACACAAAAATTCGATTGTGCATACAGTGCTGAACGGTATATTTGTGGAAGAATTTTGTATTACATTCACCTTCCTTGAGCCGATTTATACGAGATTTTTTCTTCCACACAATTTCTTCCTGATGCTGATTTTCTGCCAAAAGTTGAGTGAGGCGAGCTTCAAGGACATTCGTTTCCTCCCACCTACCTTTCTCAATAATTTTATGTTAAATATTTGACATGTTGAGAGCCATATATTTTCCTTTCTGATTGATGTTCCCAAACACATGTTGATTCCAGTCCTTAAGTTTTGCTTTAAGAGCTTTGAGCTTTATCTGGAATTGATGCATTTTTGTGGTATTACAGGGGGCAAAGCTTGTCCACCAAGTGTTGACCAGATCTTTAAATCTAGGGTAGGTGAGCCAGAATTGTTCAAATCTTAAGGGCCTCCCCTGAGAGGAGCACAGATGGGTCCAGTGAAGCTGAATAGGCTAGTGGTCCGATCCTACAACAGGGATAAAGGTACTTGCAATATCCCCTACAAAGCGAGAGAAGTTATCTGAAATAAGGAATCTATCTAATCTTGAAGAGATTTGTTGATGGTTGCCCTGCTTGTTGTTCCAGGTATAAATTCCATTAGTAGTCTGTAGATCCATAAGATTGTTGTTTAGGATGAAATCTTTAAATCTGAGACTGTCATATCTAAACAACCTTTTCCCCCCTTTTTTTCTTCAAGATTCGTGATTATATTGAAATCTCCTCCTAGAAGCCAAAAAGGATAACTGAGGGTTAGTTTGAGGGACTCCAATGAATCCAGAAGTTGGATTTTATTCAATATTTTCTCAGGTGAATGGACATTTGCAATATTCCTCTAGTGTTTGTGCCCAAAAGATGAAAAGAAGCATGGATAAAGTTTCAAGAAGCTTGAAACTCATCCAGATGGATTAATTGTGGATTCCAGATTATTTCTAATCCACTAGAGGCCCCATTGGCATCAACCACAATAGTTCTATAACCTTTCCATAAGCAAGTCATAATAGTATCTAGGGAGGAACTGGTACATTTTGTCTTCTGCATAAATAATATTGAGGGTTTATCTTCAACTAACCTTTTTTTTATAAGATGGTGCTTGGAGGGGTTGTTGGGCCCTCAAATTTTCTAGGATATGATCTTCATTAAGAACTAGGGGGTTGGATGGATTAGAACCTGGTCAATGTTGGGTATAACCTTGATGCGACCAATTATCTTCCCAAATCGACAAGTCTCTGTAAATCTGTGCGGCGCCCTCTTTTCTTGGTTTCTCTAACAATTTTTTTCCTGTCGTCTTGGCTTATCCCTTCTTGGATTCCCAAATTTGGGAGATGCTGAGCTCTCACAAGTACCTCCTCCAAACATTAGAGTTGTCACTGAAAAATAGAGGTAAAATCCTTGCGGTGACATGCATCTTCTAAACTGAGAATATCCAGATCTCCATAATCAATGCTTTTTGGTTCCTCCTCCATAGGGGCTTCCGTCTCTGCTGCAGTATGCTTCCCCTTATTCTTTAGTATCTCATTAGAATCCACAGCCATAGTGTTATTATGTTGCATAGGTGCTATAACTTTAGGCTTCTCTTGGGATACTGTGGGCAAAGAAGTAGCTGGAGCATTAGAAACGATCTACGGACTTTCTTTCTAAAGTACAACATGGGGTTTCTTAGAGGGAGATTCCATCGTTTCCAACGAAGACGGAGCGTTAGAAGCAAGAGAAGCTAGAGCATAAAACTATGGTTTGTCTTTGGTAGCTATTGGGTTGGGGCTCCATTAGTCTTCTTGGATTTTCGTTGTCTCCCTGTAACCTTGGTAAACACCTCAACATCCTTTGAATCAAAGCTTTTTGGATCCTTCGAACTTTGATTCAGAGGGAAATATCTAAAGATATGCCCATGGTTGTGAAATCGACGTCAACGGAAAGGCACATGTTCATAATCTATGGTATGAATCCATTCAAAGTCGTCATGAAATAGACTTATAGATTCGGGTAGTGTCTTCGCGATATGCATATACACACAGATCCTGGCATAGGCTGTATCTTTGTTGATTCTTGTTTCATCAAAAATCTTGATGAACTCACCTAGGATATTTCCTATATCCTTCAATTTGTGTTCATCCCAATAATCCCATGGGAGAGAGTAGAGTCTTACCCAAACAGGGGCCCAATTGAAATCTTCTTTATCAGGGTTGAAACGTTCCACCCAGTTCTGGAGATAAAGCCCAACATAGTTGAAGAAGTAAGGCCCACCATCCATTACCCTATTTTTATCTTCCAAGCAAGTAAAGACAATGTTGAAGAAGCCCTTAGACCCCAGTTGGAGGTCGATGTGCCCCTTTAGTTTCATTTTGGCCGCTATCCAACCTCGAAGGGCGTTCTCTGTGGGCCAAAAGCCAATAAATTTTTCAATCAAGGCATGAACCCTCATATATTGGATTTTAGCATTAATCTGGTGCGCAGGTAAGAGAATCTTGGGTCGCTTGACCACCTTCAAAATATAGGTGGAGGAAACCGAAGCATTCTCCTTTAGGCCATCCATCGCTTGCTGGGTAGGAGGCACGACCTCTTGAGGGTTCACGTGAACCGATGCAGAGGGTACCTCAGGAGGTTTAGTTGCAGCTTTCGTCGTCGCAAAAGGAGACAAGGATGGGAGGGGGCCCCCTGTACAATTCCAATGTTTTAGACATCGAGAGCTCTAGCAGAAAAAACTGACATGACAATCCTGCAGCTACTCGAAGGATGCTACAAGTCCTTACAACATGTCAGAGATAAAAAAACCTTAAGACCCAGAAAACCCTAGTTCACCATTGCTGCACAAGTCCCCTTGCTCCCTTTCCTTACCTAAATCTTATGCTCATTCGTAGCCTAAGAGATCCTTACTAGAACAGAGTTACACAATTTGTTTTGTGCAGTGTGCTAAAAGGTGATGTGACCCAACCCTTTCAATCAAGATGGCTTAAAGGAAAGGGGTAAGCTTCTTATCCCAAGAAAAAATAACTAAATCCTTGCCAAGGGAAAAGGGAAATAGGTCCAAGTTCCATGTCTGGATGAAGATGCTTACCATAACAGAACCCCACATAAGACTCTTAATGAAATATTCTGGAGAACCCCTTTCAGCAGGAGCAGTAGCACTAAGCGGCAATGGTATTTGCAAGCGGTCGCATCCGTCAATAAGAGAAACTAAGATGAGTATTTAAGTAGATTCAATAGTGAATCAGGTTACACCTTCCATATATACTATATTATCCTCTTCAATCGAGGTTCAATATTATCCTCAAAAAGAGCATTGGTTTCATACTATATTCCCCCATGATATTGTACGTTGGCTGGAAAATATTTATACGAGGCCTATCATCATCTGACCTCGAAACTACCCGAACTACAACTGGAAACGACATTTTCCCCATTTCTCACCCTGAAATTTAAATTCCAAATGAATGGTAATTCATTCTAGATGTAATATTTATATAACACTTCCAATCCATTCACTCATAATCCTCTTCCTTTTGATCATTAAAAGTTATGCCTGAAGCTCGTCTTCACCTTTAAACATAATTTCTCTTGAGTTACCTGATTTTTTTATTCATGATTGTATTCCCAGATTCACTTTGTGTAAGATAGACAACAACTTACACAATTGTTGTTGCATAAATATCTGACTCAAAACATGTTTGAGCTACATCGATGACATCCATGCACTTCACATTTTCTTGTTTTTTACCCATGAATACCCCTGGAAATAAATTTTATGGCATATTAGGGAAATTCATCCCACCTTCCATTAGTTGAATGGCATGTAAATCATCTTCACATATGCCAGAATCAAAATATTTCATTGGATGTGGACTCAATGCTTTCATGTGGAGATTACTAAGAAGAGGAGGCTAATTGTATCTTACAACATCAGATGAATTTTCATGACTCTGCTCGATAAAAGTTTTAAACCGCTATTCAATTATATTGCTAACATTATGTGAAGCAATTGGAGTAGAGGACTTATTGTTACCCAAAGTTTGTTTGACATTAGCAAGTGCTTGTGTTTTTGATAGCAATGAAAATATTTTCTCTCTCATTTTTTGGTACTGAACCCTGAAACTCGAGAAGTACTATATTATGGTTTAAAAATTGTTTGTCTTGCTCCAAATACATTTTTGATCCATTCTGCATATTTCTAATATGCTCTCAGTCCTCATTTGTGTTTTATTCAAAGAAATGATGCCTGGACACAATTTCGTATTTATCTTCGCCCTCTGAAGGAATGCTTAATATGTATGTTGCCATTTTGATAATTTAGTTGGACGCAAGGAAGCTGACAGATATATCATGGAGGACTAAATCTGTCTCTTATACTCCTTAGATATTCGGTTACTATGTACCTATTTAAGGAGATTGGATACCTTAAATCTGATTGGATGCCTATTTAAGATTGTTAATCAATAAAGTACATATGCTTACTTAACAGGTCTTGTATATATTTATCTACAATTTCCAAAACATTTTTTCCTTGCATTGTGCTTAAGCTTCAATTTTCCCAAGATTCCTTATTCATGGATTAGAAAATTAAAGCTTTTTTAGGCAGATGCTATGATAAATTACTAGTGAAACACATACCTCAGCATATGATAAATGAAATAATAGATATGATGGTTGAGAAAGTATTAGCTCTTCAAAGAAAAAAGTTTCCTGCTTATACCTGGAAATAGAAACTTCCTATCAGCTCATCAAGTTTTGTAAGATGTAAACCTTACCATGTTGATTGATCTATTAAATATTAACAAGGGCCTAGTATTATCTAATGAAAGTTCTACTAATTGCTATCCTGATTGTTTGTCTAGTATAGTACTATAATATAGATATAACATCTTGTGGAAGCGGAACATAATACTTCTACCAAAGGAATAACAGGCCTGCTTCCCAACATAATTTTGTTATGAATGTTAAATACAAAAGTTTTTATGTATTCACTTTATCATTTTGAAAAAATATTAAGCAATTATGCATAACAGTCAAGATTAGGATCTACTACATAAAATAGTATTGTCAAAGATGTGGACTTACATTTGAATGGGAATGTATAATTCTTCAAGTTCCCTCCATGCATCACTGTCTACCATGAATCTACAATTACATCCACATCATCTATCAATTTTAGATTTTCCAAACTACCTATTATTGAAAAGCTATGCCATTCTAAAAAAGTATCTACAGATGTACTTTTTTAAGTTTTAAGTTGTTACAAGAGATTGCATTAGCTTTACTTACATCTCCAGGTATTTGTTACAAAATTGTAATAGTAATCATTCATTTTCTAGCATTTAAATCTGCATTTCAGAATAACAATCTACACGGCTTTGATTCTCTCTAATTTTCAAACATGTCTTGACTATGTTAAATTAATGACTAATTTTGAATAAATTGGTTGAACATTGAGCTTTCTAAATGAATTTTTGAAGTCTGAGGAGCTTTTGAAATGGATTTTTGAAGCCTAAGTTAAACTGCAACAAGGGCATCACAGGGAAGACTTTTTACAAAACTACTTTCAAATGAAAATATGCTCAGGCTCATATTGCAATAGGTAATAGAAGTGATGATTCTAAATAAGGTTATGTACAACCAATCTTCAATTTGAATAAGATTCAATAGCCATCATGAAGATCTTAAACTGTAACTGAATTATCTGTAAATGGAAATTCAATAATCCTAGCATCATTGGACAAAGACTGAAGGATGAGGTGCAACCAAATACCCAAGGTAATGCACCACAGGGAGGAAAGTAGAGATTCTATTGATAAAGAAAGAGAGGTACAAATCAGATTTTACCTATGGAGAGGTGGCTTCCTAAATCCTCTTTCTTCAGTTTTTGGTCTTCTCTTGGACTTCTACAAGTCCTTTCCTTCAACCAACAATATTCCTTCCTTTGGCAGGGGTCGAAGAGGGTAAATCACTTAAGTTCTCACGACAATTTTTCCGCACAACCTTGTAGTTAAAGGTTCTTTCTGCAACAAATAACAAAATGTTTCTCTCTCCAAAAGGTGTTTAATGGATTCCCTGAGTGTAGATTTTATAGATTTTGGGGCTTTGGAGGTCCCTCCATCCTCCATGCAACCTTCTAAAGTGCCTCTTGCCAAAAATCTTGAAAGAAAGGCAGCCTGTGTGTGATTTTCTGCTTTGGTTGCCTACACACTGCCATGTTGGTTTTGAGGCTTGTCTAGTCTGGGTCACACTATTTTGGAATAAAAATCAGTGACCTTGGTGGTAGTTGGTGGTAGGTGAAATTTTTTTATTCTTGTCTAGTATGGGAAACACTATTTTGGATGCAAAACCAGCGACCTTGGTGGCGGGTGAAACTGAGGGTATTAACACTCAAGGGGCTGAATTCATTGATTTTGGCCATTTTTTAAAGTTCTAAAACCGTTGCATAGGTTATTCATCTTCACTGGAAGAAAAAAAAGTGGCCTTGGTGGTAGCTCGTGGTAGTTGAAATGTTTTGATTCTTTCCCAGTGTGGGCTACACTGGGATGGAAGAAAAACCAGTGATCTTGGTGGCAACTAGTCGCAGGTGAAACTTAGGGCATTTAGACTGAGGGTGCTAAATTCACTAATTTTGGTCCTTTTTAAAGGTCTAAGATGCTGCATAGGTCCTGCATCTTCAATGTTTGAGTGATAAGGGACTTGATGGTGTCCTTAATTTCATGTAATGGTCGAAACCTTAAAATATGGTATAGGCTAGTTGACTTGGTGTTAAGGATACTCTATATATTATTGAAGCAGAGATATGATATGTTTCCCACTCACTCAAATTATTGTAGGGTATATGAGCAAAGGAAGAGAATTATTAGCAAAATCCCGAATTGTGGAAATGTTACATTTTTCCTCCTATTGTGGAAAAGCTGCCCAATAAGCCCTGTTAAAGTGCTTTATTTGGTTGGTTTGCTTCTCTATTTTGTAAGGAAATAAGTATGTCCTCTCTTTTGTGATAGCTTTTTCACCATCAAGGTTTTGTTTTGATATGTTAGGGTTGGTGGGAACTTTTTGGGACATTTTTAAAATATTTTTTTCACTGTAAAAGATGCATAACATCCTAGAAATGATTGCAAGGTGGTTTCCAGGTTCCAGAAATGTGCTCCAGACCCACCAGAAACCAATTTCAGGGATGCATAGAATAAAATACTACTAAATTGAAAAGTGTTCTGTTTTACATCAAACATTTGGAATTATAACCTCGATTGATAGAATGTTGAGCTATATAGGTGGTGCTTTTGAAGTGGCAAAGACACATCAGATGTTGAACTGCTTGATCTAGGTAATAAATCTACTATAAATAAATGAAGAAACATACATGTACACACATTTGTTCTACTGACATGTGAACGCTTAAGAAAAACATACATTTTTGTTGATTAGTTCACATAAACTCTAGTAATTCTGAGTAATCTGACTTAAAATGTGAAACATTGGTATTATTTTAGAGAAACTTGTTGATTAACTATTTTGGAATAAATACCCTTGAGTGTTCGCTGTGCAAAGAATTTGGATTTGAGTGGGTGTACCTTATGCACCATTTCATTCATTCTAGATTTGAATCTGGGATTTAGATTTGAGTGGGTGTATCCTATGCACCGTTTTAGTCATTCTGGGTCTGAATATGGTTGCATTATGTGGTATGTCGAGGAAAAAGGTGCCATAATGAGAATTCTTTATGTTCCGCCTTTCATGGTAAACCTTTCTTTCCCGGTAATTGGGACTTAAAATCGTTGGATGTAGGCTAAGGGATGAGGTGTAGCCAAATACCCAAGGTAATGCACCATAGTTGCTGAAGATAGATATATTCCTTAGCACATCATGGAAGAGGCTTGCATATGTTGCTTGGCATGGCCTAAAGAAAACGTGTAATAAGAGCCACATTCACTTTAATGACTTAGTCAATACTATCCAAACTGAACTCTCAGATTTAGATCTAACTAATCTTAGCACCAAAGAGTTAGCTGGTAAAGCTATAGGTGCTGGTGCAGCTAATAATAGAAAAGAAGTGTATTATCTCAATTCAAATAATAATAAGTCCAATGGTGTCATCATAGCAGAGCAAACTTCTCAACAATATTTTCTTATGAAGACAAAGGATAAAAGATCCAAAGTAACTTTTGTAAATGTGGCAGAAAAGTAAATTAAGAGCATCAATGAGAGTTACTTTGGTGCTTATAGCCGGTTTTCAATTCACAGGGAAATGCTTAGTGATCAGGTACAGATGGATGCATACAAAAGAGATATTTTGAACAATCCTTCTCTTTTTAAGCGAGCTGTGGTTATTGATGTTATATTTGGAACATGGATTTTAAGTTTCTTTGCAGCTCAGGCAGGAATTTCAAAAGTAATTGCAGTCAAAGAAAATGAGAAGATGGCATTTGTAGCTTGCCGGGCTGCAAAAGAAAATAGCATCCTCAAAGAAGAAAGTGAGAATGCCAAAAATCAGAACTCGCGTGGAGTTATCACTGTAGTCCAAAACATGATAGAAGATATTGATAAATGCATGGCAATTGAAAGTCAAAGTGTAGATGTGATAGTGAATTAGTAGATGGGATACTGCCTACTTTATGAATCAATGCTCAGCTCAGTTATTTATCCTTGTGATCATTAGTTGAAACCTGGTGAGAAATCCTTCCGGACATAGCTAACATGTATGTGGCTGGTGTTTGAAAAGGTGGAACTCATCTATCGTTTTGGGAATATGTATATGGATTCAACATGTCTTGTATTGGTAAAGAAGTGGTTGAAGATGCTCCTCAACAGACAATAGTTGATGTTGTGGATTGCAGGGATATAGTGACAGAGACCTTTTTCTTACACACATTTGATATTATGACAATAAAATTCATCCTGTTGATTCCCTTTATGCAGGAACATAGTAAAAGAATATTACAATTATGTAACTCCAGAAAATTACAGTGATGTTTTTGGTGTAAATTTGAAATAAAATATGCATTAAAATGACAAGTGGATTTTTAAAGCCTCCTTACCAATTGGTTTTTTGGAAAAGGTGCTACTCTGAAACATGTTCATTACATGAAAACCCTTGGAAGGCTCTAGGAAAGCCACGACAATGACCATAATTCCTATTTGATTGTTGATGTTGGTGGGATTTCTTAACATAAATCAAGTCCATGAAATCATCATTAAATTGCATTGATGTTGAAACCAATGTTGTGCGAAGTGGGGAGGTTTTTTGGAAGCGGGGATGTTTTTCCTGTGGGTTTACATTTTGGGCTGTAAGTACCCTCAAGAAAGATAGTCGGGCTCCTATTCTTTAAGCCTGTGGATTATCTTCAGTACTGTCAGACTCCTATACAGTAAGTGAGAATAACAAGCTCCTATTCTTTAAGCCTATGGATTATCTTTAGTACTGTCAGAATCCTATACAGTAAGTGAGAATAACACAATAGATATTAGATTAATATGGCCTACCTAGTTGTTTTTTATTAACATATCATAATTGCAATTGGATGTGGTTTCCTAAATCACTGATATTGCAAACAATTCTGTACCAGTGGACTTATTACATGGTTTCATTAAACAATCAACCCTACTTATTGTGGTTTTGTGAAGAATTATCTTGTTGATGTCCTTATATCTTCATGGAAAAAATCCCAAAGAGATGGAGATCTCTTATTACCTCCTTACACATTTTGGAATTGCCTTTACAACTATTCTAGGGGTCTTCCCCTATTCTTACCTTGTTCCTTTGAATCAGCAAAATCTAGTTTCCTTCCAGTTTGTAACTGGGCTTCTAAGTAAGTTATGTTTTGCTATTTTCTATGTTTGTCATGTCCTACCTCTCTATGCCAAAAAATATTCTTCTAAAGTCCAAAAATCTAAGCTTTTTGAATTTCTATTGAACACGGGATTACTAATTCTTACCCAAATGTTGACAAGTTGATACACCAATTCTTTAGTATCAAAATAAAAAACTCGCAGTTATTTGTAATTATCTCATCTCTGCCCAGTTCCATTAATGGTTTACAATGTTTGAAGAATTATTCCTTGTATAGTCAAATCCATATTTTGTGAGAACTATTTCGTAATGTTTCCCTCCATATATTTTCTTTAGTTGTTAGACCCTAAACTAAGCTAATATTTGGAAATTTTAACTTTTGGGGTTTCCACTGGGGAATGCTTTGATCAGCACTCTTTTTGTGACTTTTCTTCTTCATTCATTATGTTTTTCTTAATTCTAGCTATGTACTTAGCTCTTTTTCTGTTGTTGATATTGTAGCTATAGGAGGTGTAGGCACTTCCATTGTGTAGTTATAGTGGATGTCTCGTTTTAGTCCCATTGATCTACTTTTGTAGTCTGGACAATAATAAAGTTATTGTGTGAAATTAGAATATAAGTCATTCTTCCCTTTCAGGCTCCAAAAATAATAGTCTTTAAAATAGTCCTAAAGCTATCCCTAATTCTATTCTATGACTCTCTATAAACAGTCTGCCTAGTCTCCTTGAAGGAAGCCTTCAAAAAATTAGATATTCTCTTTCCACATGCATCCAAAAGTATATAAGTATTGCAGTAGCAACATAGATACATATAAAAAAAAATTCTATGGGTTTGGAACCCTACATCAGAACAACAAACTTTCAGAAGCTGATAATTATATCCCTCCCCTGAACTCTTGTTCAGTAAGGGACCCATCCTACAGTAACAAAGCTTTTTTTAATAACTAATCTGCCAGAGTATTAAACTCTTTAACAATATGTGAAAAATATAGACCATCAAATCTCCCCTAGGGTCAACTAACGAATTTAAATCTGTTGTGCACTTATTATTAGACCAATCCACCATCATCTTTGAGTCTCAAAACACTTGCAACTTTTTTATACCCTATCTATTGTTGTTTTCTAGAGGAGCCACATAACATAAATTTTTGCTTGGTTATTTGTGTCGAGTACTAATGCTAAATTTAGCTTGAAATGGTGATTTCAATCCACAAATAGAATGACACCAACCCATACGAACCTGGAACTTCTTGACAGGCTCCATCGAAAAACACCCAGGCATAGTCGTAGCTATGTTACTGTTTCCTTTAGAATTTTGGCTGGTTACTCTTTCGAGGAAGATCATTTCCACCACAAGTATTCCTAATTTTATGGGCTACTTGTGTTGGTCTCAACTCTAGATCTGGGAAGACCTTTATGTTTCTAGATAACTAAATACCTTAAATCACAAAAGACTATAAAGTCCTAAATTTTTTTACATATTTTTCTATAATACAAGAATAAAAACATCCAGTAAGAGTCCTCTTCTACATTTAATAAAAACATTTAGTGAGAGTCCTCTGCACCATTTATTTCTCCTACGACACCACCTCCAGAATCATGCTTTGATCAATGAACCAATTGGGTAAGGAAACAATGGTATGGTTTCTCCAGCAAACCTCAGATGACTACTCAATGCATCCTTTTATGATCTAATATATGATTGATTGCTCCTGGAAATTCTACTGAATGAAGGTGAAAAATACCCACCCCCATTTATATATTCGCACTGGGCTACCATGTTGATTTGATCTGGGATCAATCAGTCACCTATCAGCTTTCTCATCATTTCCAGCATCTCTGTGCCCATCTGTACTGGAACTATACTCTATTCGTGCTTCTCAATAAATCAATATATTACAGGCTATCCATAGGCAAGCTCCAAAAAAAAGAAACAAACAATTCATCCACGGATTCCTCACTTGTATTACACAAAATACATATTCCTGCATGTTTATCTTTTGGCAATTATCCCAAATTAAAATTTTGTTGTCGAAAGTTAACTAGAGAAAGATTTAGCTTCAAGAGGAATTTCTAACTTTCAGACTAAGTGCCACCACAGGGATCTTTCCCTCATCATTTCTTCTTCCATCTTTAGCATGTATTCTACTATGGAAATATATTCATTAGACCCCTCATTTTTTGATCATTTAAATTAGCTTATCTTGTTCAAAAATTTTAATTGCACTAGAATTTAAGCTATGGTTCCTTCCTCAGTTTTTACTCCTTGAAATTTCAAATCCCATGCAAAATTCAAGCCATGAGATCAAATATTCCTGCCATCATTTGTTGTCGCATTTTCCATGGAATAAATCCTAAGAGATGGAGATCTCTTATTAGCTCCTTACATAGTTTGAAATTTTCTTTATAACCAATCTAGGGGTCTTCCCCTATTGTCACCTTGTTCATTTGAATCTTCCATGCTGTCAATTTTCCAATTAATGGGAAAGATTTCAACCTTCAGTGTAGACTAACCTCTGCAAACTTGTAGCAGCTAGAGCTAGATTGTAGAGAAAGTTGGTTCTGTTCATATATTTTCTATTATGCCTACTGGTATCTACCTCTGTTGCCATCTTCAAAGGAAGGGCTTTGAAGAAGAGTAATGCTTCAAGATCCTGGAAGCTAACAACATTCCAGAGGCTAGACTTACCTGTGAAGATGTCCTAGAATGCTTGAAAGAGGAGAATATTATAGGGATAGATTGAAGAGTTGTATAGATTGTCTAGGGAGATGAATGCAACGGGTTATGTACCTGACATAAGATTTGTACTGAACGATGTGGAAGAGGAGCATAAGGAACAATTTACTTGCCACCACAATGAGAAGCTGGCCATTTCTTTTGGGCTTATTAAGACATCTTATGGGACAACTATTCAGGTAATTAAGAACCTTCGAGTGTGCGGTGATTGCCACTCTGCCATCAAGTTCATCTCAAAAATTATTTTAAGAGATATTGTTGTGAGGGATTCCAACCGCTTCCATCATTCAATGAGAGGCGATGTTCTTATGGTGATTGTAACTATAATCATAAAAGTGGATTGCTATTTCTGGGAGGGACTTGACCTTCTGCTTGGATCTGGTATGAATATCTTTTAGCCTCGACTCAAAATCATTATGTAATAAATTATGATAGACATACTATTTGGTAAATTTTATGTGGAGGATTGCATGGAAATCATAAAGAAAAGTTATGATTTTCAAAATGGCAGGCAATAAACTTCTACCGGTTATGTTGTCCCTTGCAAAATTTTTTATTTGAATTTGAGTTCATAATAAATTACAGGGGTTGGTTGGTTCAGGATGGATTTTAGTATATATATATATATATATATTGAGTTCATAATAAATTACAGGGGTTGGTTGGGTCAGGATGGATTGCAGTATATATATATATATATATATATCTTTGTGTGTGTGTGTGTGATGATGCCTTTTGACTTGAAAATATGATGCTTTGAATTTGTGATTGGCTTGTGGGATATATTTAAAGGTTTGCATGGGGCGAAGAAAATATCAATAAGGATATGCAACTGGTCCCTGCTTACATTGATTGAAATAAATGCACAAAGGCCTAACTGTGATGCTAGATTTGTTCTCTAAAATGCATGCATTGATAAGGCATATACCAACAATGAATGCATTGAAATTCAGTCAATGTTACAGAGTAAAAGCGTTGTTGCTGCTACATTAATCATCTCAAGAGCACCTCTCAAACTATGAGACATTGAGACTTGTGTTTACCTACAACTAACCAAAAAAGCAATGATAAATGGATCTTTTGTTAAATATCGTTTGGCATTGAGGCTTGAAAATCGAAATGGAGTAGTGTTGCTAACAATGTTTTTTTGGTAATGCAACATTCAATATTGAAAGACAAATATCAAGATATGCACCATTCAGTATTAAACGATAGATCTCAAGAAACCCCACTTTAAAGGGTTATTATATTAATGGGAATATGAAAAGGCTTCTTCAAGCTTAAGTTTGATGGAGCCTCAAAATACAGAAGGGAAAGATGGGATGGGGATTTATTTGCAACCATGCAAAGTTGGTAATTCTTGGTTGTTTGTTCATTTGTGACAACCTTTGGAAAATGTGTCCAATTTCTAGTGTTGGTGATGAAGATTTGTTTAAACAGAGACATGGAAACCATGTTTATGGAATCCCGGAAAGAGACTCGAGTAAGGCAATTAAAATGGTGAAGGGAAATTATATGTGAATATAAGAAGTTTTGGGGTTTCAAAAATTATAGGAATATAATGATGTTACTGGAAGAAAATATTTTGTTGTAGCAAGGTGTTTGATAACAAGTTTCATCTATAGTAGACAAAAAAAGAAGAATAATTTTAAACCTTTAGTTGGAAAAATGTCTATCGAGCAGATAATTTTCAGTCCTCTCAATAGAGATTGCAAATTAAAGGACAAGGCTTGAATGAGATCACTTCCATTATAGCAATGCCATGTTGAAGACATAGTAATCGAGGTTGAATTTGTATATGGATATAGTATAAGATGGAAAATTTTGGGTACAAATAAAAATGTGACTAAACATCTCCCTGATACAAAAGCAAATATGCATTTTTTCTAAATTTTAAAAGTCAAAGAATTGTAACTATCATATCCCTTCAAAATGGATATGAATTTTGACTTCCTTCTTCAATACTTAAGCTTTAAACACGATACTACTAGTGGCTGAACTCATTTATACCGTAGTTTTTCCTTCATCGTGCTCTAAAAGGTTGACTCCTAATTTCTCACCAAATCAAATCAAATCCAAAGGGAAACACTTTGAGAATACACTAATCACAATCTCCATGATTCACTCCAACCTCTTCTCCATCCTTTCACCTCATTTGCGACCATCCAACCTCATCCTAACCAAGTGCAACGAGTACCCCCTGTTTTTTTGTGGACTCAGGTCGAGAGCCAGCTTTGGCACAAGGCGTGCTCGCAATGATTCAACTTCAGAAACAAATTATGGTCGTCAAACACGGAATTGAAATACTCAGCTAACAACCGTGAGATTTGAGATATGAGTTCCAACATTGAGAAATATGAAAGACAACTTCTCCAAAACCTTTGCGTATTTCTCACAGGCCTCCTTGTTTCACGAATCCATTATGGGATCTTTAGATATGGGTGCAACTTGTGACAAGCTCTGCCCATGTGAATTTTTCAATGTCTTGGTTAATTCAATGTGTCCAAAAAATTTGGAGTTATGAGTTCTTGCATCAACCTAATTCCCAGATCTCCTCGGGGAACATAAGTGTTGTTAGTTTTATACAAAAATATGACGTCAGAACCAAGGTCTTTGAAGGATTCAAGTTCTAGATACCTCTATGAACTCTATCAATGTTCTACTGTTGGTCCTTAATTGAGGTCTGCAAAATTACTACATATTATTTCATAGTCACAATTATGTTGTATATTAAAGTAAAAAGGCTTTGGCTTTACCCATACTACAAAGAGAAAGTGACCTCAACATATTTTTGACATCCGGAGCACCAATTGTCCCTTCAAAAAAAAGGGAGGATAAAGTGCAAAATAGAATTATAAGTTCTGACATATTTCCAAAGGCTCTTTTCTATACCCACAAGAGTACTATTTTAAAACTTGATTACACAAAATTATGTAAAATACATTAAAGATAGTTCCCGTGAGCTTCACTGGAGTTCTTGCACTGGAACAATTGGATGCTAAAATTAGATGCCAGGGCTTGGGTTCAGAAGCTAGATACATACTTCCACCTAAACCCCATGCAGGAGACCAATGCTATTCAATTTTCTACCCTTCATTTGGAAGGGGATGCCCAAGAGTGGTGGTACCATGGGCTAATCATGTTGCGACATATTCACATCACTTATTACATAGAGTTCACCTAGAGGTTGTTGGAGAGGTTTGAGAGGAAAGACCCAAATTTACATTTCAGGGAGTTAGCTCAACTGAGACAAACTAGCATCACAAAGGCATACGATACAGAGTTTCAGGGACTGGTAGTGATGGCGACAGAAATTTCAGAGGCCTGGTTGATCATGCTATTTTTGGAGGGGCTAGAAGAGCTATTGGGTGGTTGGGTTAGGGCGTACAAGCCCACATATTTGACAGATGCTATCTCCAGGACTCGGGATATGATTGACGTTGTGCCCAAGACCCGAGCCTTTGTCCCCACTAGATCCATTGCACCACAGGGGAACCGAGACACTAGACCACCCTAGATGGATGGAGGACGTGGTCAGATGGACGAGGAAACCCGAAGGGACCATAGGAGGAGGAAGTTGTGATTTATGTGCCAAGAACCCTGGGCACCTGGGCACAAGTGCACTAAGGGCAAGGCCCACTACATTGAGGTGTATTCGAATAGTGAGTCGGATGAGGAGTTTGAGGTTCAAGCTAAGCCGGGAGATGAGGGAGGACCATCATCAGGGGGAGCACCACCACCACCACTACCACCTAGAGGGGGACCGTTTCCCCATTACGGGGAGTTCTTGCTTCACTTCTGGGAGTTCCGAAGAATTTGATAGTCAGGATTAGGGGGACAGTACATGGGTAACGATTTTCAGTTCGGGTAGACAATGGGGCCACCCACAACTTTATTGATTCCCAGATGGTGGAGCATAGGGGCATCCACACAAAGACATTTGAGGGGTTCTTCTTGATGCCAGGAGACCGAACCATGTAGGGCACGAAGTACGCTCCTGGGTTGACTGTGGTGATGAGGAACTACTCAGTTACTGATCACTTTTTTTAGTGTCCCAGAGACCAACGTGGGGTTGGGTGTCTAGAGGTTATACTCATTGGGGACGGTCACCACTGACTGTAAAAATTTGGAGATGGAGTTTATGAGGCCAGATGGGAAGCTAGTTTTTTTAGGGGGATGCACTCTTACCCACCCCAGAAAGTTTCAACACACCGGATGGAGGTAGATCTACGACATGGGGACATAGAGTGGGCGGTCGAGCTGAGGATTTCGGAGACAGGGGCCCAACCACAACTAATGCACATACATAGGAGCATGTATGTGCCTGGATTGTTGTAAATCTATGTGGGGAGACTCCAAGGGGCCTTTTTTTTTCCGTTTTCAAGGTTTCCAGGGATTTTCTGGCGAGGAGGAGTCTTATCTAGGTTGACTTCGACAGATGCGTCTCTCATAGGGCTCCAAAAACATATGCGCAGTCCTTGATCCCTCGAATCACTGCTCACATGATCGATTGTAGGAGCAATCTGGAGCGACGACGTAGCCAAGGTCCTCTAGACGCTGAGATCTCCAGGGACAAGCGATGGCTTGACGACAACAGAGGGATGGGGTTCCATTGCAGGGGCGCTAGGGTTTTGCTCAAATTCCCATATGAAGGTCCTTCTTTTACTTATTATGTTCCTTTCATCAAGACAAAAACCCTTTTGGCATGCAATGTTGTTGTTGGTAGTATGCTTGTATTTGTGCTACATGTAAAGCTAACACTCGTTAAATTTATTTCACCTTGCAATGTTGTTATTGGAAATATGCTTGTGTTTGGGCTAGAAAATATGCTAGATTTTTTTTGCTCTGCAATATTGTTGTTGTATTTTTGGTTGTTTATGATAGAAGGAAATCTAGCACGTGTTAGATTTCCTTCACCTTGGAAATGTTATTGGAAATGTGCTTTTGTTTGGGATATAAGTTGTGCTAGATTTCTTTTGCTCTACAATATCGTTATTGTCAATTTGGTTGTTTATTATAGAAGGAAATCTAGCACGTGTTAGATTTCCTTCACCTTGGCAATGTGCTTGTGTTTTTGTTAGATGGAAATATAGCATGCGCTAGGTTTCTTTCTGCATGAAATGTTGTTGTTGGTAGTATGCTTGTATTTGTGCTACATGTAAAGCTAACATGCGTTAAATTTCTTTTACCTTGCGATGTTGCTATTGGAAATGTGCTTGTGTTTGTGATAGAAGTTGTTCTATATATCTTTTTCCATGCAATGTTGTTGTTGGATATACACTTTTGTTTATGCTGGAAGAAAATCTAACACACTAGATTTCTTTCACCCTACAATGTTGTTGTGTGCTTGTGTTTGTGCTATGCATAAATCTAGCACGTTAGAATTCTTTTGCTCTGCAATATTGTTGTTGTCTATTTGGTTGTTTATGATAGAAGGAAATATAGCACGTGTTAGATTTCCTTCACCTTGGCAATGTTATTGGAAATGTTCTTGTGTTTGGGCTAGAAGTTGTGCTAGATTTCTTTTGCTCTGCAATATTGTTGTTGTCAATTTGGTTGTTTATTATAGAAGGAAATCTAGCATGTGTTAGATTTCCTTCACCTTGGCAATGTGCTTGTGTTTGTGTTAGAAGGAAATATAGCACGCGCTAGGTTTCTTTTGGCATGAAATGTTGTTGTTGGTAGTATGATTGTATTTGTGCTACATGTAAAGCTAACATGCGTTAAATTTATTTTATGTTGCGATGTTGTTATTGGAAATGTGCTTCTGTTTGTGATAGAAGTTGTTCTAGATATATTTTTCCTTGCAATGTTGTTGTTGGAAATATGCTTTTGTTTATGCTGGAAGAAAATGTAACACGCTAGATTTCTTTCACCCTACAATGTTGTTGTGTGCTTGTGTTTGTGCTATGCATAAATCTAGCATGTGTTAGATTTTCTTCAACTTGCAATGTTATTATTGGAAAAATGCTTCAATTTTGGCTCGAAAGAAATCTAGCATGCATTATATTTAATTTTCACTGCAAAGTGGTTGTTGACAATATGCTTTTGTTTGTGCTAGAAGTAAATCTACCATGTGCTAGATTTCTTTTATCTAGAAATGTTGTAATGTGTTTGTGTTTGTGCTAGAAGGAAATCATGCATACATTAGATTTATTTCACCCTTCTATGAGTCTATTGACAATGTGGTTGTATATGCGTTAGAAGGAAATCTAGTGTGCACTAGATTTCTTTTGCATTGCAATGTTGTTGTTGGAAATTCAATTGTTTATGCTAGAAGGAAATCTAATATGCGCCATATTTCCTTCACCACAATGATGTTATTGGCAATGTGCTTGTGATTATGCAAAACGGAAATCTAGCATGTGCTACATTTATTTTGCCCTAGAATATTGTTGGTAATATGTTTGTGTTCATGCTATAACAAAATCTGACATGCGCTAGATTCTTAACCCCTACAATGTTCTGTGTTTGTGTTTTTCCTAGAAGGAAATCTACCACACAACAGATTTATTTTGTCTTGCATAAGGTGTTTTTGACAATATGCTTGTTTGTGCTAGAAGAAAATCTGATATGTGGTATGTTTCTTTCACCCTACAATATTGTTATGTGCTTGTGTTTGCGAGTGAAGGAAATCTAGCATGTGTTAGATTTCATTCAACTTGCAATGTTGTTATTGGTGACATGTTTTTGTTTGAGATATAAGTACAAATAGCATGTTAGATCTAATTCACCTTGCAATATTTTGATTGGAAATATTCTTATGTTTGTGATAGAAGAAAATCTAGCATGATATAGAAGATTTATTTTACCCTACAATATTGATGTTGCCAACATATTTGTGTATTGTGGGAGGAATTCTAGCATGCACTACATTTATTTTGCAATGCAATATTGGTGTTAGCAACATGCTTGTGCTTGTACTAGAATAAAATCTAGTATGCAATAGATTTGTTTCACAATGCAATATTGTTGTTGGCAATGTGCTTGTATTTGTGCTAGAATGACATATACCCACATTGGATTTATTTTGCAATGCAATAATGTTGGAAATGTACTTGTGTTTGTGCTAGAAGGAATTCTATCATGCATTGGATTATGTTTGCCCTACAATGTTATTGTTGGCAATGTGCTAGAAGTAAATCAAGCATAGGTTAGATATCTTCCACCCTGCAATGTTGTTTCTGGCAATGTGATTGTGTTTGTGCTAGAAGAAACTCTAGAATGTGTAAGATTTATTTTACTTTGCAATGTTTTTTTGAGTAACATGCTTCTATTTACACTAGAAGGAGATTTAGCATGTGGTGGATTTCGTTAGCCTTAGAATATTGTTGTTGGTAATGTACTTGTGTTTGTGCTAGAAGGAAATCTAGCATGTGCTAGATTTATTTGACCATGTAATGTTGCTTCTATCAATATGCTTATATTTGTAGTAGAAGGAATGATATTGATTGTTAGCTTTCATTTGAGGTGCAACATTGTTGTTCGAAATGGGCTTCTACTTGTGATAGAAGAAAATCTAGCACACATTATATTTCCTTCATAATGTAATGTTGTTATTAGAAATATGTTTGTTGTTATGCTAGAAGGAAGGTTATAATGTGTTAAATTTCCTTCATCTTGCAATGTTATTGTTGAAAATGTGTTTGTGTTTGTGATAGAAGTAAATCTTTCATCCATTAGATTTTTTTCGCAATGCAATATATTGTTGGAAATGTGTTGTATTTGTGTTATAAGGAATTATAGAATGCACTAGATTTCTTTGTTCTTGTTCCAAAAGGAAAACTATCAAGATTTCACCCTCATCAAGGTTAGTGCTCTGATATTGTTCTTGGTAGTGCATTTTTGATTATGCAAGAAGGATACCTAGTGATCACTAGCTTTCTTCTAGACACCATTACACTTATGCAACCAATGCTCTAGGGGTGACATTGTATCAATAATAACAATGGTTAGAGTTATAGATTTTGATGTGCCCTTTTATTGAATTTGGAACAATTTATGTAGATCAATGATAGTGCAAAAGAATTGTATATAGATATGTGTTGTTGGCACTACATTTGTGCTTGAGTTGCAAGGAAAGATGATGGTATAGCTTTCCTTTTGGCACAAACACAATAATCCAATCATAATTAACACTGTTACTGATGAAATAGGTAACCACACTGTTACCTACTTTTTTTTGGTAGCATAAAAAGCACCCGATTTTGAATAGTGGTGATGCAAAATCACCCCTTTTTTTTTAAGGTGCACATTTTTGACAATCTAATATTTTTATTTATGAAGTATGAATATTTGTTTTAAAATGTTAGTGATTTTCATTCTAATTTTGAAACGTATTGATGCAGCATCAACTTTTTTTTTTTTAGAGCAATGATTTTCATGCTAATTTTGAAACGTATTGATGCAGCATCAACCTTTTTTTTTAGAGTGGTCATTTTCATGTTGGTAATAAAACACAAAACTTATATATATATATATATATATATATATATATATATATATATATATATATATATATATATATATATATATATATATAAACCAATAAAAATGTAAAAAAAAAACAAAATTAACTCATAAAAATAAAAAATTTAAACAAAAATAAATTAAAACAAAAACAAAAAAACAAAAAAATTCGAAAATTATATGAAAAGAAATGACAAAATTTGAAAAAAAAAAACACATAATTTAAAGAAAAAAAAACAAAAATTAACCAAAAAAATTTAAAAAAAAAAACATCAAAAACATTTTTTCTAAGTTATTAAAAAAACCATATAATTAAAAAAAAAATTAAATAGAAAATTTAAAAATAATTTAAATTACAAAATTAAAATTTAGATAAAAAAATTAAATACAAAAAAGAAAAAATAAAATTAAAAAAATAATAATAATAAGAAAAAAAATACAAATTTTAAAATTAACAAAAAAACAAATTAAAAAAAAAAAAAACAAAACAAAATTGAAAATTGAAAAAGAAAATTAAAATAAAAGAATTCAAAAAAAAAAAAAAAACTATCATTAAAAAACAAAAAAAAAATGAAAAAAACCACGTGCAAATAATTAAAAAACAAATATCCATAATTTTTTTTTATAAATGAAACAATTTATAAATTTTACAAATGAAAAACTAAATAAACTAAAAGATTAAAAAAAAAATTTAAATTAAATTAAAATTTAATAAATAAATTTTAAACTTTAAAAAATAATTAATCTAAAATATTAAATTTAAAAACAAAATTAAAAAAAAAAAAACAAAAAAAAATTAAAACAAAAAAAATTTAAAATAAAAAAATTGAATTAAAAAAAAAAAAAAATAAATTTTTTGAATTTAAAAAAGAATTAAAAAGAATTAAATTAAAAATATATATATATATTAAAATTAAAAAAAAATAAAAAGAAATTTTTGATCGTGGTGGCGCCGCCAATCGGCCTCCCGCCCTCCTGCGGAATCACCCTCTGGGAGGCTGATTCCAGGAATCTTCCTGTCGCGGGAGGGCGATTCTCGGAATCGCCCTCCCGCCACGGGAGGGCAATTCTCGGAATCAACCTCCTGCCGCCGGAGGGCGATTCCCGGAATCGGCCTCCCGCCACGGGAGGGCGATTCTCGGAATCGGCCTCCTGCCCAGGTGGTGGCGGAGGCCTCCCCGCCCGCCCAGCGGTCGGCCTCCGCTGCCACCTGGGCGAGAGGCCAATTGGTGGTGCCACCACGATCAAATTTTTATTTTTTTATTTTTAATATATATATATATATATATATATATATATATATGTATATTTTAATTCAAAAATTTTTAAATTATTTTTTTTTAAATTTAATTTTTATATTTGAAATTTAATTTGTTTTGTTTTATTTTTATTTTTATTCATTTTTTTGTTTTTATTTTTTTTTTCCTAGATTTTGTTAATAATTTTTATTAAATTTTGTATTTTTTTTTTTTTTCATTTTTTTTTTATTATTAAATTTTATGTTTAGTTTTTTCATTTAATTTTTTAAAATTTAATAAATTTTGTATTTTTTTTAATTTATTTGAATTTAATATTTTTTTTTTTTAATTTTTTAATTTTTTTTTATTTTTTTTTTAATTACATAAAATTTTTATATATTTTTTTTCAATTAAAATTGTGTATTTAAAATTAGATTTTTTTTTTTAATTAAACTTAATACTTTTAAATTAATTTGTTTTTTTATTTTATTTTTTATTTAATATTTTATTTTTTAATTTATTTTTTTCAATTTTTCATTTTTAATTGATTTTTAAAGTTTTTTAACTTTTTATTTTAACACTGTTTTTTTTTTCTTTATATTTAAAATTTATTTTTTATTTCAAAATTTATTTGTTTATTTATTAATATTTAATATTTTTCTTTTTTAAATTTAATTTGTTATTTTAATATTAACATTTTTTTTTAAATTTAATAAAATCTAATATATACATTTTTAATTTAAGTTCATATATATATTTTATTTTTTATAATTTAAATTTAATTTATTTTTTAATTTATTTTTTGTTTTTTTAATATATATTTTTTAAAATTTAATATGTTTATTATATTTTATTTTTATTTTTTATTTTTAATTAATTTTTATTTTTTTACTTTTAATTTAAATAATGTATTTTTTTTAAGTTTTAAATTTATTAAAATTTAATATATTTCTTTAAATTTAATTTTTTATTTTAAAATTATTACTATTATTTTTTTTAATTTAATAAACATTTTCTTTTTCTTTTTTAAATTTAATTTCTATATTTTATTTTTTATAATTTCTTTCTTATTAGTAGAAATTCTTTCGGTAATAATCACATGAAAAAGAACGAGGTCGACGCGTTTCGAACCAACCAGTGTGGTTCATCATCAGGACTATGTGAGAGATCAGATCCAGACAATAAGTATAAATAGATGTAGAAATGGCTCAACTAGCCGTTAGGATAACGGCTAGTTTGACTTAGAAAAAGTAAAAATTCCATTATTTATTTATTTATATTTTTTATTAATTTATTATTATTATTTTAATTTATTTATAAAACCTTCAATATATTTATACAATTAATTGACCAATTAATTAATAAAATGGTAAGTAATTTAACAAATCTTGGTGTATATATGTAAAATTTTGATTAAATTATATAATAATCACTTATATAATTAATTCTTTATTCATGAAATCTAATTAAAAATAAACCATCTATCAAATAGTCAAACATAGTCCAAAAAATAAATAAATAAAATAAATAAATAAATAAATAAAATAAAAATATAAAAATAAAGAATAATTTTTTTTTTAAAATAAAAATAAGAATAATAAAAATAAAAATAAAAATAAAGATAAATAAAAATAAATAAATAATAAAAATAAATAAATAAATAAATAAAAACAAAAATAAAATATAAATATTAATTAATAAATAATCAAAAATAAATAAAAATATTTATTTTATTTTAATTAATGAATTAATTATTATTATTATTATTATTATTTATTTATTATTATTATTATTATTATTTTGTTTTTTTTAACAAATAAATAAAAAATATAACAATAAGCAAAAATGTCAAGAATATAAGGCAGGAATCCAGCACCTACTGATATTCCAACCGTCATCTCTATTGAGATTAACGGGCCTTTGTGGGATCACAATTTACTATTACATTCCTTGCAAAGTGCTTAAGGGACCTTGAAGACCCACAAATTGATATGTATGGTGATCTAATTTATGTGAGTGGAAGTTCAAGAAACTCACTTACAAATGCATTACTTGACACCTCTATTTACTTAAAATGTTAAGTGTACAAGGATGATTTTATATCTCATGGAAGATCAAAGAGTCGAAATGTTGATTTTAAACCTCTTCCTCCACATTTGTTGTTACAATTTGACAATGCAACAAGTGATAATAAGAATCGATATCTTTTCATGTTTGTATCACTTTTAACTACACTTGGTGCCTTCATCACAATTGAGGTTGTATTCTTGCCTATGGGGCACACCCATGAAGACATGGATGGAACCTACGGAAGAATGCCTTCCAACCTTAAAAGTAAATATATATATTCTTTACCTGAAATGATGGATACATATCACATAATTAAAGAAAATCGAGTGTTTCCACCTACACTTATTGACAAGGTCTATGACTTCAAAATTTTCCTTAATGGATACTTCAAGGAGGGAAAAAATGCACTAGTTGGACATCTTAATGTTCAATACTTCCAATTTCTTAACTGAATGATATTCCAGTACTAAGGTACAAAGAATCCATTAGAGATATTAAGTGGTTAGAATCAGTTGAGTTATGGAATATAGATGATGAAGGTTGACCTATAATTCCCATAGGGAACCCATCTTTCTTAGCTTCCAAAAATAATGATGCCTACTTAAAAGAACTAAAGGATGGGATAACATCATAATATGGAAAGACACTATCGGGAATGAGGATTCATCGATTGTTACAGAGGAATGGAAAAATAAAGTAGTATATTGGGAAAGATTTCTTGATACATTATATGGAATCTATAATGATCATAGAATAATAGATGGAAGTGATTCATCTTCTGAGGTTTTCTGGCCCAAGACAAGGCACATTGTTGATGTTGATCGTAATTCACTCCATGTAATCTCAAGTATTATGGATGGAGATTTTGATAATGCAGTAGATGAACTAGTATATGTTGGACCCAAATGCAACAAGCCAAAGCCAACATTTAATCCAATGATTGATGTTGAGAAAGGAAATTTGTTGCTAGTTAGATCAGGAAATGAGGATGCGGGAGATATGATTTGGATGGAAAAATCCATCTCAGATATCTTTAGGGATAATGAAAGTGAGAATCTTCATGTAAAGGTTGATTGGCGGAAGCTTATTTTAGGGAAATACAATGGAATATTTTTAGAGCAATGTTGGATACCAAATCCTGATGACACAGAACTTGGCTCTATTCCAATTAATACCATAGTGTGGGCATGGATGCCAAAGAAAGAACGTTGCAAGAAGACCAAGATAAATAAATATGGTGTAGACGTTGTTATTGGTCTACTTGAGTGAATATCTTAAGATTAGGTTTATATGATTCATGAATGTAATTTTTTTTTGAAGGATCTATTAATATACACTCAGACACCGTTTTCAATATTTTTTGTATATCAAATATTCTCTTCATATTATTTTAGGAGAAGTTTTATATTGTTTAGTATTTCAATGTAATCATGTGGTGATACAAATGACATGATAGTGCCATAAAATATTTAAGTTTTCAAAGCTTTGTTTGACCAACATGACTTCTCACCATATAAAATATGCATAATCATATTCAATAATGCACTTAAAAACAATATCTTCTAAACTTGGTCTATTAAAACAATAGTGGAGTAGCTAATTAGTATTCTATTTAATATAAACCACTTAAATACTCAATGAAAAAATGTTAAACACTTGTAATAATGTTTTAAGTGAGTTTTCCTTTATATTCCTTATTATAATTGATATAAATCAAATTTGTTGTTTTGTTGCACTCTAATTTATAAAAAAATGATTTTGATCATTGAACAACACAACTAGACTTATAAAATATTTCCTCTTATAGATTTTGAAGTGGTGCCAACATTATACTAGTATAATTAATTTGTACTCAACATAGGAGAAGTAGTTAGTGTCAATTTAAAATGGTCAATAATAGGAAGAAACACAATAATAATATATTGTTAAATAACTTTATACTAGGTAAGATTTTTTTTACAAAATCTATTAATCACGAGTCAAATTTAATACATAAATATAAATATTCATGATAATAGAAATAATGTAATGAATCTAAGTTTTAGATGAAATAATGTAATGAATCTAAGTTTTAAATCTTTTACTTTTCAAAAATATTTCAGCGAGAGTTTCAAATAAACTATTTGAAGATCTATGTTAACTAATTTATGTCGATATCAACTTCATATATAACTATATATAGAAAAAAAATATGTTTTTATGGTTAAATTTTTTGTTTGGTCTTATATAATTTGATTCCTCTAGGCTCATGTTAAATCTATATTTAAGATGGATTTATGCTGGTATATATTGGACACATTACTATGATAATTTGTCATTAAATAAATTTATACTTAGTGTATATCTTACATATTAATATATTATTCATTAAGTAAGTCTCAATTAACTTAGTTTTTAACACAAAAGTACAAATAATAAATAATAAATAAACTATACTACTACTCTCATTCAACATTTAATTTGATTGTAAAAGAGTATTTTCTCCTGTCAACTCTAAAATGGTTCAAACTTCCTACAATAGTATGTAATGATGATGGTGATAATGATGATTATCATCTACTAAGACCAAATATGGTATATAAGAAGCCATAAATATATTACTCAAAATTCTTTAGAATTTTATTGCTATGCTAAAAAAACATTAAAAGAAGTGTTTCAAGATTATCATAATTTTGTTTAGTTAAAAGATCAAGAAGGTTAGTACTGCCACAAATATTCTAAAATTTAAATCCAATATGCATATAAACTGGACGATCTAAGAGGGTTTTTCATCTTCAACCATATTACTAGTGTTGCAAAGGTGATAGACTTTTAAATTGTGCCAACCTTGTCTTAATAATAATCGTAACTTAACACATACATGATGAACTTTGGTTACCAAGGCCCTACCGAGCAGGGTTTTAATAATTGAATTCAAGCTTTTTTGATCCATATTAATTTATCAGATATCTTTAAGTTGTCATCACATACATGATATTTACTATATCATATTATAATTAAATGGATTAATAATAGTAACATACAAAACATTCTTTTCCTAAAGTTAATAATAGTAGCATACACAATATTATTTTCATAAGATAACCTTAACAAACTTAGCTTTTAGTACAAACCATAAAAAATATTAAAAGAGATAATGTAAGGAATCCAAGATTAAGATGTGAAAGATTTTCTTTTGCATGTTTATATAAATTTATTTTATATAGTTTACCATGATCATTTTTCACCAAAAATGGTGAATATCTACATTAAAATTAGTAAACTAAGTGATTTTATAATTCCACATTTTGAAAAAACTTAATCTAGTTAAAGTTCTAAATTATAGATCGACGTAATACTTCCAAATTTAATGAAATATGTGTTTACACCATCTGAACCAAAACCAACAAACTTCATTAAAGATATACCCATTTATGCTAAAAGAGTTCTCACTACATCATACATACATTTAGTTGTTCCATCCTTTATTTGAAGCAAACATATAGAATTGTTACACATTAACCTCTTCCTCCATTTGTCAAATATGTAATATAAATAATCAAATGGTGTTCCATAATTCGATCAATGCTTTCATCAACTAAAATTGAGTAAAATGGTCTATGTAAAATCTCCTCTTTTAGTTTGTTCCAATACATTTCTTTAGCAACTTGAAGAAACTCTTTTCATGATGTTGTACTTGTGCATGCAAAATATTAATCTATTAGAAGCATGTGTGGAGTGCATTTATACCTATTCAAGTGAAATATTGACTTATACATACATTTATAAAGATAAATCATGTATAACAAGAAAATACATGTTTTCAATCACTGATATAATGATCTCCTTCTTAGCATCTACCACTAATTCGACATGTTTAGTAATTGGAATATTATGAGTTTCTGATTTTCGTTTTCTCCCTCTAAAAGTTGTAAACATAATTTATGAGCTTCTGATTTTTCATGGCCACTTAGACCACTGACTTGAAGAGTGGTGCTTCCCACTTTTGCAAATGAATTATCTCTTTTAAATTTAACACATCAAGAACATTTTATCCTTTTATTACCATTACAATATTTTACAACATAATCCCATGGAAATATTGTATTCCATTTAGATTTGAATATTATTTTGTGTTTCTTTGATGGGTTTTCTATTTCAAAAAGCTCTACACTATTTGATTCATCATCTTCATGTAGATGAGAATCAACTTCATTTTTAAGATTACATGGTTGATTATAATGTTGCACAGGGCCAAATGCATCAGCAAGTGGCAATTTATTTGTATCCTTCTTAGGGTGACCAATACAAGACATTTTTCAAGATTTACACCTATCAAGTAAATGAAAACAATAGAATAAGTAAATACATAAATTAATAAATCCCTTCGCAAGATTGAGGCAAACAAAATTCAACCTTACCAAGATGCCATAGGATCCGACTACATATTTTTTGATAGGTTATTCATTTAATGAAGAGATCTCTGGATTATTCACAGTATTATAAAACAATGGTTGACATTTCAAATCCCAACAGGGATCCATCTTCAGGACAAGATTTTGAATGAAGGATGAAAGAAGGACAAAGGTCAAGGATTAAACGATAACCATAAGAACTTTAAAACCATAATTATGTCCCCGCATGGAGGGGATTATTGGGAAGATATTTGTTATCTAGAATAAACTAGAATGAAGATTAAAAGAAGGAAAGTTGACCTCCATATAGCACTATTAATCCTTGACCTTTTTCCTTCTTTCATCCTTCATTCAACATCTTGTCCTGAAGATGGATCCCTGTCGGGATTCGAAACGTCGACCATTGTTTTATAATATTTCGGCTAATCCAGAGATCTCTTCATTAAATGACAACAAAAGGAGCTTGAAAACCAAGGTTATTCATTTCTTTGTTGAATTATGCCTTGCAAAATTCAAGGAAACTTGTGGATTTTTGAGAGAGAACAAATGGTTCATGGAAAATGATACTTGTACAATAAATCCATATTAATTTAAACAACGAAGGAAAACAAGCAAGAGTTTGAATGAGAGTGGTGTAGTTGTGGAGTCCAATACCCTTGGTATAAGATAGGCATTCCTTTCATACTTGGTAGATTCATATAACTATGATAATAAAAATTTCCACCATTAATAATGTTAATGCATAACACTACTCTAAAACCCATGCCTAGGATGGAAGGATCGCAAGCAGTTGCATTCAGGGTATCTGATCACAATATTAATTTTATGGGGTGTGGATTTTATGGTGTGTAAGATACATTATGTGACCATGAAGGTTTCCATTACTTCAAGGAGTGTTACATAAAAGAATCCATAAAATGAAAAACCAAATGCAAATGAACATATGAGGAGGATAAAAAAGAATAACTTATAGTCTAGCATCGAATGATAACTTTCCCTTTGTGGATGATGGGTTGCAATACGAATGAAAATGGAAAAAAAATGGATGCAAGGAAAGAGCACTCAAGGATAATCGGGGAGGAGCAAGAGCACACACAAAGTTTTTCAATGGTATTAAATGTAATTTTCTGCCCTGTGTCAAGTGTCAAGTCAGTGTAAGTTGGGGGGCTCAAGGAAATGTCCCCAAATCATGAGATACATATTAACTCGTATGAGGTCGTCTAGGCTCAAACTGGTCTCCTTTATGAAACTGTCATTAGTCAGAGTGATTTATGTGCTTGTGAAAGACTCCAGAATCTTGTAAACTTAAAAAAATATTAAAATTTTATTAAAAATATTTCCCTTCTTTTGAAATAATGAAATTTAATCTAACCTTCCTGATTGATAACTATGTTTGGCTACCATATTGGAATTTCTAGTAAGATTTGATGCCAATTGCCTACTAGTTCAATGTCGGCAAATATTTCACCATAACCTTTCTTTTAATTATTTTTTTTAATGAAGAATTTGAGTGTGAAGAAATCTTAAAATTTTAAATTTGTGAATTGTTTTAAAAATATTACATATTGTTTTTCTCTGCTTTGTTTTACTATTACTTATTCCAATATGTATGTAGCCATTTTAATTTATAGAGGAAGCACGCCAACACCAATGACACCATATCTATCAAATTACAGAGTCCAACTGACCATATCTATCAAACTACAGATTCCAACTGGAATCTGTGAGTATTGTGGCCCTACTAGGGTTACATCATCATTTATTTTCACTCTTTTTTAAGCCTTCAATTATGTCGAAATTTCGATTGACTCCATGCAAGAGGAGGGAATTATCAGACAACTTATAGAAATGGCTACATAATTTATGAGAGGTGAACAATACACAACTTCAAATTTTTAGTTGAGGGTAAAAAAAAAAGGATTTTACGTGTAAATTTTGAAAGTTATATTTTATTCAAATTTTTAGTTGCGGGTCAATAATTTTTTTTTTTTTTTAATGAACTAGGTGTCAATATATGGATTTTTTGTTAAAAATCTGAATATTTTTTTTTTTTTACAAAGTGATACATCTTTTGTGAGAGAATGAAATGTGTTCCCAACAACTCACAATATATGTATTTTGTGTTAAAAATGTAAATATTATTTTTGTTTTACAAAGTGATACATCTTCTGTGAGAGAAAGAAATGTGTTCCCAACAATGAACAATTTAATGTGTTCTCAACAACTCAAAAATTGTTAGTTGTTTCTTCAGTTTGGAGAGAAATTTTTTGAAAATAAAACCATAAGTTAATTAATAATTTTTATTTGAAATTTAAATAATAATTAAAAGAATAAATTGTTTTATATTATTCATTTAATATTGAATACATTAAATTGATTATGCATAATAAAAGATGATTATACATTTGTTTTTAAAATTAATAATATGAAATTCAAAAATAAACTTAATAAATATTAAATTATTATTAATAAAAAGTTTTAGTAATTTTAATTTTTAACCAATAATATATTTAAAAATAAATAATTCTTTCATATATAAAAATGATTTAAATATAATGATAATTTTGGAAATTTAATTTTGGAAAGAATATAAAAATTCATAAAGATTGATACTAGAAGTAATTTTGTTATTTATTGTTAATAAGCTAAATTATTAACTTGACTAATGTTTTTTTCCAAACCCTAGGTCTTTTCAAACTTGACTAAGGTTTGTTTCCAAACCCTAGATTCTTAGGACCATTAGAAATTGGATCAACACACATATTTAGGATATTACCATTATAAGCACATCGCATGTTAGTCAACATTTATACATTAGACACACATTGACCTAGACTAGGTTAGGTATTAAATAAAGAGAACATATACCTAGGGTTTCATTCCTAGGACTTTCCATAATAAGGATTTTATCTATAGACCTTACGAAAACCTATGGATTCAGTTCGTTATCAAAGAAAACCATCATTATATCAAAATTCAAAGGTTCCATATTTTGAACAACATCATTTCAACTCTAACACGTTTAGAGCTTCAATAGTCATATCAAAATCCAAAACTCGACATTATCAAAACATTAATCAGAATAGAAATATTCACAAATAGCCCTAAATAGGTTTAGGGTTTCACTTGTCAACAACATAGCCTTATGTTAGGGTTTTATAAAGAACCCCCTTAAGGTTATATACAATCATTTTTATGTGTATAAGGTGAGTAGATTCATCGGGTGATGAGTCATCCCAAACAAGAATCCTTTTAGGATTCAGTAGTGCTAGACATATCAACAATTAGTAACATATGAAATAGATATTTCAAACGGTGTAATAAGTCTATAAATTTCAAGATATACCTTTGATCCTTTGACAAGGTATAGAGGTAGACAAGTAATTAGTACATAATATAGACAACATCTTAAAAAAGTACATGAAGACAAATATAGGAAATGAGATACTTATTTTGAGGAGTTGTTGTGGGCTCCCTCCCAAGCTTGAGGTAAAACCTAAAACTTATCAAACAAAGAAATACATTTCTAAGAATGATGTCAAACCTATACTACATAAAATATACAAATGAAACATAAGATGGAAGGGGATTAATAGTGCAAGTCCCTTGGTTCTTCTTCAGTATTTTCTTTGTTCAGGGATGATGTCTCTTCAGCCATGTTTTCATGATCTCTATCTATTTTCTTGCTCCTAGGGTTTTCAGGACAATCACTTCTATAGTGTCTCATCTTGTGACAATGATAACACTTGATATTGGACATGTCAACCTTCTTCTTTGTCCCTTTCTTCTTGAATCTTCCTTTATGATGAGAGACGTAAGCATTCAATACTTATTCATTTTTGGTTACCATGGAAACCCTTAAATTTTCTCGATTGCATGTTTTCCATAGCTCTACAAAGGTGGGTGTTTCTTTCCAACTGTTGAGGGATGAAACAGAGGAACTCCAAGAATATGGTAGTCTCAGAATGGATGCAACTTCTATTTCTTTATCTGGCACTATTTCATAAATGGAAAGGAGCTCATCCCTTATCCTTGTTATTTTTTTAAAGAAAGAGGATAAAATATGCTCCTTGATCATCTTAACAATTCTTAGATCATTCTTCAGGCTTTCCACCTTTCCAATGTTCTTGATAGTAAATACTTTTGACAAAGCCTCGTACATTTCCTGAGCACGATCAATATTTTCTATAAATGGGACAAGATTTTCCTTTATTCCTTCAACCATCAAAGCCATAGCTACCAATTTCAGTTCTATGTACTTCACCTTATCCGCGTCACTTGATCCTTCTGTAGGTATTTTCATTTTTCCTTTGACTAGATCTAAGACCTTGTTCTTTTCAAGGGTGATGTCAACCCTCTTCTTCGAGGACCTATAATTTGAAGCTCCTTCAAGCTTGTTCTCTCCTTTCACCAAAGCTCTGAAACCATGTTAGAGAATCAGAAAGGCAGAAAGATCCTCTTGTTCTTGATTATTTGCTTGTGATCTCCTTTATTTCTTATTATGTTCTTCTTATCTTAATTCTTATTAGTTCATCAAGCAAATATCAAAGAAAATGCACATAGATCAACGATACCAGATATAGGCCAACAACCAAGGAAAAACCCCCTAGATGGGAGAACCCAGTCAAGAAATTATTCCTTTCAATATTATTCTTTGAGACTCTTCACCCTAGACCAAGAGTAGAAATTTCCTCCACACCAAGTCAACCTCCATAATTTCGACCCCTTTCCAACAACTTCAATTATGTAGCAGTTCCTGCATCATACAGCTTCTCGCAGCAGCAAAATTGGAATACTTCGATCTCCCAATCCAGATCCCTAAACAAAGAGAGAGAGTCACCAAAATTTTGTGTTTCTTCTTCTCCTTAGACTTCCCAAAACTCACACCTCTTTCTGCTTCTCGGCAACAGACTTCGAACTTCTTCCGACATCATACGGATTTCGACAACAGCAAAACTTGGAGGACTTTGATCTCCCAATATAGAGCCCAAAACAGAGAGAAAGAGGCACCAAAATTTCGTTTTTCTTCTTCCCAAAACTCGCACTTCTTTCGGCTTCCTAGCAATAGAATTCATACTTCTTCAACACTACAAGAGACATCAAACTGCTTGAGAGAATGTGCTCCAGATGAATTCAAATTGCTCCCTTTTTATAGGCTCCAGGTGAGGTCGAATAGGTGTCTCTTGGGCCTACATGAGCCAACACGATCTCTTCTAGGCCGACTTGGTGTCGAGTTCATATAATTCATATTTGACTCAATAATAAATTGTTTTACATGATTCAAAAGCCCAAGAAGGGTCTCTTTAAATGTATAATGACTCTATTAACTTAGAATAAATTCTAGAAGTCCTCAATGGGGACTTTGACCTAAAACATGGTGACCCGAGAATGAAACCCATTCTTTAATAAGCCACAATAATAATAATAATAATAATGCTTTTATTTGTTCTTTTGACAAGTACATTACATAATGACTCAAATACATAAATGAAGACCTAACCTAGTTACAATTTCCAATACATCAATTACACCACATGTATTGTGTAACAACAACTTCTTTGAATTATGTGCACTCTAGCTTATTCATCCCATTTTACTTAGTTTTTTCACACTTTAATTGAATTATACCAATTATCCAAAAAATATCTCTATACAATTATCCTCGATTTCTTCTTTATCACATATTTATCTTACTATATATTTATTTATAATTAACTCATTAAACTTTAATTTTTATCACATTATAGGTTTGAGCATTGTAATTACACACAAAAGTTTACTTATATACTATTTTTTATCAAAAAATTTCAATTTATAAAATTGAGGAGATTATTAATGATGTTTATCACCAAATCATATTTGTACAATTAATTTAAATGTGAATGTTGTTTGATTTTTCTATATTTTATTTTTTTTATGAATTTTAGTAAAACAATTTTAGATGAGATGGTGATTTTTTTTTTATTGATGTATAAATACATTCAAAAATCTCAAAAAAAAAAAAATCAAAACATACCAAAAACAAATATCAAAACATAGAAAATTTAAATTAGAATTCTAGAAAGAAAAAAAATCAAAACATAGAAAAGTTAAATTAGAACTCTAGAGAGAAAAAAAAAAAACAAATGTAGAAAAGTTAAATTAGAACTCTAGAGAGAAAAAGAATCAAAACATAGAAAAGTTAAATTAGAATTCTAGAGAGAAATTCACCATCAAACAACAACTTTCGTATTCAAACACATTATTATAGTATTTTGTAGCATATGTTTTTGAATAAATAGTTTTCATAGTGTTAAATATAGAAAACAAAAACAAGTATAAAATTTAAAGAAAATTCATAAAATAGATAGTGATGAAATATACTATTACATCACTTTGTTAAAAAATAAAAGTTAAAAATAACCAATATTTACCGTGTTATTGACCTACTAAACTTATAGGCCCTAAATAACACACATTCTTAAATCCAATGACCACATACAGACGACCCATTAATATTGGTTGCTAAGGTCAAAGTCAAGAAAATCCCGAAATCTGCGGAGAAAGGTGAAAGTCAAGAATATCCCGAAATCGGCGGAGTTGAGGATGGCCTTATAAAATGCCTTTCATGATACACGTCTATTCTCATCACTTCCAGATTCTGTATCCATGGGTACCTTCATCGGCCACGTGTTGCCAGGTGCAGGATTTCTGCTCATCGGCCTCTGGCATCTCTTCAACACGATCACCAACTACGCGCGGGCTCCATGGGACTTCCACACACGGCCGTGGTTCCCGGTTAAATTTGGAGGGGGAAGGTTAAAGTACCTGGAGCTGGCCGCCATTATAGCGGGGTCCTGTTTATCGATTTTGGCAGAGCTGTTCATCGGACCGGAAAGACAACAACCGTTGGCAGACGACTGGAGCATCCCGCCGCAGCACCTCAAAAGCTTCGAGCACTCCTCCATATCGTTGTTCTTCCTCATCTACGCTTCTGTGGCTCTGTACGGTGGACTCAGTAAGCTCACAGTTCCGCCGGGAGCGCTGCAAGTGATTGCAGCACTTGCCCTTAGCCAGGAGCTGCTGCTCTTCCATCTTCACTCAGTCGACCACACGGGTATCGCGGGGCACTACCACTTGCTCCTCCAGCTCATCGTTGTTGTCAATTTGTCGGCAACGTTGCTCGAGGTTCCGTTCCCACGGAGCTCTTTGGTGGCAGTGGTGCGCTCCGCGTCGTGGATGTTCCATGGGGCGTGGTTCATAAACATGGGTTTCATGCTCTGGATCCCGGCCTTCATCCCCAAGGGTTGCCACATAATACGGGGCACTAAGGGCCACAATGTGCTAAAGTGCGCCAGCCAGGAAGCAACTATGCAGGCCAAGGGGCTGGCTAACTTACAATTCAACTGGTATCTCGCAATAATCCTTGTATCGACGGTCATCTTCTATGCAAGAACTGTCCGAATTTATGAAGACAAATACGCATATCAGCCGCTGGAGCAGAAGCCTGAGAAGAAGGGCGACGCGGCTGTCGAGATGGGCACCCATGGAGTCGAGGGACACTACTTTCGCGACGCTTCTCAAAGCATTGATGTATAAAAAATGTATTCCGATGCTCCTACAGTTTTATGTTTTTATGTTAGCATGTTACGAAACTATGCAAAGATATCCAAATGCACGATAACGTTAAAATGGTTTTTTACTTAACCATCTTTCAATGCATTTCTTCTTAGTTTATTATTACTCAATGGAAAAGAATTTGCACATGGCAAAGGTTCAACAATAATCTTCGCTTAGAGTGGAATACACATAATGTCTTTTTTTTCTCCAATCGTCAAAAATCATCGAGAATATGATCATCGAGAATATTGATTTTTTTTTAGCTTTCATCTTTGTCACTATTTTTTTCTCTCTTTTATATATTATATTTTATTAAGTGGTATATTAAATGGTGTTTTTTTAATCATAAAGGAAAATTTTAGAAGTTAATATTTCTCAAATTTTATAATATAAAATGTTATCTTAAAAATTACCAAAATTTTATAGAGATTATATGAAGTCATTAGATATTTGGATATCTTTCAAAAAATATCACCAAACATTTTACAGTCTACATATTAGGGACTCGTAAGGTTCGCCAAGGTTTCTAAACTTTAAGATAAATTTTCATCCTTAAAATTTTCTTTGTTCACCATAACCTTCATTTTTTATGGGTTTTCTTGAAGATCAACCATTACAATGCTATTTGTTTCAATTTCCAAGAGAATTTTGAACATTTTCTCAACTTTTCCAAAAACAATTAAATGCTCATTAGAAAGATATTTTCAAGGAGTATCTAATTCAAATCACCTCCCCATTTAAAATATTTTGGTCCCTTGAAAAGCCTCAATTCCCTTCAATCTTCTTCTTCTCTCCCTTCAAGCATCCTCTAACAAATATCCAAGAAGGGGTGCCTCCATTACAAGATAAGGGCTACATTTGACATTAGCCTATTGTCCATCTCATGGCTAGAAATAACATTCATTACTACACTGAGGTCATTGAAAAATCATTGCTCCTTAGACTATCAATGCAAACAACTCCTGTTTCTCATTGACCTTGATTGTCCAAGCTTTCTTCATGGTTTTTGATTCATGGGATGGAGTTCTAGGTGAAGCCTCCAAAAATTAGCGTACCAATGTTTGATCAATCTACAATACTAGAAATAGTTCCCGCGTAAGCTACTTTGCCTCCTACAATGACAACAATTGCTAGACTTGTGCCCACTTTTCTTACAACAAACATATTTTTCCATATGTTTTTGGTTTGTGGTGGTGATTTTCAACTTGGTTTCTTGGTCCCCCAAGAGTTTGAACAAGTTTGGATAGTGGAATAATCTCTTTGTTACCCTCTTCCAAGCCTCTACAAGTATATTTGAGAGGCTTGTTGCAAACTTATTTTCTAGTTTCCTTTTCCTCCATGGGAATTTCTTGTTTTATGATTCCTCTTACTTTGTAAAAGGTGGTTTGAGCTAAACTTGCGCTAGCTTCTTGTCCACTTAATTTTATGGATTCCTACTTGGGACTTAGGATCCATTAACTTTCCTTTCCTAGCCCTCGGATATCATATTTCATTTGACCCGTGGGCTTGAAATCAATTCCTCTAATGGGATTTCAAAGTCACTAAAGGTCTCTTAATGAAGGATCTTGGAAGGTGAGTTTATCATGCATGACCCTGACATCGCTCTAGCTTCTACAATGGAAACATGTTAGACCTCACATAGTTTGGGATAAGAGAACCATCCGAATCTTAGTCTTGTAACCATGCTTGATTTTTTGGATGTTGTGAGATATCGAAGGATCATCATAGCAAAAAGCATGAAAAATAAACTACATCTATTTAATTGTATAATTAAAACTCCTACAACCTAACTAAATGATGAAAGATAGATGAGGATAGGAAGAGATGAGCTAATAACATGACAATAACTAAATCAAGAAAACAATTAGTTGATTCCCTGGTACTAGAATGTTAAACTTAATAGAGAAAATAGAGATTAATTGGCCTCTATACAAGTACTCACTCGCGAAAGAGACAATAAAGAAATAGTAACAATGTGAGAAAGAACTATCTAGTTCACAGAATAATCGGTTAGCCAATAGCAATAAGTCTCAAAAAATGCACATATAAATGAAACTACTTGAGATTAGTTTGAAGCAAAATCTCAATGCATGTTAATTGATAATTCTAGCAGTGGCCTTCTTAGGATTATCAATATTACTTATTAGTAGATACAAAATTTACAAGCTTATGAAATCTTGTCTTTTAAAATATGAAAAATTTTACTAGAGATCCAAAAGTCCCTATCACTAGACTCTTACAACATTTATAGGCTACATCACTAAGTGCTTATGAGGAATTTTGGACTTCCCTTGGGTAATTACAATCCCTTTATATTCGCGTTATTTTTAGATAAATTAATGAAAATGACTTGTAAACTTCGAGAAATTGAAACTCACAACTGCTACAATGTGATTGGATCCTCCACTAGGACCCATAATAATTCATGAAGATAGGCTACGAAAATATCGTAATAGAATGAATTCATATTTATCCTAATAGGTAAAAGCCCTTCCATGATGACATGGTATTTCGATGTGTGCTGGGAGAGGGATTGTGCATCCTGCTTAATGAGACCATGAAGGAATTTAAAATTGTTGTTAATTGAAGAGTTCCACAATGTGTTGTTTGAGATTGTCTTTTGTGAGTTTGTTTGTGAATACACTATAAGATAGTTCTTTAGCCTTTATCATCTCCTCCAATTCCATGTCCATCTCTTCATATGGCCTAGATTCTCCCTAGGCTCCATTATATGACAACTTGTTCATCTTGATTAACCTCTCAATTAAAGAATACTTATCTATAGACCTATAGATGTCATTTTGTATCTTTTCTTAGATATTTAGGGCCTTTTTGACAAGGATAAAATCATATATAAATTCTTGTTTATTGACCTCAAGAACTTCCAATGAAGCATGTGGATATTCCTTAGGCCATTACTCTAGCTAATTCACAACATGGAGCCGGTATGGTTTCTTCACGCTCATGTATCATCTCTCCAAGCAATGGACATGATGGTTCAGAGTTGGTCATTGCAGATTTCTCATTTAGCAATACGGTTAAAAAACTGGTGGAAATCGTGATCATATTAGCTCAGCTAACATTCTCGGTCATAGTAATGGTCAGGGAACTGTGATATGTTCGGGCTTAAATAATGATTGTGAGGTGGGCCAAGAATACTTGGTTAGTGGTGAGGGTGATCGTAGTGAGAAGCTAGGTAATACGGGGTCAAAGAGCGAGGTGGGTCATTGCCATAATGAGCCTCTTATTAACAATCAAACTAATCGTACTATCGTAATAGGCAGCATGCTAGATGGCTTTAAGTATAAGAGCATTAGCATGGTAGGCACTAGACATGGGAGTGAGGAAGATAAATATTTTTAAATAAGCCCTCAAGAGATGATGGGAGCAAGGAGGAAAAAGGTCTTTGAAATAAGCCCTTTATAGATGATGCCTTTCGAACCATCAACAAGAAGTTTGTGAACCTCTCCTCGATGGAGTTAAGTCAAGAAACCCTCAGAACTCTTAGAAAAGGTTTAGGGTTTGTTGTTGCTCCAAAAGGCATCCCTAAGGAGAACATTCTTAGTAGAATTGAGGAGAGCATTGAGAGTTTACCTTTGGATGATAAATAAGCTCTTTGACAAGAATGCTCCATGATTCTTAAAAAATTCAATGCACCTAAGACTAACCTTAGCAGGGCTGAGTTGAATGCTCTCGGGGCCGTTCGCAATAACGAGGATATTGTTGTCCTTAAAGTGGACAAGGGAGGAGTAATAGTCGTTTTAGATAAAGTGAATATATATTAGAAAAATGAATGAGCATCTTGACTGTAGTAGCTACAAGAAGCTAAAATCCAACCCTTTGCCAAAAGTTTTAAAGGAAGTAAAGAAGGCAATTTTGAACTCTCATCTCGATGATAAGTTAAAAAAGAAATTGACCCCGTCGTGTGAGGTCATTCCAAGAATTTATGGGCTACCCAAGATTCATAAAGAGGGTGTTCCCCTTAGACCGATTGTTAATACTATTGGGTCCCCCACCTATGAATTGGCAAAATACGTTGCCAAAATTCTCAAGCCTCTCGTTGGAAACACTGATTCCTTCATTAAGGACTCTAATGATTTCGTTAAGCTAATTAAGGAGGAAAGGGTATAGGAGTCCGACATCTTTGTGATATTTGATGTGGTTTCATTGTTTACCAAAATTCCATTAGATGAAGCAATGCAAGTTATTAAGGAGGTTACGGCCAGAAAGAGCCAAACTTGCTGAGATTTGTTTACGATCCACCTTCTTCAGCTTCCAAGGAGAATTCTATGAGCAGGTATCGGGTGTCACAATGGGATCGCCACTCTCGCCTATTGTTGCCAACTTGTTTATGATTCTTTTCCCTTAAGTCCAACTTGGTGGAAAAGATTTGTGGACGACACCAACATAAAGTGGACGCATGGTAGGGAGAATCTCGAGAGATTCTTTAATCATCTCAACTCAATTTCTTTTGAAATTAAGTTTACTATGGAGATTGAAGAAAACAAGAGCATTCCTTTCTTGGATGTCCTTGTTACCATAAAGGACAATGGAACATTTGGGCATCAGGTGTTTAGGAAAAAAACTCATACTGACAGCTACCTTCATGCTGAGTCTTACCATCATCTCGCTCATAAATTTGGTGTCCTTAATACTCTAGCTGTTAGAGCTATGAGGATATCTGATGAGGAGCATCTAAGAGATGAAATCTCTCACTTGACAACTGTTTTCATGGATATAGGATATAGAGAGAGAGAAATCAGAAAGGCCATAAAAAGAGTTGAAGGTTCGGTCATGTCGAAGAAGCACCAAGAACCTCCAGAAAGTGGTGGTAGAGTTTTTCTACCATACATTAAGGGTGTTACAGATAAGATCGCAAGGGTGTTGAGAAGAAATGACATTTTCGCACAATTTTCAGCAGCAGGAACCATTAGGCAAAAAATGAGGTCAGTTAAGGATCGTATTAGTCATGAACAACTTAAAGGTGTTTACAAGATTCACTGTTCATGTGGAAAGAGTTACATTGGTGAAATTGGGCACTCTCTTCAAAAGCGTCTTAAGGAGCATGGTGCCGATATTAAACATGAGTGATGTCGCACGTTGGCCCTTGCTAGGCACTCCTCAAAAACTAAACATCACTTACGTCTGGAGGATGCTAAGATCATTGCCAAGGAGGAACACTATCGTAGGAGAAAAAATAGAGAAGCACTAGAGAATATGAAACACCCACATAACATTAATATGGATGGAGGATTCGAGATCAGTGATAGTTGGCGACCTCTAATTCGACAAGTGTGCTCCTAGAGCTCGTCTTCTTCCCAGGTACTGTATCATAGGTTTGCTTCTCCTCCATACATATTTTTTAGGGTTTGGTATTTGCAAGCATCTAATTAGATTATTTACCTTTAATAATTATCCTTATTAATTAATTTTTATTTTCTATTAATAAAAATTAATTAATTAATTATTATTATTAGTATCTAAAGTTTTTTTGAAAAATAATAAAAATAATAAAAAATATATATTTAATGATAATTTTTAGCATTAGATTAGCTAAGATTGAATGTTATTAGAATCAATAATTATTAATAGAATTAGCTTATAATAATTATAAATAATAGCTAAAACTATTTACATTCATTTATTTGTTTAATGAATGTTAATTAAATGAAGCTATTATTCATTCTTATTATATTGCTTTTATTAATTATTTAATATTTTTCAATTTTGTAGAATTGTTAAGATTCTCATATTTAGGGTTTTTAATTTAAAATTATAATTAGGATTTAATCCTTATATTAAAAATTTAAATCACTTGTAATTAAGCAAGCTAAAAATTTAAGAATTTTATTAAATAAATAACTATGATTAAGAAAATGAAAATGATATTATAAGAATTTTATTAATAATTTTATTTTTTTTCAATAACTTTAGATCACTTACCATTTGATTTATTAATAATTATTATTATAGCAAATAAAAATAGGATTAAATTATTAAAAATAATTATAACAAGATAATAAAGCTTAAATCATAAATAAAAATATTTGTTATTCCGTCGACTCTTCCTCTTATCCTTCACTGTATATAAATCGAGATCTCTGCATCCTTCTTTCACTTTTTATTCAAACATCTCATCCTGAAGATGGATCCCCGTTGGAATTTGAAACGTCGACCATTGTTTGATCATACTGTGGATAATCTGAAGATCTCTTCATTAAACAATAACCACATAAGCTTGAAAACCATAATTCACAACATGTCCTACTCCTTGGATTTGAGTACCTCTTTCCTTAGCCAATTCCCAAAGTGGTAGCAACTTGGTGAAGATATTTTGGAGTTGCTAGAGGTAAGAGTAAACTTGTTTGACCATGGCCTTGTAAGACTAACACACTTCAAAAGCAAAATACTTGTAATCCTCCATGTTAATTCCCTCCTACTTTAGAGGTATGTTGTTAACCTTCAATAGCTTACACTACTACTCCATTTCTATTGTATGATCATCTTTCTACTTCAAATATTCAAGGAGGTATTTCACATTTCTCCCATTGGCTTGAGGGAATGTTGTGCTGGTTGAAGGCATAGCAAGTGGATCTTTCTTGGTGTCTGGAACAATGGGCCTTTCTGTGATAACTAACAACAAAGGTAGATGAGATGTTTATAAGGTCTTCTCCTTTTTCTATTCAACATGTGATCATATCTAAATCTTCCTAGGTTAACCATTTTCTTCTTCCTGGTTGGCGCAATGCCCATCTTTATAACTGGTAAGTGACCACTTATAATCATTAGGGACTTCCAATTGAACTAGGTCGATGCCAAATAAAGCTATACTCTGGTGTACATCATGTTCATATGCTTCTTGTTGGGTGTTAGGAGCTTCTTCCTTCTCTTTGGCCTTAGCTTTTTATTGTTGTCTCCTCTATTTTTATTCCTATGCTTTTTTCCTTTCTTCCTTATATTTTCTCAGTCGTTCTCTCTCCCTCTTCATATTTTACTCTTCATTATCCTTGATCTCAAGTTCCTAGGCTATATGGGCTGCTTTTTAATCCTATGAAACTCTAGCTACTTCTTGTTGGGTTTCTCCTATGCAACTCTAGCTACTTCATGTTGGGTAGTCTACTTGTAGAAAATGCTTCTCTCTCAGTTTAATATTTCTCCTCTTATGTTTGAGAAGCATTATAGCCTATTCTAAATATCACTTCTAAGAAATTTAAAGCATTTTGTTGTCTCTTACCCAACCCATGTCTTTGATTGGTAGTCCCACATGTACTTTCATTCCTTGCAATATTTTCTTACCACAGAGTCAAGATCGTATATGTGGAATGTGAGATCCCTAAAATGGAAGAGTGCCAGGGCATTGGATTGTACTCTAGCTTCTTTCATGTATTTTAATTGATAGGAGCCTAGATGTAATATCATGTGTGGTCGAGGAGACTTCTTGTCCCATGAGAGTGCTCCACCTACCCCTATGTATATATGATATGCTAATTCTTGCAATATCACTTAGTGGGTTACGAACATGGGCAGTAGGGGAGGAGGCTTGGTTGCTCCAAATATTCTCGAATATGTTCCTTCCTAATCAATAAACCAATCACCAAATATTAACATCACTTTCATGGTTCTTGCGTAGATGTATAAAATAACTACATTGAACAAGATTTCATAGAGTGGGATCAATAAGTATTGGTAGATTTTGGTGTATAATAGGATTTAGTGAGACTTCCAAAGGGATTTGCAATATATGTGAACTTTCTCCTCCTAAATCGCCAAATTCCATCCCATTATAGGGAATGCATGCTAGATAAAAATGACATCCAAGAGGGAGGAGGCCATGAAGAATTGAGGTTTCTAGCCTTCCTTTAGATTCTGAACTTGTTTAATGATTTCCTTTAAGGGGAGCGAGAATATATTAGCCTAGTTAAAAATGATTCTTTCAACTATTATAGAGTACATAAATTGAACCCATCCTCTATACAAGGTCACTGCATTGGACTGACCATACAACCAACATAGCAACCACAAGGAGAAAGGGAGTCTTTAGCAGGTTTGTAGGATATTCTTTTTTGGATTGATACCTAAAGGTTACATGTTTTTCTACCATGTCTTTAATAGCTCTTTGGGTAGGATATGAAATATACTAGATAGTCCTCATCCAAAGTAATTTCTCACTTAGGGATCTTGTAATATATCTCAATGTCTAAGGCATTGAATGAGGTGATAGGATTTTTATGGTTGTCCTTGATCATGGCTTCCTTGATATCAATATGTTTCAAAATCCACTCAATTTCCTCTACACATAGAAATGCAAGGGGATGAGTAGCCACTTTATGTAACCAAGACATTCCAATAACCTTATATATTCTTGAGTTTGGGTCATCCCAAGGCACGTTGTCTCTCTGGACTAGTTGTTACACTTTTGACCAGGCATGTGTATATATAAATGAAGCATGGAGTAGCCATGGACTTAGAGATGATAGAGCCAAAATGTGTCCCTTCATTTGAGGTATCAATCATGGGGCTTTGGAGGCCCTTTTCCTTAACACATACATAGCTTACCTACATAACCCATTAAAAAAAAACATCCATTATACAATTTAGCTTAAAAATACCAAATCCAAGAAACTTTGAGGTTTGGTCTTGAGGATGCTTGTATTTATCTTCTACCTTATTCTTATTCTTATTTTATATTCTTCTTCTGACCTATAGCATATGAGGTGGGGATACGTTGTTGACAAACCCAAACATGAGAGTTGTAAAGAAAAGACTGTAGTATCAGTAAACTGAGTAACGAAACTAGCTTGTTTAAATCAGAAATGTCATAACCTGTGAGTATGTCCCAACAAGGAAAAAATGAAATAGGTGCAATAACGGTTAGCTCAACCTAGAGAAGATCCCCGAGTCAAGCAATCCATAATGAGTGGTGTTAGAGTAAGGTGACAACCCATGGAAATTGAGTAGGAACCCCGAGTAAGGGTAGTTAGTAAACCAATTTCCAAATTAAAATATTATTTGGCATATGCATGACCCAATAGAATTTTGTTATTACATAAAATGAAAATATAATAAATGACAGGAACACAACATAAATCCTTTGTATGAACTCCAGTAGACATTCTAGAGAAATGTTAATTATAAGCATTGATAAAGAAACAATTATGATTAACTAAGACATAAAATGTGGTAGAAACTCCATATGAGCATATATAGAAAGTTATGGAAATTAAATTGTTTCTTTTAGTATGAATTGGAAACAAAAATAAGAATGTTACAGATTATATATATATTGAGACATGTTTCTGTTTAAAAGGAACACCTCAAATCTATACTAAACTGCAACAGAATTGGTCATGGGATAATGCTCATAACTTAAAAGACTCTGCGAAAGTTCATAGATACGAATTACAATGGTATCATTTAAAATTATCAAAATAGAAACTACCTCAAGGGGTTCTAGGGTTTCACTATTTGGACAAATCACTGGAAAAAAAAACCTTGCAATTCCAAAATTCTTAATTGTTGAGTGCTTAATGATAAAAAATGAATTCCTTAAACATTATTAAACATATAATTGGTGCCATGGCAGAACATTCCAAGATCGGGTAGGGTTTCTACCAAATATTGTTCAGAGTTGTGAACACACCTAGTGTAAACCCCAAACTTCAATACTCAAATGTATGATGAAGCCATTGGTACCCAAGAAAACCTTTCAAACACTGGTAATCTGAATTAAAGATGCCTTCCGCAAGATTAGATACAACAAGTAAGTAAATTGAGCCGAAAAATACCTGGAAGATGAAGGAAGAGTTAGAACCCTCACAGAGAAAAGCAATTGGAGAGAAAAATTGGTAGAACAAGTAGTACCTGAACAAGCATGGTCATGGTAAGTTAGCACCCAACAAGAAAGGGTTTAAAGAATAGTCAAACACTATGTATCATATTGTCATGCCAAGAGTCAGTATTACATTAACGAATAAAAAACCCTCTGTAGAGTTGATTTCCTGCAAGGTGGGCATATGTAATGTATTATATATGAATCCCAACTTATTGTAAAGGAAACAGATAGGAGAAAAAATTATCAAAGAGCTTACCGGTTTCAGACCTACCCCCAAGCATAAGAGGGTTTCTTGGTTGTCGGTCGCAAGGAGATATTTCGGTGGATGAAATTACTCCATGAAGATTAGGGGTATGAAACACACAGGATTTTGTTTAGAGACTGTTTTTAGGAGAAAATACCCCATAATGGTAAGTGTCGACAGTTGCAAAGCCGAAGTCTGGCGGTGGCAAAGAAAAAAGAGAGGTATGCCGAGGGTTTGGGTGGGGACAATACCCCAACCAACCCTTGAGCTATACAAGGCGTCCGATTGAAGACGGATCCATGTCTTAGAGACCTCAAGTTGGAGCTCGGTGGAACCCACATTTGTCTCATCTCGAACCTTCGGGAGGGAGTTAATACACTACGGTTTATACACCTCCCAAGTGTTATGATTATTATATAAAGCTACTCTAATGCACGTGAGTGAGTGACCATAATATTTGTAATCAATGTGGACCATATAACCTCATAGCAAATGATTTATAAATCAAACCATTATCATGTTATACTGAGCCAAATTTCTAGGTGAATGATAAATTCATTTAGTGAAATGCTTTAAACGTACGCCTTAGTGAATTGACCAGATAGACTTTATCAAACAATATTAAAGAAATAAGTTGTATGAGTTATTGTAGATGTACCTTACGCGAATATAAACTTGCTATGTTGTTGAGTTATGGTGATGTGCAATGATAAGGTAAAGGAGTATAGTTAAAAAAAAAAAATGTATCTGCCAATGGGTGTTACATATATTTTATGATGTATTGGACGACACTAAAATGGAGAGGATGGATTAAGCAAAGAACATGGAAGAAATTCGTCTCATTAAAGTTATTAGGTATTTTCAGCCTTGTATAAACAAAACAAACGGATAGTGGAAAAATATTTCATGGTATTAGATTGCATAGTGTTAATGCATGAGAAAAATACCATTTCTATAAAATTTCTTTGCAGAATAGATTGTAAATATATATTGATAATTTTATAATATTTTTACATCCAGTTTTTCACCTAACAAGATTTAGCTAGATCTATATAGGAGGGAATGTTTTGTGCTCTATAAATAAACATGTAATGGTTTAATTAATCAATATCATATTGAGAAACACCACCAAATTGTGACTTCTCTCATGAATATAAAAAAAATCAGTCTAATCCTTATAATAATCTAGAAAAATCATAATTTCTAAAATGGTATTACCAATGAGCATTGATAACAATATATAAAATATAAAATAACATAGAAAATAAAGGAAAGACCAAAAACATATACACCTTTCTACAACCTTCCTTTGAATCGTAAACCTATCTATAAGTTTATTGAATTTTATCATTCATGCAATAAACTTAAATTTGATTGAGCTACTTGTATATTGGCATGAACATTCTGGTCACAAAACTTTCATACAAAATTAATTATTACCTAAACTAGAACAGGGATATAGGTCTCCTCGCTTTTTATTAATGGTAAATGCATATGATATATTAGGTGTGGATCCTATCAAACCTGCCTAATACAAAACATCCATGGGGTTGTTGTTCCACCATTCTCTTGTTCCAGATTAAAACACATGTAAAATTTTATTTTTCTTAATTTTATTTTTAGGACTAGATAGAGTTTAGGTTAGGCTAGCTCATTTATTGTATGAAAGAACAATTATTTACTCATATCACTAAGACTATTAATTATTAATTCGCTCAATTTAATAAAAAATAAAACGCACAAAAACCAACTTATATGTACATGCACTCACCTAAAACGATTTTAACTTCCTCTTTGGGTTTAGGAAAAGGATATGAACTACCCTTCTTCGGACAGATGACGATTTCTCCATGGATCATAGCTTGGAGCCGCTGACATGAGCGTGCCACCACAAGGTTCCTTCCTAATTGTAAAATTATTAGAGCACATATATGGATTTAGCTGAAGAATAATTGCACAAACTTACGAGAATTGAAAAATAAAAATTGGAATTGAGAATGGATTTGATTCCACAATTTTAGTTTGAGAACTAATACATAAAGCAACTAGTTAAGCTTAGTTGTACATGCAATAACTATGGATAATTAAACCTAACTAAAGTTAAGTTTTCTTTATGTTCTGTTAATGTGCACATGCACCACATGCAAGCACTAGAATTAACTAACTAAAGCCAAGTGCACACCACATGTAAGCACTATATTTAACTAGCTAAAGCCAAGTGCACATCACATGAAATAACTAGAGTTGAACTGAAGCAAATTAAGGTTAAATATGTGCATGTACACCAAAATCCCCCCTTACGCATAACTTAGGTGAGTGTGATGCAAAAGTAATGATTCTTGGTAACAAGGCCATTTTAGGTACCCATATACAATGCATCAAAAGAGGAAAGAGGGATAACCTAGTGGGAAGGAAATTGCCCCTCAAAATATAATGCAAAGAGTAGAGAAAAGACAAATGATAGGCAGTCATGTCTTTCACCCTGAGACAATCTCACAGAAATCGAAACTTCTACTCAGTGAAAGTATTGCTGAAGATATCGACAGTATGCTTAGAACTGGGACAATACTGAAGATCGATGATCCCATCATGAATCAGTTATATAATGAAGTGCATGTGGATCTCAATGTGTTTGATCCTTTGTCGCGGCACTGGGTCTCTACAAAACTTTAGTGTACTTTGATTATCACACCAGATGACAGTTGGATGATGGACACTGATCCTAAGATCAGATAGGAATTTTTTTAGCCAAATGGCCTGAATAATGGCATTGACATCTCCTCTATACTCAACATATACTGATGATAAAGAAATAATAACCTGCGTCTTGCTTGACCAACAAATTGGGCCAAATCCCAAACTAAGTGCATAATCGAAGGTGGACTTTTGATCAATGTTTTCGCTAGCCCAATCTGAATCTGTGAACCCAGTGAGATCTAAAGAAAAATTGGCTGCATAACGAATCCCATAGGTGATTTTCCCCTGGACATATTGAAGGATGTGCTTTGCAGCTTTCGAGTGTAACTCATGTGGCTCCTGCATGTATCTGGAAAATTCTCATACAACATATGAGAGATTAGGATAGGATTGAGTGAGATAAATAATACTTACCACAAGCTGACGATACAATGTAAAATCAACCAATGGCGTGTCTTTTCCATTCTCAAGATTTATCCCTAATAAGAAATGTGTGGATGCTAGCTTGCAGTCACCTATGTGAAATCATGCCAAAATATCTCTAGCATAATTTGGTTGAGAAATGGTAATCCCAGAACCATTCTGATTGATCTCTAGTCCAAGAAACAAATTTAGCAAGCCCATGTTTGTCATAGAAAACCAATTATGCAATGTAGTTTTAATCTCAACAATGGCAGAACTTGAACTACTTGTTATCAAATATCATCTATGTACAGTCACTATGATCAACAAGGAGCCAAATTTCTTCAAAAAAGAATCATTGGAATTATATTTTCAGTGTACAAAATTTTGAGATAACAAATAAGAATCCATCTTTGCATACCATGCTCTAGGTTCTTTCTTGAGGCCATAGAGAGACTTATTTAGTTTGCATACAAGATATGAATTTTTCATGTATCCATGTGGCTACTCCCTGTAGATTTCCTCCCCGAGATCACCGTAAAGAAAGGAATTATTCACATCCATATGATGCACCTCCCATCTTCTTACTGCTACAATGGAGAAAACTAGGCAAATGGAATACATTTTTGCCACTAGAGAAAAATTCTCATCATAGTCAACACCATGTACCCGTTGAAAAGCTTTTCCTACCAATCATGCCTTATATCGACTAACTTGTCCATATACTTCTTTCTTGGTCTAGTAAACCCACTTGCACCTCACAAGTTTACAATTGGAAGGTACCGGAACCAAATCCCAAGTCCAGTTCTTGATGAGAGAGTTGTATTCCTCATCCATTGTTGTGTCCCATTCAAGATGCCCAACTTCTTCTGCATAACTCTGTGGATCAAATGCATGAATCACGTAAGCATGCATGGGCACATGGCTCCATAGCTAAGAGTGCTTGTGGATCTTCCTCAAACCAAGGTATAGAGGCAGGATCATCAAGGAGATCGCTCATGCTACACAATTTTGTGTTGACGGTGTTCGAGAATCTTTTGAAATACATGAGGAAGTAGGATATCCATGTTCAACAACAGGTGGTCCAACAGGTGTCATAGGAAAAGGTTTGTCTACGTCATAATTATGATCTAAAGTATCATCTGCATACTTATCAATGAGTGGTGAGGGAAACTTGGTAATAGGTTCATCTGCTGGTGCATGCAAAACATTTTTGTCAAACTTTACACTCGTCTCAATAAAGAGCTCTTCAGTGTTGATATCAAGCAATTTGTACAATTTGAATTCATCATAATATCCAATAAACATGCATGCTTTACTTTGAGGGTCCAAAACCTTTCTCTTCTCTGTAGGAATGCGAGCCCATGCTCGACATCCGAAAGATGCAGAAATGACTGAATTCAGGTTGCATGTCATTCCAAGCCTCAAAAAGTATTTTTCTAGTAACATATTTATGAGGATATCTGTTCCAGATGTATGAGACACAATTGATGGCTTCAGCCCATAATTTTGAAGAAAGAGATCTTGCATGCAACATGCAATTTCCCATCTCTTTCAAAGGTCTATTCTTCCTTTCGGCCACCCCATTTTGCTGTGGAGTGTAAGGAACTATATGATACAAATGTATGTCTAAGTCATTACACATATTCTTGATATCTTTGTTGACATATTCCTTCCCATTATCTGTGCAGAGTATCTTGATACTTTTTCTAGATTAATTTTCGGCATGTGATTTTAAAATATTTAGATGTTGAAAAACTTCAAACTTGAGTTTTGAGAAGTAAACCCAAGTGAATCACGTGTAATAATCTATAAATGAGGACAAATATATTTCTTTTCTCATCGAAAGTACTAGAAATGGACGCATGAGATCACTATGTACAAGATCCAAAGGTGAATGGGCTCTCCATGCATTCCCCTTCTTGAATTTGTCTTGTGGATGCTTTCCAAGGGCATATCCATTACAAACAACATTTCAAAATTCAATGGATGACAATATTTTAACCATCCCTTAATTGTTAAGTTGTTGCATATCTGAAATTCAAGTTCCCAAATCTCTCATCCCAAATCCCACTTTATTCATTTTCATGCATAAGTAGAAAAATAGAATTTGATTGAGGAACAAAACAAGAAATGTATACAGATGAGATTGATCATTTACCTTGCCAAATGTAATATTCAAGTTGGTTTTCATGTCATAAATTCTCACAGAGTACGGGGTAAATTCCTGTTTCCTTCCAGTGCATGTGTGTGTCTTCCATTTCCAGTTGCTTCAATTGCAAAATTGTCCCCCGTGATAATAGGAGGTCGTGAGTATGCATGTAGAGAAGACTAGGGTTCCTTTGAAGAATCCCTCTTAACTAGGGACATATTCATTATATACATATATAATGGAAGATCTCATACCATATGAAAAATGAAGAACTTTAGGCACCACAATGCCATGGACTAGATTCCTGACCAAGGAAATCTATCCATTGGTCACACAACAATTTAGGTACCGCAATGCCATGAACTAGATTCCTGACCAGGAAAATCTATTCAGGTGGGAATAAGATGGACTCAAGCTTTTAGCCTCTATAGGTACCATCAAGCTTACTTAATAACCATAAACCCAAGGAACTAGGTGCACATCCACTCGATGCCACCCTCCCAGCCATACATCAACACAAGGTGTCAACCCAATGTCCTTTTAGGAAATTATTCACTCACAAAGCCTCAACACAACATTTTCAGGCAATGTTTCACTCATAAAGCCTCTAATAATGCTTCACTCGCAAAGCCAAAGAATTTTTCAGGCAATGTTTCACTCACAAAGCCTCTGGAAATGCTTCACTTGCAAAGTCACATCATTTTCAAGAAATGCTTCACTCACAAACCCTCTGGCAATGCTTCATTTGCAAAGCCACCACACACCTTGATCCAACAAATCAAGAACAACCAATCTCTCCCAATCAAACTGATTGGAAACCAACATGTTATCAATTGCTTCGAGAGATTCACCTACGCAAACACAAACCCCAATCATCAATAATTTCAAATGCATAAAAAAACTATGGGGTTTCGATGTTGCCCTTCAACCAATTCCATTAAGACTATCAATAGAATCTTTCAAGAGAATATTCCTCTTCCTAGTTTACATGTGGAAACGTATCTTTCCATAATATATTCTCCAACCATGACTATTATTCTTACCCATGGACTTCACTAAGACTTACAGTTATTATTCCTAGTCTAATGCATGATACATGAAGTAAATTCCACTAGGGTTTGATGTAAACCTATATTTTCGTTTATAAATTTTCATCGCACATTATATAGATCCAACTCAAGATTCATACTAGAGAAATTAATCATCACTAAGATTTATTTATAGACCCTAGAATTTTCAATCATCATCCTAGATCTTTTCAAACTTGACTAAGGTTTGTTTCCAAACCCTAGATTCTTAGGACCATTAGAAAATGGATCAACACACATATCTAAGAGATTACCATTATAAGCACATCACATGTTAGTAAACATTTATACATTAGACACACATTGACCTAGACTAGGTTAGGGATTAAATCAAGAGAACATATACCTAGGGTTTCATTCCTAAGACTTTCCATAATAAGGATTTTATCTATAGACGTAACCAAAACCTATGGTTTCTATTCATTGTCAAAGAAAACCATCATTATATCAAAATTCAAAGGTTCTATATTTCGAACAACATCATTTCAACTCTAACAAAATTTAGAGCTTCAATGGTCATATCAAAATCCCAAACTCGACATTATCAAAACATTAATCATAATAGAAATCTTCACAAAGAGCCCTAAATAGGTTTATGGTTTCATATGTCAACAACATAGCCTTAGGTTAGGGTTTTCTAAATAACCTCCTTAAGGTTCTATACAATCATTTTTAGGTGTATAAGGTGAGTAGATTCATCAAGTGATGAGTCATCCCAAACAAGAATCCTTTTCGGTAGTGTAAGACATATCAAAAATTAGTAACATATGAAATAGATATTTCAAAATGAGTAATAAGACTATAAATTTCAAGATATACCTTTGATTCTTTGACAAAAATTTTGGCTTTCCCTTTTTTTTTAGCCTTCTTTGCGATTCTTGGACATTTAGCATATTGATTCCTAGCAAGGAATAGAGGTAGACAAGTGATTAGTACATAATATAATCAACATATTAAAAAAGTACATGAAGAAAAATATAGGAAATGAGACACTTATTTTGAGGAGTTGTTGTGGGCTCCCTACCAAGCTTGAGGGAAAATGTAAAACTTATAAAACAAAGAAATACATTTCCAAGAAGATGTCAAACCTATACTACATAAAATATACAAATGAAACATAATATGGAAGGGCTTAATAATGCAAGTCCCATAGTTCTTCTTCAGTCTTTTCTTTCTTCGGGGATGATGTCTCTTCATCCATGTTTGCATGATCTCTATCTCTTTTCCTACTCGTGGGGTTTTTAGGACAATCACTTCTATAGTGTCCCGTCTTGTGACAATGATGACACTCGATCTTGGACATGTCAACCTTCTTCTTTGGCCATTTCTTCTTGAATCTTCCTTTATTTTGCTCGAAACATAAGCATTTGATACTTCTTCATTGTTTGTTACCATGGTGACCCTTAACTCTTCATGAATACATCTTTTCCATAGCTCTACAAATGTGGGTGTTTCTTTCCAACTGTTGAGGGATGAAGTGGAGGAACTCCAGGAAGATGGTAGTCTCAGAATGGATGCAACTACTAGTTTTTTATCTGGCGCTATTTCATAAATGGCAAGGATCTCATCCCTTATCCTTGTTATTTTTATAAAGAAAGAGGAAAAAATATCCTCCTTTGTCGTCTTAACAGTTCTTAGATCATTCTTCAAGCTTTCCACCTTTCCAGTGTTCATGATAATAAATACTTTTGACAAAGCCTCATACATTTCCTGAGCACGATCAATATTTGCTGTGAAGGGGACAATAGTTTCCTTTATTCCTTCAACCATCAAAGCCATAGCTACCAATTCCAATTCTTTGTACTTCACCTTATCAGCATCACTTGATTCTTTTGTAGGTATTTTCATTTTTCCTTTGACTAGATCTAAGACCTTGTTTCTTTTAAGGGAGATGTAAATCCTCTTCTTCCAGGACCTATAATTTGAAGCTTCTTCGAGCTTGTTCTCTCCCTTGATAGTGTTAGACATATTTCTTGAAGATAGGTGTTATCACCAAATTGAGTTCATGTTGGGATTCTTCAATGGGAAACTTGGAGTAACTCTTTCAAACCACTTGCAACTAGAAATTAGCCTCTCCAGTCTGAGAGGGCTCTCTCAAACGAATAAAGGATATTCAATGAGTAATCTTGAAAACATATGACTAACTTTGAATTGGATTGAATGCGTTGTTTTTGTGTAGGTGAAAGATGTAAAGGGTTTACTACCATTGGGCTTATGGAGTCAATATGAAAACTAATTCACACGTCAACTTATCTCATGGAAGCTGAGGCAATTGTATTTTTATTAAACCATACATGAAGGAAAAAAGAACAAGCTATATGTATACAGAAAGTTGGAGCATGTTACCATGAATTCCAAGTGATTATACATAAGAAAACTAATAAAACATGACAAAACAATAGAATAGGTGTATAAAGGAAGTTGGAGCATGTAATCATGAATTCCATGTAAAAAAAATTGAAAAATTGGGAGTGATAACAATGGCTCCACTGGGGATGGTGTGCCCCTGTGGTACAAAAAAGAACTAGTAGTTCAAGTGCCACCTCCATTGGGTTGCTCCCATCTTCAAAATGAAAACTTGCAACCTGCTCTGACTTGTAACCTTGGCACTGAAAAAAAATAGCTCCTAAAGAATTGAAAGTAGACATGTTGAAGCTTAAAACTAAAACTGGAAAAATGCTTGATCCTCAAGCTTATTTATATACAAATGATCGTACTCTACTTGATCAGCATAAAAGATGAATCAAGTGATATCACACTTCCAATGAATCCAATCAAGAAATTGACTACTGGATGCGAATTGTCATTCCACTTCTCTGATAAAAAAACCATTTCGGAGACATGAAAACTTGCTCCACCATCTGAATTGGTCTACATAACTGGAAATCATATTGAAATTCATTTCTAAAGAAGATTCTAGCAGAGCTGCGAAAGGATCTTTGAGAGTATGCACGAATAATTCTTGTTGGTAAAAAATAAAATGTGAGTAAATATGATCCTTTGATGGTGTTCCTTGTTCAGATTTTTCTTTATAACTCTTGTGACCATTCTCGAATAAAAAATAAAAAATCTGCTGATCATTATTTTCATTTGGGAGAAAGAAAAACTTGGAGTATTCTTGGACGCTTTCAAAAGGAACCACCTCAGCATGTACCACACGAATTTCTAGAGGTAATTCTTCATATGATTCAACAAGCCTACTCATTTGATTGTCTAAAATTTGCTTTTCAAAAATTTCTTCAGTTGCTGTAAGCTGATGGAAGGAATGACATGAAGAATAAATTTCTTCTTTTACCTAAGGATTATAGCAATTATCTTCCAGTATTTCCTCTTTCCATTGGAAATTATTCTCATATTCTTGATGATCAAAATACTGACAAGTCTACTGCAAATGTTCATCAAACTCAGAGGATGTAACATGATTTTCATAAATAAACTCCTTCTGGGTTTCATTTTTATTCAAGAGAGAGACTACCCTTTCTTCTTGGTGATGAAAGGAATTATTATGAAGGGCCTCTAAAATTTCCTCATCCATGAAATCATCATCTTCATAAAAATTCTCCAAATATTCAATAAAACTCACACAATCTTTACAACAGTCTTTGACCAAGAATAAGGAAGAATGCCTTTATTTATACATCTCATAAAAAGCAACATAGAAATCAGAAAGAGAATATAATGAACCATTTGAGAGGCTTTCGTACCAAGACCATGTTTTTCCCTCTAAAGTGACCATAAACATCTTCATGAGACAATCCTCAAGGAATTGAACCTTAAGTTTGCGTACATGCATATGGAATCTAACCAAGTGAAGAGCAACATTGTATTTCTTTTCATTTTTAAATATGGGAAAAACCCAATGTTAGTATGAATCTTTTGTCGAAGTGTACGAAAAAGACCACTTTAGCTACGCATAACTTATAGCCCTAACATCAAATATGGCTGCCAATATCTTCAGATCTACAGTTAGTTGATCAAGACAAGTGCTACAAAAAACCATATCTATGCATAAAGAGACATTAAGCAGTAAAAATAAGGTTTTTCTCCATACATCCAATAGATAAGACAAGAACAATGTTTTTTGAAAGAATTTTTGTATTAAGGGCACCTCGGAGGAAAACAAGAAGGTGTTTCCAATTCTCCTCAATGGGATGGGTTCTTGGAAGTCCTCAGCACTTCAGATCTAGCATTTCTCTCTCCTGTTGGTGTAGAAAACCCAGACAAAGATAGAACTCAAAGGGAGCTCACACAGCAAATAATGAAAGATATGACAATGATAATAGCTCAAACTCAGACCAAGAGTCTAGATCCAGAGTGATCTAATAGGCCACAAAAGGTGAAGAATGGTAGGAAAAACCCTCCTATTTATAACAAAATATTGGGTCATTCTAGATCTTGGTGCATGATTAAAATAATGTTAACCAAATCTAGATCCACCTTTTATGGAATATTTTATTATATTTGTTGGAGGGAAAAGGTATTTGACTTGGGTCAAATGCCTTGATTAGTCAAAAATAAATAAATAAATGATTTATTTATCTTTTTAAGGAAGTGGTTGGAAGATAATCAAATAAATAATGATTTATTTAATTATTTGTGGGTGATTTGGTCATATTTAACAAGGAATATTATCTAAACAAGATTTAAATAATTAATTCCTAGAAATTAATAAGATAAATAAAGGTTTATCTAATTAATTTCTTTGATTTTGGGTTAAACATGACTGGGAATAATAATTAAATTATGGTTTAATTAATTATTCCATGAGGAAAATCAAACAAATATAGGTTTGTTTAATATTTCCTTTGGGGTTTCCTGTTTAGACCATAAACAACCTAATAAATGTGGTTTATTAAGTTATTTTACATAGTGAAAGCAATTTTACTTAGGGTAAAATTGGTCTTACATGGTGTACTTGTGTCCATCTAATGATAATAGGTTAGATGACCAAAAAATGGTGTAACAGATTGCCCCCCAGCGTGCGAGTGTTAGGAGCAAATCGTATGACCGAAGTACGTTGTAAGAACTCAATCACCAGACATCAAAAGGGAAGTCAAAGAGAGAAATGTGAGGTAGACTAATGTGCTGAAGAACTAGACCCTGAGGAGACGAGACTTACAGGTGAAACATGTCTCTTTTTATGGGAGGGTTCCTGTGCTAAAGGCGGTGGGGGAGGCATACCTATGCCCGCAAGACAAAGTACAAAATAATAGTGTGTCCAGTAAACAAGGGACTGAACCATAAAGTACAGCCAGCATAAACATGAGCCAGATAAGAATACAATTAGGGATCCCATATACATGTTGTTCCTGGGATAACAGCCAGGACTTATACAATAATATCTGAGTAGATGAGATACAAATACAACCCAAATGCCCCCTATAGGCGGGGAAGGGCTCAGAAAATCTGACTGATATATGCAAATCAAAGAGGCGCTGCAAGCGGCTAAGGCCGACATCATCAAATATATGGAGCTGCATCGAAGGCTGCAATGAAGAGGTCATATGGGCATGTGGGGGGCTACCTGCAGGGCCACCCCCTCATGAGGGCCGAGACATCTCACACACACTCGAGAATCACCAAAAGCGGTTGCTGCATCACTGGACCATCAAGCATATGGATCTCGATCATGCTGAAAGGAGCTGGAGTGGAGAAACAATCAAGTCAAAGGGAAATGATAGATCCCTTTGCCTGATTTGAGGCACCGAACAAGAGTGGAAGTTGGAACCAAGGTACACCGCCCTCTAGACCTATCTTCTGGAATGAAGAAGCTGACGTCGACAGAAGGAGGTCCGCCATAGGTGAGGCAATGAGAGATCCTCAACTAAGGCACAAGAGAAAAAAGTAGAGCGACTGACAGACTAATACCAATGATGATGATGGAATGGAGGGGACTGAGTAGCAAATGGATGATTGCCCGTGCTAGAGCATAAAGGACATGAAGGACATGGCAGCGACTGACACAGTATCATAAGGGATAGGGGATAGTGGGACTGACGGCCATAATGTGCGACACAAGAGAGAGACCAAGCAATGAAGGATGGAGGACTATAGCGAGGTACAAAGGGACTCGGGATAGACTCCATGGATGCGATGATGACTCAACTTGGATGCTCTAAACAAGGGCGACTTGATGGTGCTGTCACACAGAAAAGGTCCCATGGGGGGACATAAAAACATGAGTACAAGATGGTATCTCATGAAAAAAATCGACACGAACAAAGACAAGTATGGAGGCAAAGTGGTGCCCTAAGTACAAGTGTTGTAAGTGAGGAAATTCGATTTTGGGGAGAGGTGAAGTGACCCATCTTGGACAAAATGTGTCCTGGTGAGGTATCAAAGTACAAAAACGAAAAAGATGCTGGCTATCTAAAAGAAAATAAAACATGCATTTCAGAAGCGAAATGCTAAGGGTAATATTTCTTAATATAGAGTGCATTGCGAGGATTAGGAAGGGGGTTGCCTTCGAAGTCCTCTAAGAGGTATGCCCCCTTACCGAGATCTTTACTGATGATGTAAGGGCCTAGCCATAATGAGTCAAGCTTCCCATGACCAAGAACATCATGGGCCTGGTCATATACTAGAACAAGGTTGCCTTCGTGAAAAGTACGAGGGTGGAATTTTCGGTCATACTAAGCTTTGGTGCGTTTCTTAGCCGCTTCAAGGGTTTGCAATGCAACACGACAGTCTTCAGAGGCACGCTCAAGCATGATAAGTTGTTGTTCTAGAGGTTGGGTATCAGGGAGAAGTTCAACGGCCAGGTGAAGGGAAGGGATTTCACACTCGATCGGTAAGACTTCCTCCTTGCCAAAAACGAGGTGGAAAGGAGTAAACTCGGTGGCGGTTTTAACAGAAGTTCGATAGGCCCACAAAGTAGGGAAGAGCATAAGATGCCAGTTGGTTTTGTGCTTATTCACCATTCGTTGAAGCATAGTCTTGAGGATTTTGTTGATTGCTTCAACTTGGCCATTACCTTGAGGGTAATAGGAGGAGGAATATTGGTGCTCAAAACCCAACAGTGGGGATAGCTCACGCCATATCTCATCTTCAAAATGTCGGCCGTGGTCAGAGACCAGTTGTTTCGGAACCCCAAATCGAGCGATAATGTGGTTAAAGAAAAAGAGGGCTGCGGTAGCTTCCGTGTTGTTAAATGTGGGCATAGCCTCGCCCCATTTTGTGAAATAGTCGACCGCCACGATGATATATTTATGGTTACCAGCGGATGGCGGGCGACACTCCATAAAGTTGATGGCCCATTTACAAAAGGGACGAGTTGTGACAACAGGATGGAGGAGAGCGGGGGGAACTCGCGCCTTAGGGGCAAAATGTTGGCAATTGGAATAGTGTTTGATTGCCTCAATGCAATCACTGAAGAGGGAAGGCCAAAAATACCCAGCGCGCATGAATTTCTGGGCAGTAGCAAGACTGGAGAGGTGGCCACCGCAAGCGCCGCTATGGCAGGCATTGAGGACCTGTTCAGCTTCAGCGTGTGTGAGACAGTGACGAAGGACAGTATCTATACCGCGACGATAGAGGTCGTCACCGATAAGAAGGTAGCGGGGAGCCTGGTGTCGGATACGTCGTCGAGCGTCACGATCAAGGTGAAGAGCAAAATTTTGGGTTCGCAAGTAAGTGAGGATATCGCCGTACCAAGGATCGTTCGAAGTAATGGCGAATAAGTGCTCATCAGGAAAATCATCATGAACTGGTGGATCCTATGTTCCAGTAGGTAATTCAGAAATGAGTTTAGCAAGGGCTAAACCTTTCTTACTTTTTGGTGTGACAAATTCGAGGTCAAATTCTTGAAGGATGACGACCCAACGGGCGTACTTCCCAGTGAGGATGCGGTGACTCAATAGGAAAGCCATGGGGTTGGAATTAGTCACGACCTTGGTGGAACGCATGAGGATGTAATGACAAATTTTTTGGACCGAGAACACGACAGCGAGTGCTAGTTTTTCTTCATGTGAGTAGGAAACAGGAGGCCCTACGAGGTTCTTACAGACGTAGTAGATCACATGCTCGATATCGTTGTCATCTTCCTGGATAAGAACTCCAGCGATCGAATAGGTGGAAGCGGAGATGTACAGGATGAAGTCCCTATCAAAATCGGGAGGTTGGATCAAAGGAGCGGATGTGAGAGCCTGCTTGAGGGCATCAAAAGAATCATGAGCATAGGTATCCCATACAAATGGGATGTTAGATCGGAGGAGTCTAAGGAACCCATGTGCGGTGGTGGCATAGTCAGGAACGAACCGATGAAGAAAATTAGCTTTGCCTTGGAGACTTTGTAGCTGGCGTAAGGTACACGGAATGGGAAGTTCAAGAATGGCTTGAACTTTCAAAGGGTCAAGAGTGATACTGTCCTTAGACACTATGAAGCCTAGGAGACGGCCGGCGGGAACGCAGAAGATGCATTTCAACGGGTTAAGGCGTATATTATACTTGCGACATTGAAGAAAGACGGTGCGCAGATCATGGAGGTGCTGCGCCCGATGCTTAGAATGCGCAGTGAGGTCGTCTAAATAAGCAAGGATAATATGAGCTAAGTCATGGAAAAAATAATACATGGCCCGTTGAAAAGTGGCGTCGACGTTTTTAAGGCCGAATGGCATGACCCGGTAAGCGAAAGTTCCCCATGGACTGATGAACGCGGTTTTAAGTTGATCAGTAGGACGGATAACGATTTGGTTGTATCCGGAGAAACCATCCATAAAGGATAGAACCTCATGCCCCGCACACTCATCAATGATTTGGTCAATAAATGGTGTGGGGAAGTTGTCTTTGGGACAAGCTTTGTTCAAGTTGCGAAAGTCCGTGCAGACACGGATGGTGCCTTGTTTTTTGAGGACGGGAACTAGGTTGGACACCCAAGTGGTGTATTCAATGGGATAAATGAAACCAGCCTGCTTGAGCTTGTCGATTTCAGCTTTGATAGCATCACGTCTGGAAGGATTAATGGGTCTCAATTTTTGACGGATTGGGTTGGCATCGGGCCATGTGTCGATATGATGTTCGACGATGGTGGGATTGAGTCCGGGCATTTCAGAGTAGGACCAGTCGAAAATATCGCGGAATTCTTTGAAAAGCTTAGTGTAAGCCTTGATTTATTCTGGGGTGCATTGGGCGCCCAAGGTGATATATTCTTCGATTCTCGGTTTGACCGAAATGTCAATTTTAATGGTAGGAGAGATATTGGCCATGTTTCCTTCTTCGAAAGCATCAGGTGCAGGGATGGTATTTTTGAACCAATCGACTTCCTTGGGAATGAAGTCTTTAGTTTCTACAGTGTATTGGTTATGGGACTACTGTGGGTGGAAGTATGCGCGATGGTGCATATCATCCCACGGAAAGTCAGGATTGGTCATGGCTTCCATAATGTCTTCATCGGACTGGAAGAGGGGAAGACTGGAGGAAGGAGGATCACTCGAGAATGTAGTAATGACGGACTGGTCATCATGTGGAGAAGGGCTGGCATGGGCAACGTTAGTAGATCGAAGGTCTACTGAGGTGGAGCCGAGAGTGTCCGCAGGTAGGAGGTTAGGCGAATCATCTCGCAAGGATGACGATAGGTAAAAAATGGTGGTCGAAGGCTCTGTCGTGGCGACAGTGGGAGGAGGAATTTGAATGGGAGGAAGGAGATCCTCTGGTCCGACTGAAGTAGAATTTGCAAACAAGTGAGAAGGTATCTTGTCATGCGTAGTCTTGAATTGGCGGTACGTGTCTAAGGAGGAACGATACTGGTCAAGGCGGGGATAGAGGTGGGTGTAATGGCCATGGAAATCGCACAAAGCACAAGGGTGATTTGTGCGCAAGGTTTTGAGTTTCGGGATAGAATCTGGGATGGTGACGTAGACTTCGGGGAGATCAGATTCTGGAAATGTCTCGTTGACCATGGTCTTGAGGTGCGGCAATTCAGGACACGTATAGGTGGCGTGACCTACAATATCGCACAAAGCACACTAGATAGCGCGCTTTGGTGGTCGAGGAGGGGTAGGGTTCGTCGGGGCGGCTTGGTCTTAATTGGTTTTTATGTGAGCTTTGCCCCCATTGCCTGATACCGTCGCAACCGGAGATGGTGTGGGCTGAGGTATGTGAGGCACCGTGGTAGCAGGGATCGGTTGAACTAGAGTCAAAGCAAGGTAGGGTTTGGGGTGACCAGGTGGGGTAGTGGCTGGGGGGTCAAGGTACCAGATGGGGATACCCAGGGTCAAGTTGGGGAGAGAGAGGGTAGCCATAACAGGTACCGAGTACACTCCAGGAGGTGGAATTAATAACGGTATCTGACCGGAGGGGTAATGGCTGAGTGGAACGACTCTGAGGTGGCTAAGGCTGGGAGGAACCGATCCAGGAGTATATAGGGGCTCATGGATACCAGCTGTAGGAGAGGGGCCAAGAGGAGGAAGTCTGGCTGGCTGAGATGAATGGCTAGGAGCGGTTTGCGGTGGGCGAGCTTGAGAGTGCTGACTAGCCGCAGCGGGCTGCTTAAGGGTTGCCCGAGACGATTGCATCATGCAAAAATTCGATAAGCTGGGATCAGAGATAGGAGGAGGAGGGAGACCAGGGAAAGTTCCAAGCAAAGAGGAGTCTTTGTAGACGCCGGGAGAGACACTAGTCAAGGAATCGACGATTTTCTTATTGGCTACAGAAGAGATGGTCGTCTCAGGGGAGGTCGGAGACTTTGGCTCATGATAAGTCAACTGGTCGATGGTGACTATCTTTCCATTGTGAGGAAAAGACATCTTGTGAAAAACCGCGGATGGGACAGCAGACATGGCATAGGTGTAGCTTCGCCCCAATAGAATGTTGTAGTCTAGAGGGGCGTCAATGACTTCGACGTCAATGCAAACGCTCTTACCGGGGAGGGTGATAGGACAATTATGGAAGGGATAGGGGCCAATGGGGCTGAAGGCCACCCCACGCTCGAAGGGTGATCGTGGAAGGGGCCAACCCGTGAGATCCGAGCTGCTTCCAAACTGAAGCGGACATCACATGTGTGGATGCCCCCATCAATATATCGAGAAACGCAGTATCTCGATTTTGACTGGGATTTGGAAGGCGACGGAAGCAGGAAGAGGAGGATGTTCTGATTGATGGGCGTCGAAAACAATCATTTGGTCATCAGCAGGATCTACAGCGCCCATGGCAGATAGCAGAGCCTTCTTTTGGGAAGGGCACGACTGGAGGAGTTCCAATGTGGAAATGGCAGTAGGAGACTGTGCCAAATCATCTACTATGCTATACGAATAAGCAACTCGACCAAAAGCAGCATTTCGGCGTAATGGTCCCTTAGGAATCTTGGTATGAACCTCAACTTTGGGTTGAGGGATATGTAAGGGACCACTGGATGTCGAAAGAGGCTCTGTAGAACCTGAATAAGGGGACTCGGAGGCAGACGGAGCGGGAGGCTTGGGGTACTGGCGAGACCGAGTTTGAAGGTTAAGGTCGACGGTTGGGGATGGATTAGAGTTCATCATGAGGATCTGGTAATCGGAGGAACTAGAAGGGGAAGGTTGAGTGGCGACCTGTCCGTCAGGTGGTTTGGTAGCCACGAATCCTTGCTGGGGGGAAGGATCGGTAAACACATCCGGTTGAGTAGTGGCCACATTAGGGGGAGCGTGAGGGGAGGCATGTTGTCCTCGCAATGTGGCTTGAGACTCCCACATCTGCCGCATCTGTGGTAGAAGGAGACAATCGTGAGTGTAATGACCGTAAACACCGCAACACGAACAAGGTTTATTTGTGTGAATAGGCCTGTCCGGCTTGAGCTGAGTGCCCTGTTTCTGGTTAGCAGTGTTAGGGTCAGTACCTTGAGGATTGGGTCCACGAGTACCAGGGGCATATTGATTTTGATTGCCTCTCTGCCTTCTTTGAGAGGAAGGGGGATTAGTCGTGCCCTGCTATGAAAATACTTGTCCCGGAGGGGGTTGTGGGTGCTGTTGCTGGGGTTGAGAAGGCAAGGGAGGTGGAAGTGCATATGCTGGAGGAGCTGGAACACCAGGCTGCGGATAAGGATAGTGGTTAGGTTGGGCAACATTGAGGTAAGAAGGAGGTTGGGAAAAATGATGAGGCATGTCGTATCTTGGATACATGCTGCCTGGAGGGGGAAAAGCGCTAGAGGTGCTGGTCCCTCCCGGAGGGAGACCATAGCCCATAGGAGGTTGAGCATACGGATGAGAAAGGGCTCCAACGATACCGCCGGCAGAATGAGATGCCCCCGGGGCGTTAGCGCCATCGAGCCTGGGGAGGTCAGGAAGGACGGTATAAACATAACCAGACTGAGCGTAGATCAGGTCATATTTCAAGGCTATTTGGAGGGCGGCTTGTTCGGTTTGAGGGAAATGGGAGGCGACATCTTTGCATATTGGAGGTAAGAGAGTGTGAAGGAACTAGTCCATATAAACCCGATCCTCGAAGGTGGGAGCTCAACATAAGCTCCTTCTTCTTCGCCATTCCTGGACATGAGTGGAAAGGCGGGTTGAAGAGGTTTGGCAGAAAGAAGTCAAAAGCTCTGTACCAGTGTCGTATCGGAGAGGGAGCTGGAAATAAGATAAAAAGGCTTGGGCAATGGTCGCAAAGGTGGTATGGGAAGAGGTGGCCTGGTCAACATACCATTTAGAAGCTTCGCCCGTAAGTGTGCGTTGGAACAACCGAAGACGGATGGAATCATCGGTAATGGAATTGGAGGAACACCACATGTGGAAAGATCGGACATGGTTGGTTGGATCTTCTCTAGCAAGGCCTTCGAACTTAGGGATGTCAGAGGGGATCTTGGTTGGCATATCAGGCCAACCAACATCGTGGTGGATAGGGTCATTGGTCAACTGATTGAGATCGGGGAGGCTAAGGCCTGCCATGTAAGGGAGAAAAGGTGCAGCCGAGGTAGTTCCTGTGGCGGTTCCGCTAGTAGTAGTCCCGATATTAGGGCCGGGATTACCGCTAGCGTTAGGCCCAAGACCAGACATAGTGAAGGTGACAGGCGGAGAACTAGAAGTAAAAGGAGAACCCAATGAATCAGAAGAGAAGTCGGAGTGCGGACTTGGAGGAGGACTAACTCGACGTCGACGGGAAGGAGTAGGTCGACCGACCGGAAACTAAGGGTGAAGGCCAAGAAGTCTCTGGGATGTGCACCTTGGGGGCGTAATGGTGACAACACAAACACGTCACAAGGGGAAGAAGAATGACCAACAAAGGCAGGGAGGTGCAGAATCAAGTGATTTTACAATGTTTTAAAGTCTTTGCCTGGTGGTGTTAACCAGGCACTTCTTCGCTTAGGGTGAGTGTGTGGCGTTCGTTAATTTTAATTTTTAAACCTTGACGGTTTGAGAGCAAAAGAAAAAGTGTGTTGTGTAACCGAAAATAAATCTACAGAGAACAGTATATAATGCTGAAATAACAGAAAATTAGCAGCTAACAATGCATCGATCTAACACAAAAAGGCGGGTCTCTCAAAACTAGTCTAAAAAAGGGAAAAAAATCTAGTCAAAACACACTAAAAAGAGGCCAATAGATCTAGGGTCGAAAGGGACAGGGATCTAAAGGAGAAATCTGCTGAAAAGAGGTGTAGAACACAGCCAAGAGGCAGAGGCAAGGTGGCTGGAAAAAAGGAGGAAATCAGCAAAAAGCAGAAGGGACAAGGAGGAGGCCCTAAAGGTAGATCCAAACAAAACTTGAGGAGGTGATTTGAAAGGAGAAAGATTTGATTAAAAGGTCTGAAAAGGGTATAGGATACGAAAAAAGAAGTTTAGGCTATGAAAAAAGATATGACAGTTAAACTCTTCACACCAATAATGGAAATCTTGAGAAAAATGATAAGGCTATATTTATAGATAAACAAAACGGACTCGAGAAAGCAGGTCTCTTCAGTGTGAAACCGGAGGGTGGAAAACACGATGAACCGGAAAAAACCCAGAAAAATTGCAGAAAAACCACTGAAAAATTGGCAGGTCGCAGGTTCTGACCTGTTTTCAGTGCAGGTCGCAGAAAAGAGGCTAAAAAGTGCGACCTGGAGGTCCAGGTCGCAGTTTTTGGGCTGAAAAGTGCGACCTCCCGTTCCGGTTGTCTCGGCGGCAGATTTTCGGAAAAGTTCTCGTCTCAGTTGCAGCTAATGTCGCTTACCTGCGCAATAGGGCCAGAAACACACGAAAGTTAAAAATTTTAATGTTTTAGGGTTTTATGTGAGAAAAACAACATAAAAATAGGAAAAATAAACAGCTGAAAAGAAACCCTAGGGTCTGAAGTAGCTGGATATGCAGGAATATGAAAAACGACAACGGTCGTAATTAAGCTTAGTAACAGAATGTGATTGTTAGTATGATTCTTTCGTCATAAAAGATCACTTTAGCTATGCATATCAAGTAGCCCTAACATCAAATATGGCTACATTTCTTTCGGTCTGCAGTTAGTTGACACGAACAAGTCTTTTAGCTTAGATCTATGTAAAGAACGTTACTTGTTAAAAACGGGTTTGCTCCATACATCCAATAGACAAGACAAGAACAATATTTTTTGAAAGAATTTTTGTATTAAGGGAATCTGGGAGGAAAACAAGAAGGTGTATCCAATTCTCCTCAATGGGATGGTTTCTTGGAAGTCCTCAGCACTTCAGATCTACAATTTCTCTCTCTTTTTGGTGTAGAAAACCCAGACAAAGATAGAACTCAAAGGGCTCATAGGGCTCACAAATAAATAATTAAAGATGAAATGACAATAATAACTCAAACTAGGACATAAGTCTGAATCCGGAAGTGATCTAATAGGCCTAAGGTGAAGAATGGTAGAAAAACATCCTATTTATAACAAAATATGGGTCATTACGATCTTGGTGCATGATTAAAATAACATTAGCCAAATCTAGATCCACCATTTATCGACTATTTTATTATATTTGTTGGAGGGAAAAGGTATTTGACTTGGGTCAAATCTCTTTATTTGTGAATAATAAATAAATAAATGATTTATTTATCATTTTAAGGAAGTGGTTGAAGGATAATCAAATAAATAATGATTTATTTAATTATTTATGGGTGATTTAGTCATATTTAACAAGGAATATTGTTTAAATAAGATTTAAATAATTATTCCTAGAAAATAATAAGATAAATAAAGATTTATCTAATTAATTTCTTTGTTTTGGGTTAAACATGACCAGGAATAATAATTAAATTATTGTTTAATTAATTATTCCTTGAGGAAAATCAAACAAATATAGTTTTGTTTAATATTTCCTTTTGGGGTTTCCTGTTTAGACCATAAACAACCTAATAAATGTGTTTTATTAAGTTATTTTACATAGTGAAAGCAATTTTACTTAGGGTAAAATTGGTCTTACATGGTGTACTTGGGTCCATCTAATGATAGTAGGTTAGATGACCAAAAAATGGTGTAACACCCAATGGAGGTGGCACTGGAACTACTAGTTCTTTGTTGTACCACAAGGGCACACCATCCCCAGTGGAGCCACTATTATCACTCTCAAGTTTTCAATTTTGTTTTTGATAGGCTCATCATAAGCTTCACCTTTTCATTAGGTTAGAACATTCATTTAATGAGAAATTCACTTAATCATGTTTATTATAGGTCATAGACACTTCATTAGTCTTGTCATTAGGGTCATATCCACAATAATTCACATTGGGTTCACTTGCATAGTCATCACACTCAAAATTTTCAAAATTTGTTTTGATAAGGTCACTATAGGTTTCACGTTGGGAGATGTTAGGTATGCACTATTATTGTAATATTTCACTATGAGTAAAATGATTTTTCAGCAATTTGTTTCAGACCTAAGATTCATTGTATGTTCTTATCTATGCTTGTTTATCTTAGTCCTTTTGATCTTTATGCAGTGGCTCATGTGTAATCACTTGGAATTTAGTAATATGCTCCAATTTTTTGTACACGTGCAGTTCTTGTTTTGTCCTTTATGTGTGATTTGGTAAGAATATAAGTGCCTTGGATTCCATGACATTTTTTGTTTTGTAATTGAGGTTTATAATGACTACATACGCCCAATGGTAGCAAATCCTCTACATTTTCCACCTGTAATCATATACAATCAAGTCATTATCATAGAGTTAGCCATCTGATAGAGTTTTTATTGAAAAAATCATAAGTTATCTTGTGAGAGCCCTCTTAGACTGAAGAGGCTAATCTTTAGTCAAACGCTGGTATGAAATAGTTACTCCAAGTTGACCAATGAAGCAGCCCAACAGGAACTCAATTTGGTGATAAAAATAGGGAAGACTTCTTTCTTTTAGTGAACTCCTTCCTTGATCAAGTCCTTGAGACTTCCTTTTTCTTCTTCTCTCACCAAAGCTATGAAACCATGTTAGAGAATCAAAAAGACAAAAAATTTGCTTGTGATATTCTTTATTTATTATTATGTTCTTCTTATCTTTCCTCTTATTATTTCATCAAGCAAATATCAAAGAAAATGCACATAGATCAAAGACACTAGATGTAGGTCAACAGCTAGAGCAAAATCACCCTCAATGGGAAAACCTAGTAAAAAAATTGTTCCTTTCAATAGTATTCTTTGAGACTCTTCACCTAGTCCAAGACCAAAATTTTCCTCCACCCCAAGTCAGCCTCCAAAATTTTGACCCCTTTCTAGCAACTTCAACTATGTAGCAATTCTTGCATCATACGGCTCCTGGAAACAACAAAACTTGGAATACTTCGATATCCCAATCCAGAGCTAAAAACAGAGAGAGAGGAACCAAAATTTTGTGTTTCTTCTTCTCCTTAGACTTCCCAAAACTCACACTTCTTTCGAATTTCCGGCAACAGGATTTGAACTTCTTCTGACATCATATGGCTTTCAGCAACAACAAAACTTGGAGGACTTCGATTTCCCAATCTAGTGCCCGAAACAGAGAGAGAGAGGCACCAAATTTTCGTTTTCTTCCTCTCTTTATACTTCCCAAAACTCGCACTTCTTTCGGCTTCCTAGCAATAGAATTCATACTTCTTCACGACTACAAGAGATATCGAACTACTTGAGAGAATGTGCTCCAAATGAATTTGAATTGCTTCCTTTTTATAGGCTCCAGGTGAGGTCGAATAGGTGTTTCTTGGGCCTACATGAGCCGACATGATCTCTTCTAAGCCTACTTGGTGTGGAGGTCACATAATTCATATTTGACTCAATAATAAACTGTTTTACATGATTCAAAAGCCCAAGAAGGGTCTCTTTAAATGCAATATAATGACTCTATTAACTTAGAATAAATTCTAGAAGTCCTCAATGGGGACTTTGACCTAGAACATGGTGACCCGAGAATGAAACCCGTGTTTTAATAAGTCACAATAATAATAATAATAATGCTTTTATTTATTCTTTTGACAAGTACATTACATGATGACTCAAATACATTAAATGAAGACCTAACCTAGTTAAAATTTCCAATACATCAATTACAGCACATGCACTGTGTAACAACAACTTCTCTAAATTATGTGCACTCTAGCTTATTCATCCCATTTTACTTAGTTTTTTCACACTTTAATTGAATTATACCACTTATCCAAAAAATATCTCAATACAATTATCCTCGATTTCTTCTTTATCACATATTATCTTACTATATATTTATTTATAATTAACTCATTAAATTTTAATTTTTATCACATTGTAGGTTTGAGCATTGTAATCACACATAGGAGTTTACTTATATACTAATTTTTTTATCAAAATTTTGCAATTTATAAAATTGAGGAGATTATTAATGATGTCTATCATCAAATCATATTTGTAATACAATTTTAGATGAGATGGTGATTTTTTTTATTGATGTATAAATACATTCAAAACTCTCAAAAAGTTTTGGACACTAGATAATTCAAATTTATAATTCTAACTAATTTCCAATATTTTTTTAGCAAAATCAAGTAGAAAGTATATCGAGGAAAATTAAAAGATAGAAAAGAATTTGGATAAAATCAATTTGAAAGTATATCCAAAAAAATCAAAACATACAAAAAGTTTGGACAAAATCAATTAGAAAGTATACCCAAAAAAATCAAAACATCCAAAAGTTAAATTAGAACTCTAGAATCAAAAATACAAAAAGTTTTAGACAAAATCAATTAGAAAGTATACCAAAAAAAATCAAAACATAGAAAATTTAAATTAGAACTCTAGAGAGAAAAAAAATCAGAACATAGAAAAGTTAATTTAAAACTCTAGAGAGAAAAAAAATCAAAACATAGAAAAGTTAAATTAAAACTCTAGAGAGAAAAAAATCAAAACATAGAGAAGTTAAATTAAAACTCTAGAGAGAAATTCACCATCAAACAACAACTTTAGTATTCAAACACATTATTATAGCATATATTTTTTAATAGATAATTTCCATAATATTGAATTTAGAAAATAAAAACAAGCATGAAATTTAAAGAAAATTTATTGAATCTTAAAGATATAAAATAGATAGTAACGAGATATACTATTAAATCACTTAAAAATAAAATTTAAATAAAATTTAAAAGTAACTAATATTTACAGTGTTATTGACCTACTAGGCGATAGTTGTATAGGTATGCCCTAAATAACACACATTCTTAAATCCAATGACCATATACGGCCGGCGCATTAATATTGGCTGCCAAAGTCAAAGTCAAGAATATTCCGAAATCTGCGGAGAAAGGTGAAAGTCAAGAATATCCCGAAATCTGCGGAGTTGAGGATGGCCTTATAAAATGTCTTTCATGATACGTCTATTCTCATCACTTCCAGATTCTGTAGCTCGAATCATCCATCCATGGGTACCTTCATCGGCCACGTGTTGCCAGGTGCAGGATTTCTGCTCATCGGCCTCTGGCATCTCTTCAACACAATCACCAACTATGCGCGGGCTCCATGGGACTTCCACACACGGCCGTGGTTCCCGGTTAAATTTGGAGGGGGAAGGTTAAAGTACCTGGAGCTGGCCGCCATTATAGCGGGGTCCTGTTTATCGATTTTGGCAGAGCTGTTCATCGGACCTGAAAGGCACCAACCGTTGGCAGACGACTGGAGCATCCCGCCGCAGCACCTCAAAAGCTTCGAGCACTCGAGCATATCGTTGTTCTTCCTCATCTACGCTTCTGTGGCTTTGTACGGGGGACTCAGTAAGCTCACAGTTCCGCCGGGAGCGCTGCAAGTGATTGCAGCGCTTGCCCTTAGCCAGGAGCTGCTGCTCTTCCATCTTCACTCGGTCGACCACACGGGTATCGCGGGGCACTACCACTTGCTCCTCCAGCTCATCGTTGTTGTCAATTTGTCGGCAACGTTGCTCGAGGTTCCGTTCCCACGGAGCTTTTTGGTGGCAGTGGTGCGCTCCGCGTCGTGGATGTTCCATGGGGCGTGGTTCATAAACATGGGTTTCATGCTCTGGATCCCGGCCTTCATCCCCAAGGGTTGCCACATAATACGGGGCACTAAGGGCCACAATGTGCTAAAGTGCGCCAGCCAGGAAGCAACTATGCAGGCCAAGGGGCTGGCTAACTTACAATTCAACTGGTATCTCGCAATAATCCTTGTATCGACGGTCATCTTCTATGCAAGAACTGTCCGAATTTATGAAGACAAATACGCATATCAGCCGCTGGAGCAGAAGCCTGAGAAGAAGGGCGACGCGGCTGTCGAGATGGGCACCCATGGAGTCGAGGGACACTACTTTCGCGACGCTTCTCAAAGCATTGATGTATAAAAAATGTATTCCGATGCTCCTACAGTTTTATGTTTTTATGTTAGCATGTTACGAAACTATGCAAAGATGTCCAAATGCACGATAATGTTAAAATCGTTTTTTACTTGCCATCTTTCAATGCATTTCTTCTTAGTTTATTATTACTCATTGGCAAAGAATTTGCACATGGCAAAGGTTCAACAGTTTTTTCTTCTCCATTCGTCAAAAATCATCGAGAATATTGATTTTTTTTAGTTTTCATCTTTGTCACTATTTTTTTCTCTTTCATATGGGATGGGATGGGATGGGATGGGATGGGATGGGATGGCGGATTAATTTTTCATAGTTTTTCTAAAAGATATTCGTCAATTTCTATTTTTTTTCTAAAAATTATTCGCCCAAATTTTATAGCGATTAGTCTATAGTGCGACTTTTTGAAGGTTTTTACAGTAGTTTTTTCCGGTCTAATTTCTTTAAATTCCGGCAACAATTTAATGAAAATAGAAGTTTGATGGCTAACCTTGCACAATCGAAGTGCCCTAGGGGTTTTGTAGGGTGTTGAATCCATATATATAGTAAAAAAAACAATTTAAATAACATAAATCAAGATTTTACCTCAAAATTTTCATCGGATTCCGGCATCTGAAACTCCAAAAAGTCGCACTAAAGACAACTCCATTTTATAGTATAAATTTATGCTATCTTAAAAATCACCAAAATTTTATAGAGATTATATGAAGTCATTAGATATTTGGATCTCTTAAAAAAAATATCACCAAATATTTTACAGTTTGCATATTAGAGACTCCTAAGATTCACTAAGGTTTCTAAACTTTAAGATAAATTTCCATCCTTAGAATTTTCTTTGTTCACCACAACCTTCATTTTTAATGATTTTTCTTGAAGGTCAACCATTACAATGCCATTTGTTTCAACTTCCAAGAGAATTTTGAACATTTGCTCAACTTTTCCAAAAATAATTAAATGCTCATTAGAAAGATATTTTTAGGGAGGATCTAATTCAAATCAACTCCCCATTTAAAATATTTTGGTCCCTTGAAAAGCCTCAATTCCCTTCAATCTTCTTCTTCTCTCCCTTCAAGAATCCTCTAACAAATATCCAAGAAGGGGCGCCTCCATTATAAGAGGGAATATACAAGATGAATAAGGGCTACATTTGACATTAGCCTGTTGTCCATCTCATGGCTAGAAATAACATTCATCACTACACTGAGGTCATTGAAAAATCATTGCTCCTTAGACTATCAATGCAAACAACTCCTCTTTCCCATTGACCTTGATTGTCCAAGCTTTCTTCATGGTTTTTTATTCATGGGATGGAGTTCTAGGTGAAGCCTCCAACAATTAGCCTACCAATGTTTGTTCAATCTATAATACTAGAAATAGTTCCTGCGTAAGCTACTTTGCCTCCTACAATGCCAACAATTGCTAGAATTGTGCCCACTTTTCTTACAACAAACATATTTTGCCATATGTTTTTGGTTTGTGGTGGTGATTGTCAGCTTGGTTTCTTGGTCCCCCGAGAGTTTGAACAAGTTTGGATAGTGGAATAATATCTTTGTTACCCTCTTCCAAGCCTCTACAAGTATATTTGAGAGGCTTGTTGCAAACTTCTTTTCTATTTTCCTTTTCCTCCATGGGAATTGCTTGTTTTATGATTCTTCTTACTTTGTAAAAGGTGGTTTGAGCTAAAATTTTGCTTCCTTCTTTTCCACTTAATTTTATGGATTCCTACTTAGGACATAGGATCCATTAGCCTTCCTTTCCTAGTCCTTGGATATCATATTTCATTTGCCTCATGGGCTTGAAATCGATTCCTCTAATGGGATTTCAAAGTCGTTAAAGGTATCTTAATGAAGGATCTTGGAAGGTGAGCTTATCATGCGTAACCCTAGCATCGCTCTAGCTTCTACAATGGAAACATGTTAGACCTATGACCATTTGGGATAAGAGAACCATCTGAATATTGGTCTTGTAACCATGCTTGATTTTTTCGATGTTGTGAGATATCAAAGGATCATCATAGCAGAAAGAATGAAAAATAAACTACATCTATCTAATTGTATAAATAAAAATCATATCACCTAATTAAATGATGAAAGATAGATGAGGAGAGGAAGAGATGAGTTGATAACATGATAATAGCTAAATTAAGAAAACAATTAGTTGATTCCCTGGTGCTAGAATGTTTAACTAAGTAGAGAAAATAAAGAATAATTGGCCTCTATATAAGTACTCACTCGTGAAACAGACAGTAAAGAAATAGTAACAATGTGAGAAAGAACTATCTAGTTCACAGAATAACCTGTTAGCCAATAGTAATAAGTCTCACAAAATGCTCACATAAATGAAACTACTTGAGATTAGTTTGAAGCAAAATATCAATGCATGTTAATTGATAATTGTAGCAGTGGCCTTCTTAGGATTATCAATATTACTTATTAGTAGATACAAAATTTACAAGCTTATAAAATCTTGTCTTTTAAAATATGCAAAATTTTACTAAAGATCCAAAAGTCCCCATCACTAAACTTTTACAACATTTATAGGGTACATCACTAAGTGCCTATGGGGACTTTTGGACTTCCCTTGGGCAATTACAATCCCTTTATATTCTCGTTATTTTTAGATAAATTAATGAAACTAACTTGTAAACCCCTAATAATTGAAACTCATAACTACTAGAATGTGATTGGATCCTCCACTAGGACCCGTAAGAATTCATGAAGATAGGCTACAAAAATATCGTAATAGAATGAAGACATATTTATCCTAATAGGAAAAATCCCTTCCATGATGACATGGTATTCTGATGTGTGATGGGAGAGGGTTTGTATATCCCACTTAATGAGACCATGATGGAATTTAAAATTGTTGTTAATTGAAGAGTTCCACAATGTGTTGATTGAGATTGTCTTTTGTGAGTTTGTTTGTGAATACACTATAAGATAGTTCTCTAGCCCTTATAATCTCCTCCAATTTCCTGTCCATCTCTTCCTATGGCCTGGATTCTCCCTAGGCTCCATTGGATGACAACTTTTTCATCTTGATTAACCTCTCAATTGAAGAATAATTTTTGTTGGCACCGATCTATAGACCTATAGATGTCCTTTTGTATATTTTCTTAGATATTTAGGGCCTTGTTGACAAAAATAAAATCATCTATAAATTCTTCTTCATTGATCTCGGGAACTTCTAGTGAAGCATGTAGATATTCCTTACGCCATTACTCTGGCTAATTCACAACGTATCCTACTCCTTAGAGTTGAGTACCTCTTTCCTTAGCCAATTCCCAAAGTGGTAACAACTTGGTGAAGATATTTTGGAGTTGCTAGAGGTAAGAGTAAACTTTTTTTACCATGGCCTTGCAAGACTCGCACACTTCAAAAGCATAAGACTTGTAATCCCCCATGTTAATTCCCTCCTACTTTAGAGGCATGTTGTTATCCTTAAATAGCTTAAACTACTACTCCATTTCTACTATATGATCATATTTCTACTTCAAATATTCAAGGAGGTATTTCACATTTCTCTCATTGACTTGAGAGAATCTTGTGCTTGTTGAAGCCATAACAAGTGGATCTTTCTTGGTGTCTAGAACAATGGGCCTTTATGTGCTAACTAACAATGGAGGTAGATGAGATGTTTATAGGGTCTTATCCTTTTGCTATTCAACATGTGATCATATCTAAATCTTCCTAGGTTAACCATTTTCTTCTTCCTGGTTGGCGTGATGACCATCTTTATAACTGGTAAGTGACCACTTGTGATCATTAGGGACTACCAATTGAACTAGGTTGATGCCCAATAAAGCTATACTCTCGTGTACATCATGCTCATATGCTTCTTGTTGGGCATTAGGAGCCTCTTCCTTCTCTTTGGCCTTAGATTATTATTGTTTCATCTTCTCTTTTTATTCCTATGCTTTTTTCCTTTCTTCCTTATATTTTCTCATTCGTTCTCTCTCCCTCTTCATCTTTTACACTTCATTATCCTTGATCTCAAGTTTCTAGGCTATATGGGCTGCTTATTTATCCTATGAAACTCTAGCTACTTCTTGTTGGGTTTCTCCTATGAAATTCTAGCTACTTCACGTTGGGTAGTCTACTTATAGAAAAGGATTCTCTCTCAGCTTAATATTTATCGTCTTATGTTTGAGAAGAATTATAACCTATTATAAATATCACTTATAACAAATTTAAAGCATTTATTTTGTCTCTAACTCAACCCATGTCTTTGATTGGTAGTCCCACATGTACTTACAACCCTTGCAATATTTGTTTACCACGGAGTCAAGATCGTATATGTGGAATGTGAGATCCCTAAAATGGAAGAGTGCCAAGGAATTGGATTATAATCTAGATTCTTTCATGTATTCTAATTGATAGGAGCCTAGATGTAGTATCATGTGTGGTCGGGGAGCCTTCTTGTCCCATGAGAGTGCTCCACCTACCCCTATGCATATATGATATGCTAATTCTTGCAATATCACTTAGTCGGTTACAAACTTGGGCAGTAGGGGAGGAGGCTTGGTTGCTCCAAATATTCTCGAATATGTTCCTTCCTAATCAATAAAACAATCACCAAATATTAACATCACTTTCATGGTTCTTGCATACATGCATAAAATAATTACATTGAACAAGATTTCATAGAGTGGGATCAATAAGCCTTGGTAGATTTTGGTGTATAATTGGATGTAGTGAGACTCCCAAAGGGATTTTCAATAGATGTGATCTTTCTCCTCCTAAATCACCCAGTTCCACCCTTGTAGGGAATGAATTCTTGATAAAAATGATGTCCAAGAGGTAGGAGGTCATGAATAACTGAGGTTTCTAGCCTTCCTTTAGATTCTGAGCTTGCTAAATGATTTCCTTTAAGGGGAGAGAGAATATATTAGCCTAGTTAAAAATGATTCTTTCAACTATTATAGAGTACATAAATTGAACCCATCCTCTATAGAAGGTATTTGCATTGGACTAACCATACAACCTACATAACATAGCAACCACCAAGAGAAAGGGAGTCTTTAGCAGGTTTGTAGGATATTCCTTTCTCGGTCGATACCTAAAGATTACATGTTGTTCTACCATGTCTTTAGTAGCTCTTTGGGTAGGATATGAAATCTACTAGATAGTTCTCATCCAAAGTAATTTCTTACTTAGGGATCTTGTAATATATCTCAATGTCTAAGGCACTGAATGAGGTCATAGGACTTTTATGGTTTTCCTTGATCATGTCTTCCTCGGGATCAATATGTTTCAAAATCCACTCAATTTACTCTAAACATAGAAATACAGATGTTATATGCTTGATGAAAATTTACTTTCTCTTCAGTTTATGCAGATGGGGATGGGTAGCCACTTGTAAATTTATGCAGATGTTATATGCTTGATGAAAATTTACTTTCTCTTCAGTTTTAGACAACAATCAAATAAGAAATAAAGTAAAATGTTGATAGAACATACCAGTAGATCAACAGAAGACAAGCCAGAAATATATATTTGTGTTGGTGCGTTACGACGATCAGCAGGATGCTTCAACCAGCAAAGTCTTATCAGTCAGCCAGCCTAGTATATGTGTCACATCACCCTCATCATACAATCCAAGTCAACCAAATTCAATGCAGCCCAAAATTCAACGTTGTTTAGAAATTCAACAATGTCCAAAAAGTCAACGCTATCCAAAAATTCAATGCATAACAGTAGCAAGTCAAAGTCAACGAAGAACGGTCAACGGTCAACCTTTTGACCTCGGTTCTTATGCCAAATAGTATGGACTACAGAAATCAAATTTTGTGCCAAGATTCTGTTGGGTGTGGAGCCTGATTATCTTGTTTATTTTGTATCACAGCGTTGGACCTCTGTATCTTAATGGGGGCGGCAATGTTGCCCATAATTAAACATTGCCTGGGGGGTCCAAGGGGGGCGGCTGCGACTTTATGGAGCCCCCCCTGGTGGGGGGTTTTGGGAGCAGCGCCCTCGAAGCTAAAAACAAATGTAAAATTGCCTTGTAAAAGTATAGTAATTTCTAGTCAATCTGGGCCATTCATTAGGCAAATGATCTGATGGTAGAAGTTATGTTTAGTTTAGGGTTTTTTGCCCTAGAAGGCACTCCCTCGCTTGTATGAGGGTATTATATTGCGGTTATGTATTGTATGTGTATTCTCGGAGCGAGAAATAGAGAGGGAGACTGTGAGAGAGAACAGAGGATATTACAGCGGATCTTCTGTAGGTTGTGTCTCTTCATTTTGCTGGATAATAGAAAGGAAGGACTGGTTGTTCGGGGTGGACATAGCCCAAACTGGGTGAACCACGTATATCTGTGTCTCTCTAGTTTTATGTGTTTTGTGTGCTTGTGTTTTGCGCATATTTTCTGTGTTTCATTGCTCTGTAATATTTAATTTTCTAACAGATTCAGCTCTTTTTGACCATTCGTTGACCAAAGTCAATGTTGGTCAAACTTGCGGTGGATGCCCTAGCTACAGCAGAAAAGTCAATGTCCTTCTTCCCACCTGTGAACAGAAGAAATATCTCCAAGTAGCTCAAACCAATCAGAAGAGGAGAGAGAATGTGAGATGATGAGATGAGTGAAATGTCCTCCAATGTTGACCTTATTTATATCCATTAGTGAGGGTGTGTGACACATTTGCTGGGGATGTAAAACCTTAAGGCCAACCTACACATATTTTTAATAAATTCAAAATAAATGTTCTTCTCATCGGATCAAGATGATCTTTAGATCAATGTTGCACCTCTCCGAAAGAGGAACCCAATAAAAATATTGGTATCTTCATCTGAGCATAACAACATGGATTTTGGACCTAGTTGTCCAAATTTAACACTCCCTCTCAACTAGGGAGAACTCCATCCACCTGTGCAATCCAAACATCGTGCGTCATCCTTCCGTAACTTTCTTTGCTAGCCTCTTTATTTCAAAACAGAAGTGGGTTAGTCAAAAAGACATCATCCTTGGTTGAAAGATTTAGCCCAGAGGTTCGAAACCTCTACAGGACTCACAAAGAGTCTCATACCAACTTGAAGTTGGTCTATCTAACCTGAATTCAGTAGGAGGTCTGAAACCTCACTTGGACTCAAGAGAGTCATATATACTAACCCGAAGTTAGTCTCACTGACCCAAAGTGATTTGGATGTTCGAAACCTCACATGGACTCAAAGAGTCACATACCAACCTGAAGTTGGTTTAGCTGAATCGAAGTCAGCAGGAGGTCCGAAACCTCACTAGAATTGATCCAAGATCAAGTGGTTGGACACATTCCATCCTAGATAGAGAGTACGAAAATCTATGATGCGTCCATCAGTATTTGCTACTAGTCTCTAGCTTTTCCCACCTCATTGGCCAAATGAGAGGTAATTCCCATGAGTCCGGAACTTAAATGGGTAGGATGCATACGGGGCATAGATAATGAGTGGTAAACCAACTAATCATCACAACGGTGGGGCAAAAGCACACCAACAAGGTTTGGCAAGCCTAACCTTGTGGTTTCTTATAGCTCCGAGAAGCTATCCCCAAATCCCCCCTAGAGCTCCAAGAGCTCATCGTCCAACATGACCCTCAGAATAGGGTCATTCCACGATTCCAAGATTATCATGGAAGGTTAGGAACATGACCTTCCCCAAGGGCATTGTGAGAATATCTGCGACCTGCTCATCATTTCCTATATAATCGAGCCTTACGGCGCCTCGCTGTACCATATCCCAGATAAAGTGGTACCATCCATCAACATGCTTGGATCGATCGTGGAACCCAGGATTCTATGACAAAAAAATTCCCCTATGGTTATCACAAAGGATAACGGTGGCATCTAGCACATGCTCGAATAACTCACTAAAGAGCTTTCGAAACCAACTGACTTCATAATGGGCCATACATGCTGCAATGTATTAGGCCTTAGCAGTGCTCAATACTACCGACTTCCGTTTCTTGCCTGAATTAGATCTACGTGTAAGGCAACATCTAGATGTGCTCTTGCAATTCACCACACTGTCAACCCAATCGACATCAATATATCCAAGGAGTGTCATGCTCCCGACATTGTATATTATCCCATGGTCTATCGTGCCATGGAGATATCTCAAGAGTTTCTTGGAACCAACCCAGTGAATGTTATGATCAACCATGTGTTGACTCAAAGTGTTCACTGCACAACATACATCTGGACAGGTGTTCACTAGGAACATCAGGGCCCCTAAGAGTTGACGATACTTAGTAGGATTTGCTAACATGGGCCCAGCAGCGCTGCCATTTAACTTCTTAAAGTTGAGCTCCATCAGTGTCAACACGGAATTGCAGTCCACCATACTAAATCTTTCCAAAAGATTCACAATGTATTTTCTTTGAGAAAGGAACATCCCGCCAGGTCTCTGCCAGACCTCTAGGCCTAGGAAGTAGTGCATCAGTCCTAGGTGTTTCATCTTGAACTTAGCATAGAGCTCCCTCTTGCACTGATGAATGAGAGGGTCAACACCTGTCAGTGAGACGTCATCTACATACAACACCAGAATGAGAGGCTTCTCTCTATAAACCTTGAAGTAAAGGTTTGGACCAACATTACTACGAGTGAAGCCCAGCTTCATCAGGTAGCTATCTATCCTCTTGTACCAAGCTCTGGGTTCTTTCTTTAGCCCATAGAGGGCTTTCTTCAACCTGCAGACATGGGTGTCCCGATCCTGGACTTCAAACCCCAGAGGTTGCTCTATATATATCTCTTCCTTTATCGCACCATGCAGAAATATGATCTTCACATCCATCTGATGAAGACTCCATCCTTGTGTAGCAGCAAGGGCTATGATAGATCGAATGATGGTATATCAGGCCACAGGTGCAAATGTGTCATCATATTCTATGCCTTCTTTTTGAGAGAAGCCAAGGGCAACGAATATTTCCTTGAACTTTTCAGCACTTCCATCAGATCCATTCTTGATCTTGTAGAGCCATTTTGAGGTGACAACTGCTTTGTCCTTCGGTCTTGGAACCACATCCTAGACATCGTTCTTCATTATGGACTCATACTCTTCATGCATAACATCCTTCCATACTTGATTCTTTACGACTTCATCAAAATATCCAGGCTCATATTGTACAATAGTACTCGTGGCTGCTAGATACCCTTGGTATCTACTCGGCTTCTTGCTTTCACGGAATGTCCCCCTTTGGGGCCATATGTCCCTTGGCATCCTCAAGAGTGCCCCTAAGCCATGATGGTCTCTTCCCCAGTGAAGGAGGTGGATCAATCGGGTCCATTGGTCCTTCAACATCGGCCATCATCTCATCCTTCGGTCCTTCTTGATTTCCAGGCCTTGCTTCATGGTCTTCCTCAGATCTCAAAATATTGACTACTTTCCTCAGGGAAGCATCTTCGTCAAAAATGACATTGTGGCATATCTCCACTTCCCTTTTACCAGGAACATAAACTCTATAGGCCTTTGAAGTTTCGTTGTAGCCCACAAACATTGTGGTCTCCCTCTTGATGCTAGCTCCTCTGCAAAAGTTCTTGAACTTGTTCGTTTCATATAATAAGAACATCCTCCCAAGGATGTCACGGGTAGTATACCAGAAATATCGAAATGTATCAATGCAAGACATCAGATGTCTTTGTGACTCTTGAGGGGAAAGGTCCCCTTGTGTGTTTTCCTTCGGCACAACCCTGCCATACACCTTCATGATTATTTGAGAACTCGGGCATCCCTATCACCAACTTCCTTACTTCAATAAGGGATTTGTAGTGAAGGTGTCCAAACCTCCGATGCCATAGTATCACATTCCATTGCTCCCAGTGGACTTTCTCTAACCTAGTATAGTGTATCAACTCTAAACCCAATCATGATAGCTTCCTTGAAGCTGTTCTTCCACATGCGCACCTTTCCATCAATGAATGCCACATTGAAACCTTTGTATTCCATGGCCGATATGGACACAAGGTTCTTCTTCAAATTAGGTACATAGAGTACATCCTGGAAGCGGAGGACTTGACCTTGAGACAAGTGGAGGGTCACAGTCCTGGTCCCTTTCACGAGATATGTGGAATTATCTCCAAGGATAATTTCCATATTAGTATCCTTCTCAACTATATCAGAGAGTGCTTCCTTGAACCCAATGATGTGCCTTGAGGCACCACTATCCATCAACCGGACATCCATAGTGTCGGGTGGAGATGCAGCAGAGAGGGCAGATACAAGAATGAATTCATTTATTTTATCAACAACATTTGATTCCTCAAACCTGAAATTTCTCGACCTTTTGAAAGGTTGATCATTTCTACCAGAGGGAGCCTTCATCTTTCCCTTGAACCTATTGTTCCTTTGATTTCCATTCCTATGGTTGTTGTTTTCATCATCATCAGGTGAATCCTTCTTGAAAGGGCATTCTCTAGCATAGTGACCTGATTTGTGACAAGTGTAACAATTTCCCTTCTTTCCTTGGGCCCTTGCTCTTCCTTTGTTCTTTGGACCACCAAAGTTCTTCTTTCTAGAATGAGCAGCGTAGGCAACATTTCCTTCATTTCCATACTCCTTCATTATTGTCCCTTCTTGTACGCATCTCGATAGTACTTCATCAAAGTCAGGTATCACATTATTATTTAGAATGGTAGTGTTGAACACATGCCATTCGGATGGGAGCCCTCCAAGTGCAGTGAGTACCATCTCTCGATCAACTATTGTCTCCCCAATAGTCAAAAAATTGTTCCCGATCTCGGCCAGCCTCAAAAAGTATGATTGACTAGACTCATCCCTGCCTTTCTTCAGATTCTTCAATTGATTCTTGAAGAATAGTACTTGATTCAAATTTTTAGCCTTGAACATGTTGACCAACTTATCATAAATTTCTTTTGATGTTCCCAGGTCAGAGATGTAGGCAACCAGACTCTTGTGAATTGAGTCCTTGATCATCATCTTTGCTTTGATCTCCTCTTGGCGACAACAATTGCAGTGGATGGAGGCTCTTGGATTTTACCTTTCATATAGTCCATGACATCTTGGTCTTCCAACACAAGATCCAATGTCATATTCCAAGCATGCAAGTCATCTTTCCAGTCAATTTATCATCAGCCTTGAAGCCATTATAGTTTGAGGAACCCATCCTCTTCTTAGGTGATTGCTACAAATTATGGCTTTGTCTTCACCTTAGCTCTGATACCATGTAAATTTATGCAGATGTTTTATGCTTGATGCAACTTTAATTTTTCTTCAATTTTAGACATTAATCACATAAGAAATAAAGTAAAATGATGATGGAACACACCAGTAGATCAACAGAAGACAAGCCAGAAATATATATTTGTGTTGGTGCATTACAACGATCAGCAGGATGCTTCAACCAGCAAAGTCTTATCAGTCAGCCAGCCTAGTATATGTGTCACATCACCCTCATCATACAATCCAAGTCAACCAAATTCAATGCAGCCCAAAAGTCAATGTTGTCCAGAAAGTCAACGTTGTCCAGAAAGTCAATGCAGAACAACAACAAGTCAAATTCAATGCAGCACAGTCAACGGTTAACATTTTGACCTCAGTTCTTGTGCCAAATAGTACTGACTTCAGAAATCAAAGTTTGTGCCAATATTCAGCTCCTTTTGACCATGTGTTCACCAAAGTCAACATTGGTCAAACCTGCGATGGATGCCCTAGCTGCAGCTGGAAAAGTCAACATCCTTCTTCACACGTGTGAACAGAAGATTTGTCTCCAAGTAGCTTGAACCAATAAGAAGAGGAGAGAGAATGTGAGATGATGAGATGAGTGAAATGTCCTCTAATGTTGACCTTATTTATATCCATCAGTGAGGGTGTGTGACACATTTTCTGGGGGTGTAAAACCTTAAGGTCGACCTGCATATATTTTGAATAGATTAAAAATAAATTAAAAATAAATGTTCTTCTCATCGGATCAAGATGATCTTTAGATCGATCTTGCACCTCCCCGAAAGAGGAACCCAATAAAAATATTGGTATCTTCATCTGAGCATCACAACATGGATTTTGGACCTAGTTTTCCATATTTAACACCACTTTATGTAACTGAGACATTCCAATAACCTTATATATTCTTGAGTTTGGGTCATCCCAAGGGACATTGTCTCTCTGGAATAGTTGGTACACTTTTGACCATGCATGTGTATATATATAAATGAAGCATGGAGTATCCATGAGCTTAGCGCTGATAGAGCCAAAATGTGTCCCTTCATCTGAGGTATCAATCATGGGGCTCTAGAGGCCCTTTTCCTTAACACATACATAGCTTCCCTACATAACCCATTAAAACAAAAACACCCATTATACAAATTAGCTTAAAAATACCAAATCCAAGGAACTCTAAGGTTTGGTCTTGAGGATGCTTGTATCTATATTCTACCTTATTCTTATTCTTCTTTTATATTTTTAAACAAGCCAATGACCCTAGGTATTTGTGGAGAAGAAATAAAAAACAAGGCTAGTAAGAGTGATTGGGGCAACATTCTGAGTGACACTACAACTCAATAAATCACAATCTTGACCATGATGGATACATATTTTAGAATTGATATGATTCTTTGCATTATCGAGCATGGGGATAGGATTTTAAGGACATAAATTCATGTCTTCATACACCGAATGTTGGTGATTAAAACTAGGGCTGAAATTTAAATGAAAAATTTGGACTGGGGCATAGAGATGATGCCTGGGACTAAAAACCTAGGTGTTTAGTGAGCTTTGATAGAGAAGAGGTAACTTGATGAAGGGAAAAATGGTAAAAGGAATGTGTTTGAAAATTTTTAAGGTTTTAATGGCCCAGGAAAAATGACCAAGGGACTAAGAAAAAACTTGTGGTTTCCATGGAAAAACATTGGGGCTCAATCTGGGTGAGATTATTAAGATGGAGATAGTGAGGTCATTTTCCTTGTGTTAATTTTTTTTTGGGTGTCATTGTGATCTATACAAGGTGATTAAAATTCATGGATGATCCTATTGGATATCGGTGGCCACCCACCTACTCCACCAGCTCACATCACAATTTTCTATTTTGGAAGTTTTTTTATAGGTTTTTGGTCCTAAATTTCTGGAGACGTTTTGAGGGCCTAAAGGATTTTTTTTTGGGGAAATGATAACTTAATATTATATGACTACGAATTTTAGTAATAAAATTTAATTAACAGTTATAACTTTCCAATGGACTACCAAGGGCCCCAAATAGAGGTCATATGCTACAATTATGATCCTTAGAAGTAGACGTTCCAACTTACCCTATTGGGGCCCCTAAGACTTTTGTTGCTTCATCTCCTAGGGTTAGGTTTTTGAATGTTTAGGGTATTATAATTAATTTTTTATGATAAAAATTCATTGGAGCTTCATGGTAACACATCATGGCGAAGGCGCATAACTGCCACATCTCTTCTAGAGATAAGCTACCATCATTCGAGCTAGTTTGTTTCATTATGAATTTTTACATTTTTAGCACCTTCCATTTATTAATAGAGGTTAAGTTTCATTGTATCTTCATATTCTTGGTTATAAATATTTATTTCATTTCATTCCTTTCATAAATTTGAATCAATGGTATTAGAGCAATTTTCTCTTAATATGTTTTTTTGTGCATGTCCCCAACAAGGTCGGGGTATAAGGAGTTGGGACTCAAATTGCTTGAGTCCTTTTAAGACCATACTCGCCAACCCAAATGACCTCCCATGGTGGAATAAAGAAAGTATATGGAGCAAGAGATCATACTAAATTACGCTCGAGGAATCCCTTAAGCGACAAAGGAATGAGATGATGGACAAATTTTCCCAAATCCTTCAACAAATGCCAATAGGTGAAAAATATTCATCAAGTGGCCACTTCAAAGGTGCTTCCACCTTTAAGGTACAATTTAATATTAATATTCCTATATTTAAAGTCCATATAGATGCAAATGCTCTAGACAAATGGTTAAATCTATTAGAAAAGTATTGTTCGATCTACAATTTTTCTGATAGAGAAAATATCACCTTTGCACTTCTTAAGCCTACCCCCCCCCCCCCCCCCCACATGTAAAGGATTGGTGGGAAACTTACTGTGAGCAAAAGGTGACAAAGGAATCGACACTATTTTCAATTGCACCCACTTGGGACTCTTTTCTAGATTTTGTTAAGAAACAATATCACCCTATTGGAAGATATGAAGACCAGTACATGATATGGACCACACTAGGGTGGGAGAGGGACCAAGTAGTGCTAGAGTTCATAAATATATTTCATAGCTAGTGCACTAAGCTAGGTATCAAAGACTTTGAGTGAAATTGTGAAAATTTCAAAAATGAAATCCTATTGTAGCAGTTGGAATTTATTTTTCCAATTTTTAATTAATTTAACAATTTATCTGCTACAAAAAATATCAAATAAATCACACTGCAACCTTCACAAATAAAACTGTAGAAATAATAGCACTAGAAATTGAGAAAATACTAGCACACACACATAAAATGGCACCATTATTTTTGGACAATTGTCCCCAGAAAAACCCAATGTGGGAAAATCGGTGCAACAATTAAGGGTTTTTATTTTTAAGCAATAGTGAAATTTTGAGTACAATTTATGGATGCCCAACTAGGAATCCAAACAACAAGAAAATCTAGGAAAATTTATCTAAGGGAAATACCCTTCTTACCCAAGCAACCCTGGCACAACTTCTCTTTATGAACTCGTCCTTATAGACCCTATGTATCAACCTCTACGCTGGATCTACTCAAACCCTATGACATCTAGCCTATGACCTACCTCTTATGAATTTATTATGATTATTTATGGTTAGGAATTCACTTCTACTACTCTTTGGACTCTCTTCTCGACCTCTATAACTAAAAACGATTTTTCCTCCAGCTAAATCGAGTTGCTCTTCTGAAGAAACTATGCATTCCTCTACGCTGCCTCACTGGGAATAACTAGTCCCCTTGCTATTGCCTCTCCATATATGGAAAAATTCCTCTGAATCACCGCCTCTTCCCATCATTGTCTCTGTTTCGATCTCTGGATCTCTAGCAACTGGTGCTTCTCTCTGGAAATTGATCTGCTAAGGAAATCAAACTTTTGGTGTGTCTTCTCCAAGTGCCCATTTACTTCCTCTTATAATCCATTGTTCAAGCACCAATGACAAATATTAAAACTTAATCAATGGCTAGGATCATCTTGAAGTCAATATATGTGATTTTATATACTATTATCATGTTGACTTAATTAAATTTAATTAATCAACCATATTAACTCTAAGTTTAGACTTAGGAAATATTTTAAAACTAGTTAATAATCTAAGTAAGACATCTCTTGGTGTAATTTCCAAAAATGATTTCTGGATTTTTGAGATCTCGTGTATTCTAGCTTCTCCACCAATTTTCGTGTTTAGAAAACATTCGATGCTACAAAAACTAACACTCCCTCTTAGCGAGGATTGTGTTCTCTCTAGTGCTGCGCATTTTTTCACAACACCATGTCTTTGTATCACCTCTCGTCACATTGTTGATGTTTGGCCACTATGACTGCCTGCCACTACCCACCAACCACTGTGCAAATATGATGTTGCATTTGTGTTGTTGCTGACCCTGCTATACTACTACCAACATTGCATATGCACTGAAACTCCCTCTCATATGTCGTTGCTGCAACTACAACTGAGAAACATATAAAATACTAAATGAAATTTGTTCAGTATGATGCATCTGTCTCCCGAATATTTGTCTATTACTAGCCTATGCACTGTCTCTGAAGAATCTATGTTGCTACTGACTTTGCACTGTTTCCAACTCTGCATTGTGCTCTCTGACATCTGACTGCAACTAGTATTAAACTGTCACTCTGGAATATGACTACATCTCTTGACATTGATCGATCCTGCCACTGAATATTGTGCCCCCTCTCCCATAGCTAGGTAATGATCCATGAGTTGGAATCCTTAGTGGACCCTGCTAATCTTTGTAGCTCTCTGGGGCTACAACACCAAGTCACCCCACCTCACTCCGAGAGGTATGGTTTCCATCATCACAAAATATTCCTCCAACCTGGAGGAAAACCTATCTATCTCAACATTATTTGTTTTCTAGTCTTGCTTCTCCTGCTTTTCATTCTTCCCAAAATTACATTGGGTAATATAGTGGCCAAACTCACCACACATGAAGCACTTGACCTTATATAGGTCTTTATTCTTCTTTCTTTTTCCCCCCTGCCCTTGACTAGGACCCTTTGATGCGAGGGCCATATTATCCTCCTCCTTCAAAACCTTCGATCCACTATTCTTGCTGCCATTGATGGAGCTCTTTAGCAGAGCTCGCCTCAACTCATCATGCTTCAATTTGGACCACATCATTTCCCATTCCGGTAGCTTATATTTTCCCAATATGCTTTGGAAAAAAACTTGAAACTCCTCAGAGATAATATTTAGTGCCAACTACACTAGCTCTGTTGGTTGAGGCATTTCCCTAAGAGCTGGAAGTTGGTCTCGACCCTCTCGAATCATATTGAGGAAGGGATCTATGCCTTCCCCTTTATGCATCTTGATTCATTTCAACTTATCTTCTAGGAACATATTTCGCTACTCGGAAGTACCATGATGAGCATGGAGAGAGAATCCTACATTTCCTTGGTTGTTCTCTTGTCTTCCACATGTGATACTATATGATCACGGACTCCATCCAAGATCAACCACTTCGCCCTTGCGATATCCTTCTTGTATTCTTTCTGTTGATCCTCATCATGGGGAATTGACACCACATTTTATATGTAGGAATTCAAGCCATATTCATTTAGAAGGAAGGACATCCTAGCCTTCCAAATGACATAGTTGGAAGATACATACAATCTATCCTGATCTCTAAGCATGCTTGTGGTCATCTCGAAAATTATAGAAAAAACCTTATTTCCCTTTGCTTGGATGTTGATCTGCTACTTGCACTCCCTTCTAGAATGCATGGATCTGCTACCTGCTACAACCAATTTTCCTGGAAAAATCGAACTTCTAAGACCCAAATTTCCCTAAGAGAAAATTTCCCTCTATTGTGTGTGCTTTTCTATTCCACCTGACACTGATTTTGTTGTTGCAAAACCCTCTGCATCCAATAAAGGAATCTACTCAGCGAAAATCCAAGTTGTTGCTACTCCCTTTGATTGTTGGAATCACTACCCCAGGAAATTCGACTTTTCTACAACCCTGCAATTGAAAAACAATTTTTCTCCCGAGAAATTTGACCTGACAGTCTGTGCACTGCACTGCCTCTAAGAATTTTGGCCTAATACTACCTCTGAGTAGTGAAATTATCTTCTTCGCTTCCCTTCTGATCACTCAAGCTCTGATACCATGTGAAAATTTCAAAACTAAAATCCTATTGCAGCAACTGAAAATTATTTTTCTAATTGTTAATTAATTTAACAATTTATCTGTTAAGAAAAATATCAAATAAATAAAATTGCGACCTTCACAAATAAAACTATGGAAATAATAGTGTTGGAAATTGAGAAAATACTAGCACACGCACATAAAATAACATTGTTATTTTTGGAATTTTCCCCAGCCAAACCCAATGTGGGAAAACCGGTGCAACAATTGAGGGTTTTTTTATTAACCAACAATGAAATTATGAGTACAATCTATGGATGCCCAAATGGAAATCCAAACAACAAGAAAATATGGGCAAAATATCTAAGATTACCCTTATTCCCTTAGCATCCCCAACACAAATTCTCTTCAGGAACTTATCCCTCTGGACCCTCTGCATCAACCTATGTTTTGGCTTTGTGCAAACCCTATGATTTCTAGCCTCCAAAATTCCTCTAATGAAGTCATTTTTCCTATCTGTGTTGAGGAATTCACTTCTCCAGTACTATGGACCCTCTACCCGACCTCTAGAACTAAAAATAATTTTTCCTCCAGCTTAATCAAATTGATCTTTTGAAGCATTAGGGGAATTTTGAGGTCTAAAATGGGCCTCCTAAGGAAATTATAAAATAATAGTAGAAATAATAAAATAAGATTTGATTACATCATCAAATTTTAGAGGGAAAAAAGAAAAAACTACTTTTTCAACTCGTATTTTCAACTTATATCCTAAATTTTTTACTCAAATTTTGAGCGGGAGTACTCATTGGATGAAAAGTATAATTCCTCATCCAAGGAGTACCCATGTTGCATACTTTTGATTGATCCTGCTACACGAAAAATGAGAAATAGATTAAAAACGTGATTGCAATCATGCTTTTTCATGTATTTCTCATTTTTCTTGTAGTAGGGTCCATAAAAAGTATGCAACATGGATGAGGAATTAATTTTTTCATCCAATGAGTAGCCCCACTCGAAATTTGAGTAAAAAATTTGGGAGATAAGTTGAAAAAATGAGCTGAAAAAATAGTTTAATTATTTTATTATTTTTTAATCTTTTTACCCTTTTACTTAAAACATGATGAATCGTCCCCATGGTTGACATCATCATCTTGAATTCTATTGGTTCTTATAAAGTTTATTTTTGTTATACATTTTTCTTATGAGGCCCATTTTAGACATCAAAATTCCCCTAATGCAACTGAATAGTCCTCTACGCTACCTAACTGGGAATAACTCGACCCCTTGCTGATTCCTTTCCATATCTAGAAACATTCTCTAGATCACTGTCTATGCCCCTCTCTATATCTGCTTTGATATTTAGCTCTCCAACAACTGTTGTTGCTCTCTGGAAATTGATTTTCCAAGGAAATCAAACTTCTGGTGTGTCTTATCTAAGTGCCCATCGACTTCCTCTTATAATCCACTATTGGAGCACCAATGACCAAGATTAAAACTTAATAAATATTTTCTTGAAATCAATCCATGTGAGTTTCTAGAATAGTCTCACCTTGACTTAATTAATTCTTATTAATTAACCATATTCCCTAAGTTTAGACTTATGAAATATTTTAAAACTGGTTAATAATATAATTAAGCCATCTCTAGGTGGAATTTCAAGAAACGATTGATGGGGTTTGGAGATCGCATGTATTCTAGCCTATCCAATTTTTTTTTTGGCTAGAACACATATTATACTACATAAATTAACGAAAAATATGGTGTTAAAGTACCATAACTGTCTGCATAGATACATCCAGAAAAAAATGGAGTTCATGAACATCTCCTCAATTGGGGTATCATACCGACATGATGTCAAAATCAAGCTAAAATTTAAATAAAATAAGCAATAGTTGGATCTGTGAATCCCTCATAGTAGAAGTAGGTAATCCCGATATCGTAGAACAAAGGATAGATCTAGGGTGAAATGCCCCAAGAAAACCCATATAAGTGGAAAACAAATAATGGTAATTGGAATATGAATAAAGACATGGAAAAGCAGTGTGAGTTCCATAAGAGCTCCTCTCATAACATCGATGGATGTCACGAAAGACAGTCATTGGTGCTTGAGCTAAAAGAATTAGAGTCATACATGGGATCTGAATCTAAACCAGACTATAACAAGGGGATAAAAATCATTGATGTAGAAAAAATTTTCATAGTTTCCACCACCAAAGCATATCAAAATGAGCCCAAACATATGGAGGAAGGTGAGTGCCTCTTTCACTCAAAAATACATTGGGTGAAGGGTGCTCCACTACATGTCATTATTGATAGCATGAGTCAAAATAATATCATCTCAACAGAGGTCATTAAATCATTGGGTCCACAAAAAACCCACACCTGCAATCATACAACATCGAGTGACTCCACCAAAGGCAAGATCTCTACATAAACCAATAGTGTCGCTTATCCTATGACATCTGACCATTCAAGGATGAGGTGTGTTATATTTCTCCCCTTGAAGTTTATGATATTATTTTAGGCCAACCATACTTGTGGAAGCATCATGTTGTATATGAGTCTAGACCTCATAGTTTTATTATTAATTTGGGTCGACAACTATATAGGATGTTAGAGGTATACCTCCTAGTGACCATTTCTTTGATCTCTTCTAAGCAATGCAATAAGGTCATCTTCAAGACTGAGAAGGTGGAAAAGGTAGTGGAAGAATACAAAGTCATCTTATACTCACCCACTAGGGTACCTCTACACTATCGGGTCAAGAATTCAATTCAATTGACCCCTAGTGTGCCTCTATCCAATGAGACAATCTACTATCGTTCTCTTCCATAAAATGAGGAAATTAAGTGAAAAATATGAGAGTTATATAAAAAGTGAACATTTGACTGGGTTTCTCACCCTGTAGAAGCCCAAATATACTCGTGTACAAGAAATATGGGACCTGGAGACTCTCCATTGATTATGGGGACCTAAACAAAATCATAGTTAGGAACCGATAGTCGATCCCCCAAATTGACAACCTTTTTTACCATCTCAAAGGGGAAAATTACTTTAGTACGATTGATTTGAATTCTGGCTATCACCAATCCCTAATAGAACTGACTGATGTGTGGAAGGCTGATTTCAAGCCCAATTAAGTTCTTTTTTAATGCTTGGTGATGCCCTCTAGTTTGACAAATTCCCTAAAAATTTTCATGAGGTTGATGGATGATATCTTGCGGCCTTTTACCAACTCTTTTTTGCTTGTATATTTGGATGATATCCTCATCTTCAACAAGAGTTTGGAAAAAAACTTGTAACATATTTAACAAGAGCTTCACTCTTTATGGTAACACAAGCTATGTGATAACTTGAATAAATTATCCTTTGGCATGAACAAGGTCCAATACCTTGGCCACATTATTGATGAGAAAGGTGTGCATGTGGATCCGACCAAGAGCAAGGTGTGCATGTGGATTCAATATTGGCCAGTGCCAACGAATCTAATAGAGCTTTGCAGCTTCTTGGTCCTTACTAAATTCTAATTAATATTCATGTTGGGGTTCTCTTATATCACTTTTCCCTTCATTGAGGTGACTAGGGGAGGAGAAAAGGAAAATATTTTTTGGTCTCAGTAATAATAGAAGGAATTTGATGAACTGAGACTACATCTTTTTCCTGCACGAGTCCTCACCTTGCTAGACCTATAAAAACAATTTTATATTGATATAGATGCCTCTGACTATGATATTGGTGCATTCCTCATTCAACATGGACATTTTGTGGCCTATCGAGAATGGAAACATTATATTCTGGGGAAGGAGATGATCATCCACACTGAGCACATTCATATAAGATTTATATAGATACAAGGGAAGTTACAGAATGAATTCCATCATAAATTTTCCACATACCTACAAAATTTCATTTGAACATCAAATTCAAGAAAGGTAGCACCAATCTTGTCGCAAACTGTCTCAATTGGCCCCTAGTTGTGGCACTAACCAAAGTTCTCAAATATTGTTGGAATGAGACTTCTGGATGGCCATAATTAAACAAAAGTGACTCAAAATTTTCTACCACATAGTATATGTTGATGGCAGGAAAGCAAGTTCTATACTTCCACTTCTAGTGTGCATTGTTGTGCTACCTAAGCCATCTTTTTGTTCCTTTAAGTGAGCACTCCAAGTTGATATGGGTGGCACATTTCAACCAGGTGGCTAGGAATTTTGGCATGGAGAATATTTTGGATTTATAAATATTGTTGTTATTCATAATTTATATATGGGTGTTCTTCATTTTCTCGAGAAAATTAATTTATTCATTTTTTATCAAAAGAGAAGATTTTAAATTTTTGAAATTTTGTTTTGATGCCACAAGATGTCTAAGTCGACCCTCTTCTCTTCAAGTTGTCCTAGCTATTCAAGGCACCCATTCGACCTATGTATCTCTATATATTTTAGATTTTTTTCCTCCTATCCATTACATTCAATCTGATCTAAAAGACATAATAACATCTAGCTATACGAAATAATTCAAGGAGAAGAACAAAGATCAAGTAGCAGAATGAAGGCAGGCCAAATATTTGTGGTTTATCTTTGTACACGAAGGATGAATATTTTTGGTTTATATATGTGAAATAAAGCCAAATATATGTGGTTCATCTCCATGCAAGAAGGATGAATCTCTTGTGGTTCATATCTGTGGAAAGGGAGTTGAATTCCCTATGTACTCTTATGGAAGACAAGAATCTATTGCAGAAAGATTGAGGAGGGATAACTTGGACTCTTGGTGGAATTATTTGTTGGTTAGTTTGTCCATAGTATTGGCTTTGATGTCTCTCTTTTTGAATTGTTTCTATATGGAAAGGATTGTTGTGTTTATCCCCCATGTGGGTTCTCCTAGGGTAAAATTGTTGTGTTCTTGTGTGGTTGTCTCTTTATGATCCTTATGACTTTTTTTTTACTATTGAGATCCTATATGTGATTATTTTATGATAGAAAAGATCAAAATGAATGTATTAAATTAGTTAATTTCATAATAAATAATTATAAAATTAGAGGATGCACTAAAAATCAAAACAAGATAGTGGTAGTACTGTAAAAATATTTTATTTCTGAAAACTTTTATAAGATGTTGGCAAGCATATAAGGTCTTTAAGCATCTACACCATTCCAAAGCAACCATTAAAAATAAAGGCCTATACATCCCTTTGCCTACTCTTTATTGGCCTTGGGAATCCATCTCAACAGACTGTATGTATGGCCTTCCTTCCACCAAGCATGGTAATTATTGTGTTTGTGGTTGTCGATATATTTTCAAAGATGGAAATTCTAACTACCTACAAGAAGAGTATCACAGTAGAATACAATACCAAGATATTATTTGAATGGGTGTGGGTACATTTTGGCATCCTGCAGAGCGTCATATTAGATTGGGATAACAGGTTTCTCAGTGCATTCTGGTTGAGCCTCTCATCATTTTTGGATGGAAATCTCACCAAATATACTAGCTTCCACACCTAGACTAATGGCTAGAAAAATGTCATCGACAAGATGAACGTGCACATTTTGCGAATGTGAAACTCAAAGCACCCATGTGAATGGGATGAAAATATCCCCTATGTTCAACATAGCTACAATGGGGATCTCCATAGCTCAACTGGTGATATCGCTTTTTACATGGGCCTAAGATTTCAAGCATTGACTCCCATTGATATCACACTACCCCTTGCAACTACACAAGTAGAATTTGCACAATTTAAATTTGGAGCCAACAAATATACAAATTTTATTGAACAAATTAAACAAATCTACTAGTAGGTCCATGATATCTTGCAAAAAGATAATACTAAGTACAAACAACGCCATGATCAACACAGTGCCACACAAGTTTCGAGTTGGATACAAGGTTTGTTTGCATTTGTAGAAGGAATGCCTTGCAAGGGCACATAAAAATATTCAACCACTTCACTATGGACCTCACACCATCACCAAGGTTGTGGGTGAAAACATTTTTTGAGCTAAGTATTCCCCCCTTCCTTGGCCTGCACCCAATATTCAATGTGGACCTCCTTCAACCATACTTTTCACCATTGTTGGAAACAAAAGAAATCACAAATTAGCTTACATTGATAGATATTAATCCAAATTTCATTGTATAGGATACAATTTATCATATCATTGAGCCTCATGGTAGCACATCCTCGCAAGGGCGCGTAGCCATCACATCTCTTCTCAAAGATAAGCCACCACTATTCGAGCTAGTTTGTTTCATTTAATTTTTTTCAGTTTCAACACCTTTCATTTATTAATATAAGTCAAGTTTCATTGCATTTCTATGTTTTTGGTTATAAATCTATATTTTTTAAATTATCTTATTAAATTTGGATCAATGGATAGCTTTAGAAGACTAGGATTTTATGGGAAACAAGATGACACAACCATATTCTTTAAAGGAGTGTTGTATTTTCCTAATTGATGGATAGAAAGGAGTAGGGGAACATTGTTGAGTGAGAAAGATAAAAGTTGGGCAAATTCATTCATAAAATAAACAAATAAGACAAAATTTAAAGCTAAGTGGCCATAATTTGATCCATACTTGAGTGTTGAGGAGGTAAATCCCCTCTGCAGACAGAGGCGATCCCTACTAGCCCAACAGGGGTCTAGCAACAATCAGAAATGTTACGACGCAAGTTCCTAGTTACGAATGAAAATACTAAAGCTGGAAGCCTACCTGGATTCCAATGCTACGATCTGAAGAAGAGAGCGTTCCCGTTCCTCAGCCTCGGCAGATCACGATCCTCCAATGATCTCCGTGGGTGGACACCTGCACATGCAAGAAACAAATAGACACAAGCATAAAATCCAGCATACGTAACTCAATATCAGTCAGAAAGGATACTACTCATATTAACATCATTGAAAACAGAGTGGAACCATAATCGTAATCATTCATTAAATAACGATCAAAAGAGATTACAACCAAAGTTCTGACGTCGTGGTCTCCTTTGGATGGGTCTCTAGTCGTTCACGTCTCGCAAAGCTCGCCAGGGAAAGGGAAAACCTCTCCTGAGTCTCTCGACAATAGGCTCCTTACTTGAGTCGGCCTTAAGGGAGGAAAGAGGGCTCTTACATCACAAAGGCTCTTGGGAATTTGGAGATTCAAAGCTTAGGAACTTCAAGACTAGCTTGCCATGGAATTGAGCAGGCTTTTATAGATGGGGAAGGAGGGAGTTGGGATCCCTATTATTGTGGGATTGGCCCTATCAACAAGGAAGGTTCTATGGGAGGTGGCAAAACCACTTCCCTTCCATAGAACTTCCGCAGCCAAACCTCCCAACTCAAGATAGGCAATGGTTTCTGAGTTTGTTGGAACTCAACTTCTGCCATCTTTATTTATAAAACACTCCTTAAATTGGCTGGCGTGACTACTGCTCTGGGACAGAGCACCAGTTGGCGTGGCCTCTTTGCAGGATTTTCCCCATTGGCGCGAGTTCTGAACTGTCTGCTCGCGCCAATGCAAAAAGAGATGTTTTTCATGATTTTTTCAAGGAGATGTCTTTAGGGCAAATGAAGCTCATGCTTAGAGGAATGCATTGATGATGTTTTCAAGGCATGACAATGTTCACAGGTCACAAAATGGGTCCTCCATTGTGCGGGACGGGGAATGGTAGGGACGGTGACAAATTACTGTGTAACAGATGCCCCCTAAAGTATGAGGCCCGAGAGAGAGAGGGGTGAAATGCTTTACGAGAACATGTTCAACCGAAGGCCCGCCGTCGGAAAACCTACGTAGAAAAATACAACTGATATCTCAAGTACATGATGTATATGTGGTATGGGCGCAGCCATCCGAAACAGAGTACACTATAATCCGGATCCAAGGTATGGGCGCAGCGATCCAACGAGGATCAAATAAACAGACTCAGGTATGGTCGCAGCCATCCAATCAATAAGTCATATACATAATGATAATAATCCACAATCGCAGCCTGGATTACAACAGACACAATCCAGGGTCTTGCGCTCCATCTCGACCCAAACAAAGTACAAGTTCGAGCATGTGAAAATGTAAGCTGAAGTCGAACATGCAAGAACATCGTCTGATTACCAGCCAATGATGAAAGTTGTTAACAGACGCGAGAGGAACCACCAATAATGACAATGGCCCTCAAGGTACTACAGGTACAATCTACGGCGTGTGAATCAATGAGTTGGCGTTGAACACCCGCAGAATCACTCGATCGGAGGCCAATGATGAAAACCTCACGTCGAATGTGACGAACCTGCCATTGAGGCATGCAGGCTCCAAGGTACCATAAAGGAGTCTCTAGATCAGCTTCCTGGATAATGAGCTGAAGTCGACAGGAACTGACCTTGATCGAAGGTGGGCCATAATGTTTCCCACATCATCGACATGAGACAGAGGAACATGATGTTTTTGTTGTGAATCAAGATCATATGAGAATCAAAGGAAGGTTGATATTTGCAGAGGCCAACTTCTCTTGAACATATAAACGGCACGACAGTGGACTTGGCAGTATTTGACATCAATAGATCAGAGGTCATGGTGACAAAGCAATGAGCAGAGGAGAGGTCAAAAAGGATTATCCAAACCCACGGAGGCAAAGTGAAGAAACGAGATGAGATGTCCCCAACCCGACACGAATGCAGACAAGTGCCATGTTCAAGAGCGACATACTACCGACGACAACGACGATGGTTCCATTTTTCCCCCACCATTTCTGGCGAGTACCCCAATTATTTTTGATAACAAGCTTGAAGGGGATAGCATATGCTTGTAATATAAGTCTGCCCTTCGGGCGAATCCATCCTAGTGCATTTAACGAGTCCTAGGAAGGAGGAACTCGGAGAACGTCATTTCGACTGGATCCGATGTCATCAGGGTTTAACGAGTCTGACAAAGGAAGAACTCGGCGTCTTTTCATATTTAGAGAGTTTGAAAAGACAGCGGAAAAGTAAACTCCACAGGTCCCTTTTCATGAATAGTTCCTCATATCCGAAAAGGTAGAAAACAATATCCGAGAAAACCTCCTAGTCGCGATAGGCTAGGGTATTCCTTTTTCGTAATCAATCCATCCCAGCCCGAAAAAGGGTTAAACGTATACTGGGTAGATGTCGATTCGTGTCCAATTTAACGAGATCGAAACAACAAGGGCCTCGACAATATTTTCATGTTTAGAGAGTCAGAAAAGAGCTGAAAGATGACTCCAAAGTGACTTTTTCGTGTATTTACCGAGTCCGAAAAAGTATAAAATACAACTCGTTTCCATCGTTAAAGTCGCAAAAACCTGCTGCTGCACATACCAAGCAAGCGTAAAATCCATTTTCGACATAAAATATAAAAATATTTGATAAAAATGACTTTTTACAACTCATTTCATGTCAAAAGTTATAAATATGTCAAATTGGTAAAAATAAAATTACATTTACTATTTACCTTGGTAAAAAGCAACAGTGGTCCATTTGGAGCAGAAACTTCTGACGGTGATTGCGACAAATCTAGTTGACCATTCAGCTTCTCATCTGCTACAGGTAAGAGGCGCTCCCTTCATTTGCATCCAATTTTTAATAGTTTTACCCTGTAAATCAATTCTCTAGAGCCACTTTTGAAAATTTAGGGCCGCGCTCATTGGCGCGGGTATCGGGCACGGACCCGCGCCAATGAGCTCTTTTATACAAAGGGCCCACGCCACGTGGCACGATTGTTTACAAAACATCCGTGCCAGCGGCCGAACCTAAAATCCGCCTAAAATTTCGACATTTAGACCAAATTGCATGGAATTTGAGGCTCATCAGAGATCTAAGGGTTCATGACCATATGAATGCAGGTAATCAAGCAAAATGGAAATTGAATGGAAAGAACGAGAGCATGGAGAAGAGGATGAACAAGCCATCCAAAGTCAAGCTTGCATGAATGCCCTTAGAAACTGTGGGCTGAAAAAGTTCTTCCTCACACCGTGTCTACGAGCTCAGCCCGAGCTCCTCCAGTATTTAATCAGTATCTGGGATAAACATGAACAGGTGTTCAGGTTACGAGACCAGGTATTAGAGCTGGAGGTTTCTGATGTTTATTTTATCACTAGATTGTCCCGCAGAGATCCGATCCCTGTGTTGACTGGAAGCAGACCATCTGGGGAGAAGATGGAAGAAGTGATGGCACGAGTGTGCCAAGGAGCACAAATGGGATCAGGAAGCAAGAAGGTGGATATCCACACTATCCCTGATCTGGCATTGAGAGTGGTCCTACATACCGTCACGCGGGCTGCAGGGTCGCAGGCACCGCACGAGGCCACAAAGGCCCAACTCCTATTGGCCTCAGAATGCATGAGTCCCCTACTGTTCGACTGGGCAACAACAGTAACAATCAATATGAAAAGGCAGCTCACGAAATGCAAACAGGGTAAACTGAAACAGTTCGGTTATGGTTCCATCCTGGTATCGTTCATTCTGGAACGCTTACCAATCTTCCAGGGCCAAGGGGCCACAGTAAAAGATCCGATACCACGAGAGCCAAGAATGGCTCGCTGGGCAGCATTGATGCCCAGAGCTGGAGGCGGCCAACAGATGTCCTGGAGGCCGGATTTCTTTAGGTGGTTACGGTGCCAGCTGATTGTCGTGGAAGGCTGGCCCTATGCAGGAACTGACTTTACCGGAGACCCAGATCTCCCACTGCCAGAAGGAGATGACTGGGACAAGGAGTTGGGTAAGACCTCATGTTTTTTGATTTTATATTTTTATGTTTTTTTTGTTAATACACATTCGTCCTAACACATTTTATATATGCATGCAGATGTGGGACCTGAGAGACCAGCTGGGATGTCTCCAGTCTCACGAAGGACACAACTCGCCCCTGATCCTCAGGTAGAGGGCACCGGAGGAGAGGAGTTGATCCAGAATCTCGAGGGAATTGCCCACGGGATCCCAGACTATGCTCGGCTGACAGACGTACCGATGGAATACCAGCGCCACATGGTGGGAGTTCCGAGTCAGATCCACCGAATCCTGAGACGCTTAGTGCGTGCAGTCACATGCTATCATGAGCACCATGCGGATTAGCTCTTAGGATTTATACCACACCTATTTTTTGAGAGACGTATCGTCTCTGGATGTATTTAAGACGACTATGTATATTTTGACTTTCGTGATGCACACTGTGCAGACATTTCGACACACACACACACACACACACACATATATATATATATATATAAATACATATGACTATTTTGGATGGATCTTTTACATGTGATGATGTTTTCTATATGTCATGTAAATGTCTAATACAAATGTAATCTAATGTATCAGTTACATAACAAACGACCCAATGCGAAATGTATTCACACAATGTATATACTCACACATTTCATTTTTATGAAAGCTTAAAAGCACACATGAACACACACACATATGCAAACTATGCTTGAAATGAGGAAGACAGACATGCCCCCCAGCATGGTGTCTCAATTTGAGGTGCATGCCCCCCAAGCTTCAGTCCATTGAAAATGGAGTGAAGGTTCAAAACAAAAAGTCGAATTGAACATGCTTGTGTTTCATTATTTTAATGAGGTTGACACACTTAAAGAACCGTCCTCAAACAACTTGTTTCATTGTTTTAGGAGCTCGACACAAGTGGAGGAACTATGCTCCGACGACCTTGTTTCATTTTTTAAGGAGCTTGACACAAGACAACGAACTGTGCTCCGACGACCTTGTTTCATTTTTTAAAGAGCTTGACACAGGGAGGAAACCGTGCTCTAACCGACTTACATCAAAATGAACAAGAAGGCGGTGCTTCCAAGAGTTCCACTCCCGATGGAAGGAAAACATCTTGGAAGTCAGGACCCAATGCCCCCAGTACACTATGCACGACGGCGTCTTCACTGAGTGCGGGTGTAGGGTAGGTAGACACGTAGTTGACCTGCGGTGGGGCAGATACAACAGGTGGATAAAAACCAGGAGGGGGTGATGGCGGACCAGTTGCCACATTAAGACCAAAGAACGATAGCTGATCAATGGTCACGATCCGTCCTTCATGTGGAAAACAGACCACACGAAAGAGGGAGGAGACGAGCGCTCCCATGGCATAGGTGTAATCGCGCCCCAGGAGCAGATTTAAATCCAAGGAGCCTGGAACGACCATCACGTCCATATGGACGGTTTTTCCTCCCAAAGTAATCGGTAACCTTGGAAGGATCCCCAACGGTTGACTCGTTCTTCTATTGAACATCAACAGATTCTGCGTAACGGGCGCAAGCGACGGTGAACCGAAAGCTTGCCAGGTAGTTGAAGACAGAATACTAACATAGGCACCTTCGTCTATAATGGTGCTGGGTACGACCAGACCAAGAGCCTGTACTGTGATCTCGAAAGGAACATAATACGGAAGGCGAAATCCTGCAAATCGATTCCAGTCAAAGGAAGAGACCAAACTACTCAGAGGGACTACCATCGAAATGCGAAGGTCTTCCCCTGATGTTACGGAAGCAGAAGCCTCCTCCATGACCTCCATCTCGAAGGTGGGAGGAATATCCTCCGTAGCCTCCATCTTGGGAGGCAGAGGAGCAGCTTCTTGAAGTACAGGGACAGGAGAATCTTTCTCCAAGTCTGAAGAATCTGAAGAAATCAGAAGGACATGGGGGGTGTGAGATCCACTCTCGACAGAAAAGACCTGGTGCACCGTGGACGGGGTTAGTTCAACCGATCCCACGACCAATGGTTGGTCATGGATGGATTCGTGAATTTGAATTCTTGGGGGAGTGGGATCGACCAAGGATAACTCTTGACCAATCATGGGATCAGCTGGCGGAGGACTCGAAGAAAGCCGATTATAACCAGGTGGAAGGCGTGGTGTAGAACCGGTCGGGTTGTCCAAAACTAGTTTGGCTTCATCCATATAAGGACAAAGGTGAATGGCATGGTGCCCTTCACACAACTTACAGGGATTGGTGATCTTACCCTGCTTCTTAGGAGCCTTATCAACAGCAGCTGAAGACGTGCCCCCAACTTGGCTCCCGGAAGTCAAAGGCAACGGCGGACGGCCGTCGGACCATGCTTCGAGCACCTTGGGGATGCCAGGGCAGTCTCGAAGAAGATGGTCTCCCGTGCACAACAGGCAAGGGAACTTGACTTTCCGTGGAGGGTTGGAAGGTTTATCAAGAGGAGATATCTCGGAGGAAGTAGCCGTACATTTAGCCTCTCGCTTATCAGACTTCTTCTTCTTTGTATTCTTCTTCTTCTTCTTAGCCACCTGGTTACTTGAATCCAGACTTTCACCAGGCGAAGTAGAAGAGGAGGACGCAGAAACAGGCGAAGAAGGGGAGAGGTCCACCTTGGAATCAACATGATGTTGTTCAGGTGGAGAAACTGATTGAACAGTAGTGGAGACATTCGGGACTACAGAGGTTGAGAACAACCAAACAGGCAACCCGACAGTTAACCCAGGAAGGGACAACGTTGCCATGTAAGGAGCACCAACATTTCCAAAAGGAGGAAAATGACCAGGATTCCCTTCTGAAGGGATTCCTTGGTTGGTAAACTCTGAAAAAGTTGCCATCAAAACTCAAAACCACACACGGGCTGAAAAAGAGTTAAGGGCACACGATCAAACGGTCAACAAGCAATATCTAAGCAGGCGTGTAATCGTGGGTGATTAATTTTTACCACATTGAAAAGTAAGAAACTCTATCGTTTCATATTTTAAGAGTCGAGAAACAATAGAAAGATGATTCTATCTCTTTCAGATTTGATACAAGCGTGAAAGGACAAGTGCTTGACGATCTTTTCAAGTTTAGGGAGTCAGAAAAGACCAAATGACTGCTCAGGAAAAACTAGGCACAAAGGGTGTACCAAATATCCGTGAATTGCAATATACACCTTGGTTCAGTAATGAAACAGAAATCGACCAAGGACTTTCCGTATGTGCAGGTAGTCTCCCCGAATGCTGTGTTCGGTGTATCACGGGTATAGGGCGGCAGACTCAGCTTCCTGTGGATAAAGGATTGAAAACCTAGAGGGGTCTCCCTTTATATACGCGATGGTACGGGGATCACAAGTCCATACTAGCGCTGTCTAAAGCCAAAAGGCGAGCGACTGCTGCTAGGTTTAAAGACGCAGGAACACGTCTCTAGCCTAGACCTCTAAAAATGTTTCATTAAATTTCAATGTTGCCTTAGGTTAATTGAATAAATTTTACAGTTGGTCTTCAATTAGGTTTCAGTTTCAGGCCCTATCGTATGTAATGTCTCAAAAGACTCTTAAATGCAAAGCTACATGCCACAGTCCAACATTTCGTTCGATGAAAACTAGTTACAGAAGAGTTGAGAGCTTTTACACAAACGAAATGATCGGAAGACAAAAAATGAGATCTCTAATGCAACTAATGAAATTGAAAACTTTTCATTCAAATCACTAATCACTAGCAAAATCGAAAAGATTACAATTTGCACTAATTCAACCAAAAGCACAAGAGATTTTTTTTTTTGTAATTTTCAACGTTTGATAGCTAATATGCACTAAACAAACTGAAAACAAAAGGAACAACTTGAGAAACAATATTCGAGAGAGCAAAAGAAACAAATTTCACTCAACAACACAAGCAATCAGATCCCAAATCGACCAAAGTCTCTCAAAACCAAGAAAATACTCAAAGGCTCCAATGGGCTGTGTGATCTAGGCCCAATGCAAGACCAAATGAAATTTGAATGAAGGAATGAGAAATCACCCAAAAATCGCAACAAAACAATGAACAACTACTAAGAGGATGTGGAGAATCAATCAGGAAGTCGACCGGACAAGCGGAACACCAAAACTCCCAAGGAGGGCTCGATACACTAAGCCACTAGATGCCCTAGGGATCAAAACGTGAAATCGATAGATAAAAGCAAACAACCAAAGGACAGAGGTGAATTCCCAGTCAAACAAGACTCCAACAAACTCAGGCAGTCAGAAAATCAAGAAGAAAAACACTGACCAAACCCAGAGAGCTCAAAAATGAGGAAACTCAAAAACCTTACAGGAGTGGCGCGACTGTAAGGCTGAAACTGGCACCAGAAAGCAATTGGCGCGGGCTAAACAAAAGCAACATGCGCCAATTGGCGCGACTGTCGAGCTAAAAAGCGCGCCAGTCGAGTTTCTCAGCCAAAAACAAAAAAGAACTACTCCAGAAGCAGATCAATGCATACTAAGCAAACCAAGAAGTAAACAACAGCAAAAGAACCCAACCCAGAAGGCTCATCAAGCAAGGAAAAACATAAAATAATCAAAACGAGACAATGAAATCTAGATGATCCCTAGTGGAGTCACCAAATTGTTGAGGAGGTAAATCCCGTCTGCAGACAGAGGCGATCCCTACTAGCCCAGCAGGGGTCTAGCAACAATCAAAAATGTTACGACGCAAGTCCCTAGTTACAAATGAAAAGACTAGAGATAGAAGCCTACCTGGATTCCAATGCTACGATCTGAAGAAGAGAGCGTTCTCGTTCCTCAGCCTCGGCAGATCACGATCCTCCAACGATCTCCGTGGGTGGACACCTGCACATGCAAGAAATAGATAGATACAAGCATAAAATCCGGCATACGTAACTCAATATCAGTCAGAAAGGATACTACTCATATTAACATCATTGAAAACACAGTGGAACCATAATCGTAATCATTCATTAAATAACGATCGAAAGAGATTACAACCAAAGTTCTGACGTCGTGGTCTCCTTCGGATGGCTCTCCAGTCATTCACGTCTCGCAAAGCTCGCCAGGGAAAGGGCAAACCTCTCCTGAGTCTCTCAACAATAGGCTCCTTACTTGAGTCGGCCTTAAGGGAGGAAAGAGGGCTCTTACAGCACAAAGGCTCTTGGGAATTTGGAGATTCAAAGCTTAGGCACTTCAAGACTAGCTTGCCATGGAATTGAGTAGGCTTTTATAGATGGGGAAGGAGGGAGTTGGGATCCCTATTATTGTGGGATTGGCCCTATCAACAAGGAAGGTTCCATGGGAGGTGGCAAAACCACTTCTCTTCCATAGAACTCCCGCAGCCAAACCTCCCAACTCAAGATAGGCAATGGTTTCTGAGTTTGTTGAAACTCAACTTTCACCATATTTATTTAAAAAACATTCCTTAAATTGGGTGGCGCGACCTCTTTGCAGGATTTTTCCCATTGGCGCGAGTGCTGAACTGTATGCCCGCGCCAATGCAAAAAGGGATGTTTTTCATGATTTTTGTAAGGAGATGTCTTTAGGGCAAATGAAGCTCATGCTTAGAGGAATGCATTGATGATGTTTTCAAGGCATGACAATGTTCACAGGTCACAAAATGGGTCCTCCATTGTGCGGGACGGGGAATGGTAGGGACGGTGACAAATTACTGTGTAACACTGAGTTGAGTTGGTTGGCACCTAACATTGATTAGAAGTGATAAAGTTCTTTGCCTAATACGTGTTCTTAATTATCACAAGATAAAAATAGAACCAAGCGCTATGAAGAATGAGGACGATATAGGGACTTTTATAAAGTTTTTTTCTTGAGTTGAGTGTGAAAAGCTAATTAATAAATGTCTTTTAATGTATGTTTTCACTATCACTTAATCCAATGATGCATTGGTTGAACTTGAGCTCTAGAGTGATATGTGGTTGAGAGAGGAAAATGAGGGGTTATATCACTAGACTATCTATCATTGGAGTGATATTCCATTGAGATGACCACTTAAAGGGTGATATATGACTGTTTCAAGAAAATTTTCAAGGAAATATCGTAATTTAAGGAACTTTTGATCGCTTTTTCCTGCACTGATAAACAATGGAGCAATACAGGGCTAATATGACCTTTATCCGAGTGAAGTGGAATTGAGATAATCCTCCTCAAAGTGATATAGTGTTAATATGATCATCAACAAGGTGATATAACACTAAGATGGTCATCATCTGGGTGATATAGCATTGGAGGAAGGGAGTTTGAGAAGTCAAGTAGTCAAGTTGAGCTATTTTTGAGGGAAAAACCATTGGTTAGAGGAAGATCGTGGAAATGTGTCATTGGATAATCCATTATTGGAGTGAAAAAATTATATAGGAGGAAAATTTGAGAGAGAAAATTCTAAATTAAGTCACTTCTTAAGTGTTGCATCAACGGGTTAAGGAAGAGTGTAACATTATATTGTTGGGCTAGTAATCAGTAGATGATACATGGCTTGAAAAAGTAAGTTTATAATACCAAAACCTAAGTTAAATCCTTTTCCTTGAGTGTCATCTCTTTGGATTGAACAAATTTTAGGGAATTACATCGCTAGGATGACCAAATTACTAATGTTGTATCATTGGAATGGTCAACATTTCAGCTCTCTATATTTAGGTTAGGAAATATGTAGCCTCTATATCACTTGGTTGATTAAATTCTCAAAATAATGCTTAAAATTCATCTCAAGTTGTGGAAAATTCAATAAAAATTTGATTTTAGTTGTGAAAAGGTTAAGAAGGTCTAGGAAGTGTAAGATGAGTCTCTTCATTTGGTGGGACCCTCACTTTTCTCTAGGAAGAGGTGACACTTAGAGAAAATGAGGGGGATTTATGTAGCTACTACAACACAATGTAAGGGGATTTCTTGGTCTCTTTGGTAGTTTATTGTAGCTTCTTCAAGGCCTCTTCCTTTGCTATCAAATCCTTGTATAGTTGACTAGTCAAGTTTTTGATCCTATCCGCTTTCCAATCATACATCGAAGTAATTTTATCCACTAATTGCAAAAGCTAGAATATAATGCTATATAATTCTAGTCTCATTATGGTAAATGAGTCCTGGAATTTGGAAACTTGTTTTTCCATCTCGTATACTTTCTACCACCAATACTAAAAACACTGTTACCGATGAAATAGGTAACCTGACCTCAAAACGGGAACTCTAGCCCAAAAACTCTCAAAAAACATGAAAAAACACCCCCCCCCAAAAAAAAGTGTCTTCCAGAACGCACTTGTTTTTTTTCGAAGGTCAAATTTCAACATTTTCTAAAATTATGCTAAAAATAAAATTGTTTGTTGAAAAAAGGATTGAAAAAACACCCCCCAAAAAAAAAGTGTCTTCCAGAACGCACTTGTTTTTTTTTTAAGGTCAAATTTCAACATTTTCTAAAATTATGCTAAAAACAAAATTGTTTGTTGAAAAAAGGATTGAAAAAACACCCTCAAAACAAAACCAATTGATGCTGGAATAACAAAAAAAAAAAATTGTGTCATAATTTTGACACTTGTAACAATGGAATTAAAGACAACATATTAGGACATTTTTTAAAATCGTAAATTTCTAACATTTTTGATAGATGATGTTAAAGATAAACAAATACATGTCTGAAGGGCTTATAATTTTGAACAATTTTCATCCATGTTGTTAAACATAAAATATCTCGACTTTAAACAACCCCAAATTTGTAATTATTTTCAACCATAACCTTAAAGATAAAGGTAAATCTAAAGTTTTTCAATCTTAAGTGTTCAACATACTTGAACAATGAAATTATGGAGAAAATATAAGACTTAACAATTTTAAAAAATGAACAAGTAAATGAAAAAATTATCATTGCACAGAAACAAGTAAGAGTAATTTTAATTTTAAAGAATAAAAACTTATCTTTTTTCAAATCTTAGCATAAGACAAATTTAAATATAATTTCAACCAAAACCTAAAAATCAAGCATCAAAACAAAGTGTTCTGTTTCAATGACGCATATAATTATTGAAACTTTTAAAAGTATCTTATACCAAATGGTAACAATACATAATATCATGGTAATATCACTGCATAATCTAAAAATTCAACATTAGTTTCTATTTTTTATTTTACTTATAATTAAAATATCAACATTGGTACATTGAATATAACATAAATTATTTTTGTAATTCATTGTTACATTGTCGATATTCTAAAGAAATGAATTATTCATAATTAAAACGTATAATCCAACAAACATAGAAATGTCTCAGAACTTCATGAAAAATGAGTTGGAAGTCAAAATTTTTATTTCAAGTTACCATGCAAACATCAATTATATAAAAGTGTCTTAGATAGTTATTCAAAATCAGCCATAGGTTCTGGCACACCATCATAATCTACATCTTCATATGAATGGCTCGATGCAGATGAAGATGATCCATATTCTTCTCTTTCATCAACTAGTGCTCCATCTGAGTCAACATGCATGCCCACCATTTCAGAGTTCAAAAGTCTTGTAGATCTACGTCTACATTCGGCAGAGTCCCATCTCAACAGTAATTGTTCTGGTAGCAATTTCTTCAAAATATTTATGGTCCGCAACCGAAGAGTTCCTCTCTTTGTCAAATTGAAGTCATACACAAGTATGTCAACATCCTCCAATTTTAAGACATCTGTGCGGCGACGATTTATATTTGTGCCCTTTCTTTTTCTCTTTCTGCCAATTCATTTTTCCACTACCATCTCTGGCTTGTACACACCATTGAAAGGGTGGGTACTTGTGGCATACCAATGTACATCAACAACTGTAATCTCTTCATTTTCATTAATGACCTTTATAACCTTGGCAATCCAGAATGGATAGCCAAGTGGTTCTTCATCTGCTAACACTGCTATCATGCAACCCTCCTTAAGATCCTGCACAGAACCCCTGTAAAGGTCTTCCATGGCTTCACGTTGTGCACGTGATCTTCTAGAACCAATATAGATTTCTCTTTCCTCTAACTGTGGGAAATTAATAATAGCTTGAGGCTGTTGTTGTTAAACATTGTGTGTTTCTTGATGTTCATGTTCATTTGGCATATTTTGTGGCAAAAAAAAAGGAGTCTTCAAAAGCGTATCCTCATTTACTGATCTTGAAATCATATCACTTTGATTACTGAAAAAAGACTCCCACCAAACTGAATCAGCAACATTGAAGTATTCATATGTATCTCTAATACATATTTTAATTTCCTCTAGACATTCAAAATAATTTATCTCTCTCTTCTGCCTTCATGCATTATGGAGTTCGGAAACTGACTGTAATAACAATATCTTTGATGAAAACATTGGACGCTCTGGAATGAACTTCAAAAATGATAAACCTGATGATGGTCCCCATTCTTCAATAGTTGAATACTTCTTGCCCCATATAAGTGTTATCCCATCAATTTTTTTGATACGAAATTGATGCTGGAAGCTAATGTCGTTAAGTTGTTCAATGCATTTCTCCTCACCATGCGATCCAAAATAAACCTTCGCATGTCAATAGTTTCTTCCAACACATGAAAAACAAGCTCTGGAATGTACGATTTCTTAATACATTCAATTAATGATGGTAGGCTCCCAACACCTTTCCTCCTCAATGTTACTGAAAAATGACTGAACATTTGATCAATATGATCATGAGTATGCCCAACAAGAAGGAAACCAACCTTTATCTTTTTAAAAATCCCCAATTCAACAAGCATGCTTAGATACCCAAAAAGAACTTGATTTTTGTTCTGACAACTTGTGTTGTCTAATTGTAAATACAAAACTTCAGGAAGAATCCCAGACCAATGAGTAACCACATCATGGATTATAGTTATGGTCAGATTTGCATCATTGTGAATATTTGGAGTTGTGAAGAAAACTCTTGGAAGCATCTTCTCATTAAATACCGTACAACCAACCAAGTGAAACTGAATGAAATTTTCCTCCTGTAATTTTTTTGGCGTGCGGACAAAATGTGGAAGAAGTGTTTTCTTTTGGTCCATACCATCAATTATCAATCCTAGATATTTATTTGGATGATCATAACACTTCTTTCGATGTTTATACAACTTTTGTCTTTCACTTGTTTGCTGATTGCGATGGTCTTGAAGTTCTTTGACAACGGAATTTGTACATAAAATAAAAAAAACATATGAATAAATATATTTTCATAGTTGATAAGTATCAAATTTTAAAAAACAATGTTTTGAACACATACCTCTTTCTGCCCCTTAACATTTATCTCTTTTTGCTTTAAGAGAAGCACATGTGCTACAAATCCCCATCCTTGTCTTCTTAGGAATACGAACATTGTTGAATTCAATTTTCCATATCCTTGTAAAATAAGAATATGTAATAAAATTACCAATTCCTTCAACAACTTCTGCATAATATTTGTATAACATGAATATTTCTCGTCTCGAGAAATTATCTGGAATATGTATTGTGTCTTTATTTGGCATACACTCTCCATGATTTGAAAAGAATTCTTTCATCCATGTCTTAGCAGTATTTGCAAACGGCCCCACCTCCCGTTTATGACGTGCTTTTGAATAATATGTGGGATCCTTTTCCAATCTATCCTGGATTCTTGACAAACGACAATTACCAATTGAATACAACATTTTGAATGCCTTTCTGCAAAGCAATACATTCCCAATATGATAATCATAACCTGCTAGTGTAGATTGCATGCAACCCACTAAATATGAATTTTGCATGCTTTTATTCATTGACATATATGTTTTCCTTTTCTGTAAAGCAAAGTTGAAATCCATATTTTTCAAGCAATCCCTTTGACAACATGCACTTTAAATCAAATGAATGACATAACTTTTTGTCGTGAGATATTTTGTCCTCGCCCTTGTATAACTGGAATGCTTTAGATTGATATGAAAAGGTCTACTCCTACTCCTAGTTGCAATATTTGCTTGCAACGGCTTCATCATTCCATCATCCTTTGTAAAAGTAGTTTCATCACCATTAGAAGGAATATTATCCCCACTATAATCATCCTCAACATAGTTAAGAAATTCATCAACATCATTGCGTGGAAAATTTTCTTTACCATCATCAGTTGAAGAAAACATTTCACAAGAATCATCGACACTTTTGTAACCCTGACTCAAAAGAAATTCTTCACCATCTTGACCCATGCTTTCAGGTTCTTCCCTGGGAGGATTTAATTCTTCATCACCATGAGTGTCTTTGAAATGGTCACTTGGAGAAAATGCAATATTCAGATCTGTGCCTTTAAAATTATTATTTGCAAGAAACTCTTCATCCTCCCCTTCCTTAGTGGCGCTCTCATAATCCTTGGGATTAGGCATAAGTGGAGGCTTTGAATTTGTATTCACTAGAATTTCTTCACCCTGCCCCTCCCCTTCCTCACTAAAGCTCTCATAGTCCTTAGGATTGGGAATAAGCGAATGCCTTGAATCTATATTTATTGGAAATTATTCATCCCCCCCTTCATCAGTGGTTAAATTATAATCGTTATGATTAGGATGAAGTGAAAATTTTAGCTTTGGAAATTCATCCCCGTCTTCATCAGTGGTGCTGGCATAATCCTTAGGATTAGCACGAAGTGGATATTTTGACGCTGCAAATTCTTCATTCCCCTCTTCCTCAGTGGTGCTGACATAATCCTTAGGATTAGGACGAAGTGCATATTTTGACTTTGCAAATTCTTCATTCCCCTCTTCATCTGTGGTGCTGACATAATCTTTAGGATTAAGACGAAGTGGAAATTTTGACTCTAGATTTTTTTCGTCCCCCTCTTCATCAGTGGTGCTTGCATAATCCTTAGGATTAGGACGGAGTGGAAATTTTGACGTTGTAAATTTTTCATTTCCCTCTTCATCAGTGGTGCTGGCATAATCCTTAGGATTGGGACGAAGTGGATGTTTTGACTCTGAAACATTATCATTCCCCTCTTCATCAGTGGTGCTCGCATAATCCTTACGATTAGGACGAATTTGATATTTTGACTCTGGAAATTTTACATCCCCCTTTTCATCAGTGCTGCTAGCATACTCCTTAGGATTACAACAGAGTGGATATTTTGACTCTACAGATTCTTCATTCCCCTCTTCATTTGTTGTTCTCATATAATCCTTAGGATTAAGCTGAAGTGGATATTCTTCATCTCCCTCTTCATCAATGGTGTCCTCATAATCCTTGGGATTAGGATGAAGTGAAACTTTTAACTCTGCAATTTCTTCATCATGCCCTTCATCACTGTTGCTTTCATAATCCTTAGGATTAAGAGTAAGTGGTATAACTGGCGCTCGATTTTTTGACTCTCTATTCATGGTGAATGAACTCTCGTTATATTCATCACTCTGAATAAATTTGTTGCGTGACGAAGATGTTTATGTTCTAGAAAGAAAAACTTCGTTATCAGAAGAAACCATGGCTTCCAACAAGAATAGGTTGAATGATAAAAATTCCTCTCCCACTTATAATATATAGCTTAAAGACTGAAAATTTTCCCTCCAAAAAAATTCGCGAAAAAATTTCCCTCCAAAAAATTCACGAAAAACTTTAACTATTTTAACTATAATGACTACATGTAAATATTTACAAAAATAACATGATGTAAATATTAACTATTTAAACTATAATTAACTACATGTACATATTTTAGATTTTAAAATTTAATCGCATGATTTTAAACATTGATTACATATAAATATTAACTATGATGACTTAAATACAAATATTAACTATTTTATCTATAATATTAAATATAATTAACTACATGTAAGTATTTCATATTTTAATTTTTAATCTGAGATTATATTTGAATTATTCAACATTCAGTACTTGTAAATATTAAATAAAATATTAATTATAATAACTACATGCAAATAATAAGTATTTTAACTATAGTATGAACTATAATAAATTAAATGTAAATATTTTAAATTTGAAATTTTAATCCCACATTCATTAAACAATAAATCAATCAGACAATATACGATATTTAAAAGGAATGATTGTTTCTATTCATCACATCACATCAATTTTTCTGGTATTTGTTAGAGCAAATTTTTGGAGGTGTTGCGTTGGCATTGGTAACTTCGTGGAGGCATTGCATTGGCATTGGAAGCTTTGTGTCGCTATTGGTAATTTTGTGGAGGTGTTGCATTGGCATTGGTAACTTCATGAAGGCATTGCATTGGCATTGGAGGCATTGTGTTGCTATTCGTAATTTTGTGGAGGCGTTGTGTTGGCATTGGTGATAGCAGCTTTTTGCATTTCAAAGGTTAGTTTTCCTTCTATTCTGTCAATTTAGAGACGATTTTGGGAAAAATCTGTTTTTCTATAGTTTTTTTGTGTTCAAAAACTATTTTTTTAAGGTTTTTAGGTTCAAAAACCTTGATTTTTTAATATTTTTTTAGTGAAGAAAATGCAAAAAAAACTAAATTTTTTAGGGTTTTAAGAACAAAAATTTAGATTTTTTTTTTTCTTTTTTAAGACTTATAGGTTCATTTACACATAAAAATCCATAAAACGACCATGCACATAAAAAAAAGTGGCCTTATAACATTTTTTATTTGTATTTTTTTTTATCATAAATATATGAGTGATTTCATTATTTAAATTTTTTTTTTTATTTGAGAATTTTTAATTTTTAATTTTATTTTATTTTATTTTTTTAATTTTAGATCTTTGTTTTATTTTTTTAATTTTAAATCTTTAATTTTTTTTTCCTTTATTGTTTTGTTATATATATATATATATATTTTTTAATTGTATTGTGATATAGTTTTTTTTTTTTTTTTTTTAATTATATTATTATATTAAAACAAATGTTTTTTTTTATAATTTATTATATTGTTTTTTTTTTTTTAATTATATGTTGTTTAAACATAAAACATTATTTTGATCTAATAAATTGTTTTTTTTTTTAATTTATTATATTTTGTTATTAGTAATATTTATTTTTATATTGTAGAATTAATTTTTTTTTTTTTTTTAAATTAAAAAAAAACATTAATATTTTTTTTTGTGTGGTGCCGGCCGGCCGGGCGGCGCCACGGGGGCGCCCAGCCGCCTCCCGGCCCTCGCCTTGGCCGAGGGCTTCATTCTCAGAGGCGGCCGGGGTCAGCTTCCCGTGGCGCTCGCCGCAATGTCTACACCGCCAAAAAAAAAAAATAATAATGTTTTTTTTAAATTTTTTTTTTTAATTCTACAATGTTGTTTTTTTAATTTTTTTTAACAATTTTTTTTTTTTTAAATTTCTGTTAACAATTTTGTTTTTAATTTTGGTTTTTTTTTTTTAATTTTGATTTTTAATTTTTTTTTTTTAATTTTTTTGTTTTTTTTTAATAATTTGTTTTAAGAAAACATTTTATAATTTTGATTTTTTTTAATTTTATTTTGTTCTTTAATTTTTTTTTTTAAACAATTTCTTTTAATAAAACAATCATAGAAACATTGTTATATATAAATATTAAAAAAAAAAATTGTTATATAATATAATAAAAACATTATTAAATAATAATTGTTAAAAATTTCAAAATATAACAAATATATATATATATATATATATATATATATATATATATCAAAAAAAAAATACAATATAATAAATTAAAAAAAAAAAAACATTTGTTTTAATATAACAATATAAATTAATTAAAAATATATATATAACAATACAATTAAAAAAATAAAAAATTATATAACATTATAATATTTGTTATAAATAGTTAATAACTTTTTTGTTTTTTTTTTAAATATTAAACACAAACTGAAGTTTAAAAATACCAGTTTATTTTTTAAGTTTAATTTTACTGCTTTAATTTCAAACTATTTAGTTTTAGAAATATATTTTGTTTATTAAATTTATTTTATTCGCAATATTTTTCCATTAACTTATATATATATATATATATATATATATATATATATATATATATATCAGGAAAATGGCATCGAAAAAGATTTATGTGAATGTTTCTGTACCTAGGGCAGCAGCTCCCAAATCTACGGCAGCAGCTCCCAAATCTACAGCTGCAGCTCGACGCACTATGGATACAACTCCCAAATCTAAAGTTGCAGCTGAACGCACTATGGACACTATTGGATGCAATAAGGATATTGTTGCACACACTAATAAAAGTCAAGCAAGTGGGGCACCAGGTTCATTAAAGATTATTTATGATTGGAAGAACGCCAAAGAAATAGATAAAACCGATTTCCCATGGTATCTTGAAGACAGTGAAATGGAGGTTGATATACACATCTATCTGATTTGTGGTATGATTGACTTAAATGAGCAATATGAGGTGATGGGCAGAGTACGAGACATATGTATGGTCTCGAATACAAACACTATTTATGTTCTTGTAAGGGAGGCTCAGAAACGTGAGAAGGTTAGATTTCGTCTATCAATCGTCAAGTACGACACAGATGAAATAACTTCAAAATTTTCTCAAGAAATAGCAAACAACATTGCAAATAACATTGTAAGTATGCTTATTTTTATTTCCTCTATGCATTATTGTAGGGATGATTCAATTTTTTATAAATTATTGATCATTGACATGTTTTATTTTGTTTCATAGGATTTTGTTCCGAGTCTTTCAAACATGTTTGATGGTATTTATATGTTGGTTCCAAATGTTATGGATGTGATCAAAACTTTCCACAAAGACAAATCAGAGGAAAGGAGATTGAAGCAAAGAGCAATAGCTCGTGACACTACAACAGTACAAAGAGGGGATCAACCAAGTGTCACTAAGTTGGGTCAATCTAGTAAACTTAAACATGTTTCTTTTGAAGGTGTCTAACATGAAACAAAAAATTATGATAGAATTAGTGAGGAGAAGATGAGAACTATTGTGCAAAAGAAGAAAACAGATCAGACACCAAAAAGAAAAATTGCCAAAGATCTCTCTCTTGTACCTCATGAAGGAGAGCTTGTTTATAAAAAAACTGATATGTTATCCAATAAGACTAGGAAATCAAATATTGGTGAACCTGTAAAGGTCGTGAGCAGTAGTGAAGAACAAATTGAAAGCTCTTACGGAAGTAGAGAAATCATAACACCAGGTGCTGAGTTAGAGGATGGCATTATTAAAACAAAACAAAATGCTATTCGACAAGAGTTGAGGAAGAATAAATCAATTCTTGGTGGCCAAACATTTGAACTTAATGTTAACCAATTTTATGGCTCAGATGAAGGGCAATCTCAATATCAAATTAGAAAGGCCCATCACCTACATGCACATAATCTGAAAACATTGTTCAGGTTCAATCCATATGCGCATGTGGTGGATTATGTGGTTCTTGTCAATCCATGTCAGGTTCCCAATAAACAAGCATTTGAGAAGGCAAAATGTTTTGATTATAAATATTATGTAATTGGAGGAAACCATTCAATAGAGGCTAAAAGAAAATTGATTGCAGAATATCCCAATAACTATCTTTTTCAAACAGTGAAATGCATCATTTACGCTGGCTTAACAGAAATGGAATCAAAATTATTGGCATGGGATCATAATGCAGATAATGAGTACAGAATGAAAATGACTTTCATCCAAAGGGTCAGATTTATTCATAATGAATTCATAGAAAAATGTCGTGGGGATAAGACAGAAGTTAGTGTAGCATTTCGAAAGGAATGTTTAATGGAAACAGGTTATCAAATTTATGAAAAAAAAGCAAAAGATGGAAAATTGAATACAAATCTCTTCAGAGGCACAGATAACATTTTTCAGTTGGCATTTAGAACTGGGGAGGTATGGGATTTGATCGATGAGATTTTTGATTGATGGGAGAATATTTCCATAAAAAATCAGAAAGTTAGAAAGAGTAAACCCATAATATGTACCAACAGTAAGGGGGGTCCTGAAATGAAGCAGCTTCCAGAGGATATGACTATTACACCTTGGAGAACAATGCAAGGTGTGAAGGATGATAAATTAGTCAAATCAGTATTAGCCCGTGTGAAGTTCGGTGAATTATCAATGGAAGAAATGTGTGCAGAATTTCAGAAGTAAGTTTCTTGAATTATTTCTTTCATTATAATTTTATTTTAAATAAAACATAATGATGTTGGTAGAATTTGTTATACATGTCAATATATTAACGTTTTTAACTTGATTTATTCAGTCATAAAATTTATATGAAAATACAAGAACACATGGTTAAAATGTTGAATGAAGACATTTGGGATGATGTTGTACGCAACTACCTAGAAGCAAGTTCTACATCAACACTAAAAGAGTTTTATATTGCATTCAATAAGGTATGTTGATTTATAAATTTATTTTATTCATATTTTAACTATTTTTATTTTATTACTTATACATATACATATATATATATATATATTTATATATATATATATATATATATACATATACATATATATATATATATATTTATGTCATTAAAGATGTCGAAGAAGGATGGAAATGGAGTACCAGATACTTTCAAAAGCTTTATTGAAAAAATTAAGATGGAGAACATGAGAAGGAAGCGTCTTATGAATGTTGAACTAGATCCTACTCTTAATCATTACATTTGGAATGGGCTCGACAATGTCCAATATCAAATAATACAAGGTGACTGTGAAGACATTGCAACACTAATACCTAAAAGGGAATATGGCCTAGTTATTGCAGATATTCCTCATGGTTTCAATTTCCCAGACATTGAATATGATAGAGAACCATATACTTATCAAGCTTTTAGTAAAGTGGTTACGGGTTTTCAAGAAGTGACAACATCACCACTTTGTCGATTTGTGACATTTCATTCAGACACACAGTTTCCAATGTTATTAACAAGCTTCAAGGGTAAAGCAAACTCAAGGATGCAACTTACATGGTAAGATTTTGAAATTGTATGCTTGATTCCTCCTAAAAAATTTTATTCATGTAAAATTTAATTGAACTTTTACTATGTTATGTAACAGGCAAAAGTCAAATATTGTTTCTTCCGAAGATCAACCTATTATAAATGATTGTGAGTTCATCCATGTTGAATGTTGGACAAAAGAGGATAACTATAAGCATATTATTATGAATCAAGTAGATGGGAAGAGTCATAGTCAAGTATTGGTTTATGATGTAGTGGTAAGAAAACTAACATATGAGGATAAAGATGCAAAAGGAGATATAGTTAACATTTATCAAAAACCACAAGCATTGATTAACTATCTTATAGATCTATGTTCAAATGAAGGAGAATGGGTTTTGGATTTATTCTCAGGTTCAGGTAAGTTTTAATATATAAATTTAAATTTAAATATTGTCTTTTTTACTTTTTATGTCTCCATAGTAATTTTCTTACTTATTTTTTTTGTGCTTGATGATTAGGTACAACACTAGCATGTTGCCTACAAAAAGGAAGAAATTGCATTGCCATTGAGAAAGATCCAGTTCAATGCAAATTTATTCAACAAAGAATTAACGCTCTTAAATTCCTTCCAGATGCGAAGCAAGAAGTTGGTTTGAGGAAAGGAGATTTAATGAATCACGTGTGGCAAAAAAAGCAAAGGAACCTCAACCACCATTATATGGAATGATTGGAAAGGGACACTTTGGAAGATTTGCTGACATGAAAGATCCATTAGAAGACGGCGATGATCAAAATGAAGAAGCAAATGCTGCGGAAGAAGCCATCAATGCTGTTCTAGATGATGTTGAAGATGTATTAGTTGATATTGTTGATGATGTTTAAGTTATTCTTGCAAACAAAGCTTATTTTTCAGAACTACTAATCAGCTTTACTTGTAATATTTAGACTTTGATATTTTATGAGAACAACCCCTTTTTTTTGCAAAAAACATGTGATTGCTATTATTTTTTGACATAAAATTCAATAAAAATGTTGTTTTCTTAAGTTTTTTTGTTAAAATTTTCCCAAAAAATTAGTTTATTTAACATGTTTTTTTCAACAAAAACTCTGTAAAAGTGTATTTTTTGCATTGTATTTATATTGAAAAATTGTATTTTTTTGTCATATGGTTCAAAATATTGGTTTTTTAGTGATAATTTTTTGATGTGCATTGAAAAATTATTTAACAATACATAAACATGTGGAAAATATAAACTTTAGAATATTGACCTTTTTTCCATCTTTTATGTATGTGAAAAAGTAAAGATATCATTACAAGTTTTTATTTTAAAAAAAAATATTTTTTTTATTTTTAAAACACAAGTACATAAATGCACTTAAAAATAAACATCTCACAGAAGAAGAAGACATTAAAAAATTTATAGTGTCAAAATCAATGCTATAAAAAAAACGTTAGTGATGATACACCACCACTATTCAAAATCGACATAAAAAACACCACTTTAAAAAAAAAAAAACAAAAAGAAAAAAAATTAAAGTGCCAAAAACATGCTCAAATTTTTTTTTCTTGATTCTGCATCGCCACCTTTTCAAAATCAGGTGTTTTTCTTGATATTTCAAAAAGTAGGTAACATCGAGGTTACCTATTTCATCGGTAACATTGTTTAAATTTCCTTTTTACATATTCCTATTGAAGTCTCTCAAATTTTCCAACTTCTACCTCTTCAATGATTCTCCCATGGAAGTTGTTTTGAGGACTTTGATTGGCCTACTATGATACCTTATGATATATAAATGGTATACCTAGGCCATACCTATTTTTCAACACAAATATTTGTGGAAATAAATATTTCTCTCTATTGCTAATCACCAACATTCATAAAAAAACAATGGCTCTATTTCATATTTAGTTCGCTATGTGGCTACTTTATTTAGTAAACATACCTATGTTCAATAGAGGCTCTCCAAATACGTTATCAAGCTACAATTTCTCTCCATGCATTGAAAGTTAGATATATGGTAGCATTGTAGCTATACTGTAGTGTTAAAATGAGTGAATAGTGGGCAAATACAACAATGTTGTAGTGTATGGTACTAGATCAAATTGAAAAGTTATGTGCTTCTACAAACCCAACAAAAAATAATAAACACCCAACAATAAGAAAGTGCAAGATTGATTATATTATGTGGGTAAACAATGGACCAAGAATACACTCAAGCAATCATTTGAACTAGCGAATAGAGCTAGGGTTATGTTATAGCTCTTTAATAGCACTATTACATATATGAATAAATTTCGATGACATATTCTGATTATATGGCCCATACTATTGTGAATGACAAGAAAAATGCCATTTTTTTCAAAACATTTTGTGTGAAGTACCCATGTTTGTCAGTATTTTGATGGCCAATCTATAGGGCATCATTATTCTGATGGTCAATCTATATGGTGTTTGTCTTCCAACACAAGATATGTGACAGTCATGTGACCGATTGTTTGACTGGTCATATTTTACTTTGACTGGTCAACTAACACCGAAATTCCTATGATCAATAAATATATAAATATCTCGCATGTTAAATATGTTGCGATATATTTGCTATACGTACAATAATTCTAAAATGTTATAAGGCCTTTTTCATGAATGAAAACATATTTATATATATATATATATAAATTTCATTACAAAAATATAATATTACATCTAGATACATGACCACTCATTTTTATAATGTAATCATCACATAATTATTTTGTGGCTGGGAAGAATTAAAAAAAACATTAGATGGGGAGCTAATCAGCCAAGGGTCGATGATGAGAAAGTGTATTCCCCTTGAACTCTTTGCGGGTGCACATGTCTGTGAATAATTTCATATGATACAACTGATATAAATTATAGGAAGAATGGGCTTGTATGCACTGAAATTTGACATGGTTATAGTAGATACACGTGTTGATGTGAGGGTTTTGAGACTCAAATATAACTCACAAAAATATTTTGACAAAATTTTAACATAAATATCAAGGATATGAAATTATTTACTATTTTTTCGTGTCCTTATCATGTTATGTATATAGTGCTGAGGGTTAGCTCAATTGGATGAGTACCCATTGTTAAAGCACCTTAATTTTCTATTGAGAGGTCACAGATTCAATTTTCTTGATGCTCTCAAGGTTAGGTATATGTTCACTTCACTTAAAATTTAGTGATCAGTGATAATTATGCTTTAATTAAATGACCCTACACAAGGGGGTTGTGAATGGGGCCTACGTTGAAATTACTTTAGTTTTTTATTGTATGCATTGAAATTATACATGGTTATGGTAGATTGATGGATTGATGATATGGGAGGGTTTCGAGACTTAAATATGACTCACAAAAAAAATTCGACAAAATTATAGCATAAATGTCAAGGAGGTGAAATTGTTTTTGATTTTTTATCGTCCTTATCATGGTATGTATTTAACCTTGAGGGTTAGCTCAATTGGTCGAGTACCCAACATCAAATCTCCTTAATTTTTTATTGAGAGGTCATGGTTCAATTCTCTCAACGCTCTTAGGGTTAGGTAAATGATCAATTCACTTAACATTTAACAATCAATGGAAATTAATCTTTAATTAATTCATCATTCATAGAGGAGGTTGTGAATGGGCCAACATGAATTTTTTTTTTGGGTGCTTGTATGCACTGAAATTTGACATGGTTATAGTAGATGCATGCATTAATGATATGAGAGGGTTTCTACGACTCAAATAGGACTCATACAAATAATTTGACAAAATTATAACATAAATGTCAAGGAGATGAAATTATTTATTATATTTTACTATCCTTATCATGGTATGTATTTAGCCCTGAGGGTTAGCTCAATTCGTCAAGTACCCATCGCCAAAGCACCTTAATTTTCTATTGAGAGGTCATGGGTTCAATTATCTTGACGCTCTAAGGGTAAGGTAAATGTTCAGTTCACTTAAAATTTAGTAATCAGTGGAAATCATTATTTAATTAATTAACCCCACACAAAGGGGGTTGTGAATGCGGCCAACGTTGAAATTTTTTCAATTTGTATTTGTATGCACTGAAATTCGACATGGTTATACTAGGTGCATGCATTAATGGTATGGTAGGGTTACAAGACTCAAATATGACTCACATAGAGAATTTAACAAAAGATAACATAAATTTCAAGGTGATAAAATTATTTTTTATTTTTTATTGTCCTTATCATGGTATGAATTTAGCCCCAAGGATTAGCTAAATTGGTAAATTACCCATTATTAAAGCACCTTAATTTGCTATTGAGAGGTCATGGGTTCAATTCTGTTGATTCTCTCGGGTTTAATTCTTTTAATTTGGTAGCTCAAATATGCTTGAGAATTGAATTCTATCAACGCTCTCTAATCAATGTCAACCATGTCAAGGATCAAAATTACCTAGGTTTTGTGTTGGTTCCATGAAATCAAGATTTTCAATTACATTTAGAATTAATAGGTAAATGCATAGCAACCCATTTATAAAATTTAATTAGGCATGATATTAAAATTGCGAAATTCATTACTCCATTATTAACCTTCTCCACATCGTTAGCTTGGGTTAAAATAATTCATTTATGTTGTGCTATGTCAACATCCACATCAAGGAAAGCTTGTGTTAAATTGTTGTCATTGCACTACTACTCTTTACTCATACTTGTGCACCTCCTCATGTTTCTACTTATGGATTAGGGCCATACCAATATCATCTTCTAGACCACTAATATACTTATATGACTAGGAGAATATTCCTATCTTGGCCTTGTACATGTCATTTATGACTTTCCTTGGTGATGCATCATGGTCTATCCCTGTGCTGACTACAAAAGCAGATATCTAAATTTTGTTTTCTATTGTACACAGTCTATATTTGTGATTGTTAGAGCTCTTCACAAAATTTTATTAAGGATTTTTCTCCTTAGTTTCAAGGGTTATACCTATTGACTAGGATGTTTTATTTTGACCTATTGGCACATAAACATGCATGTTTGAAGTATATATTTCTCTTCCACTAACCCCATTTGAAGGCAACATTTATATAATCTAAAATATGTTTGAATTCCATTCACCTTTCTTCTACGACTATCTCATATTGGAGTCCATTTCTTAAATCCAATTATATACAAAACGTTACCATTGAAGTACAGTCCATTTTAATGTTATTCCCATACAATGAATTGAGAATTCCTAATCTATTCCCAATACACTTGAATACCTTATAATGCAACAAATCCAGAGTGTCAAAATGAATTATTAACCAAACCATAGGTAGTTTGGTTTTTTTATCCTAAAGAATTAAATTTCAGCTCTGAGTAACTCATAGTGAGAAGAAAAAAAATCCAAAAAACCATTCCTTTAACTATTTAAACCATATTGAGTCTTGCTCTAAGAAAGAAAGTGATATATCCCCTCTCCCTAGGAATATTTTTGGAGAATATGTTTCTTATTTTTTTATATTTTGTCAATAAACTATTTGAGAGTTTTCTCCCTATCGTCCTTGCAAAAAAATTTCCAATCAAGGTCATCTCTACATATGGTGAGGTTCTCTTATATTGATTCCAACTAGATACTATATTTTCATTGATTCTTCCCTTACTTTGACAACAATAGTGCTCCTTTGTCTAAGTGTGTTAAAGTGTATTTGTAATGTATTAAATTTGAAAGCAAACACAAAAGATATTATAACCTTTTTTTTTTTAAGTTTGGTAAAGTGGGTTTTTATCGTATCATTTTTAAGGTAATTATATATATATATATATATATATTTTTATATTTAAAATATAGTTATATAGATGTTGGGTGGATGGTAAAACAAAATTATTCACCCACCAACTACAAATATTAGTAGAATATTATTTGGGAGTTCAAAGTGATAAAAAAGAAGAGAGTTACTACGATTTTTTAAATGTTTCACTATAGAGCGCTAATAATATTTTTTATATGTTTCATTATTGGCTTATGAGAATTATATTTAAGCCCGGGTGAGGCAACCTAACTAGAGATGGTCATGTGAGAAAGGAATTTAGTCACTAGAGGTTCCAGGTTCAAGTCCTCCTTGGGTGAGACATGCAATCATATGTAATATAATATCAACCTACGAAACAAAATGAGAATTGTATTTAATTTCTAAGCAAAAAAACACAAAAAGGGAGTATTGTGACCAAAATATTCCCAAGGGATAATTTACCACAACCACCCCCATTAGAAACCAATGAAACCTCTTAACGACGACAAAATCGACACATGAGTTTGAAAGTGTAAGGTTTCAAACACATGTGGCAGAACTTTCACACATCATGCCTTGTGTTTGTAAGATTAGGGAATTAGAAGTAGTCCTCGCACTCGTCAACTATTTTTTTTGTTGTTTTGTTGTTTAGCATCGAGGTAAGCAATGTACATAGCTTGAACATGACAAACAAAGGAGATTTTTTCAAATAATTTCACATGGAATTTGCATTGGCTTTGGTATAAGCTCAATTTCATTCCCCACAAAGGGTTTTTTGGCTCAAGGGTTTCTTGCTTCGAGCCTGGAGCTATATTGGAATTTCTCTAAGGTCATAAGGCTTTCACCATTTTCTTTCTTTTTTGAAGGTATCTACTTCGAGAGCCATCTAGGGTTTCGTAGAACACAACAGGTGTTCTAGGAATTTTTTTATTGGAATATGGGAACGCAGGTTCGGAATAATGTCAGGTCGGATCCTTTGTAGGTATATATTGATGGTGCCATGGAAAAATTTAATTCCTTTTAAGCTAGCGATTCCTTTTTCCATTACTAGGATCAAGCACCACATAATGTGTCATATTCTTTATGAAGCTATTGACGACATATGAATTTCAAAATGCTTTCAAAATATTATAAATTTTGTTCTAGATACTGCGATTCTCCAACCTATAAAATGAAAGCACTATCTCTTTACCCCTTCATTTTTCTCTAAGGAAGAAAAAGTTTGACTGAATAGATAATGCAAGAAATGCACTAAGTTCCTGCCAAGATTGGTAACCAGGATACACTAACCCACCACACAAATATGACGAAGAATATCAACACTACAGTTCCAATGGAGATGGTAATGACGACCACCAAAGGAACATAGAATCGTTATAGACACACCATAGCCACTTTCACTAACCTTTCTTATTCCACTCACACATTCACTCCCATAGATAAGGTAATGAAAACCAACACATAATAGATGGTTAATGCTATAAGGCACAACTAAGATAGTAAAATTGGTAATCATAATTACCCTCAAACTATTTGGGGCCCTAGTACTCTAACAAATGCAACTATTAGAAACTTGAATATTTCACCTTATTTGAGCCATAAATTCAAAAATAAGATAGAAATTATGAAGAAAGGTACACATCAGGATTAATGGCAATAAAAATGTTGAAAATTAAATTCAAGTGGATGAGGAAGGATGTTTAGGAAGTTGCATTAGATTTTATTAGCATTTGGTTGATGGAATAGTGTGCCTTGTCAAGGTGCCTAGTATGGGAAAGCAGGTCAACCATGCAACAATAGATTCCATTTTCAATTCAATGTTGTCAATATGATTCATATAATGGAAATAATATTGACCCTCATCTACAAGCCCTCTAGTAGTACATGGATAAACCCCAAACCAAAGTTACATGGTTTCGACTCTACTTCAACACCTTTGATCCTTTACTTTCCTTCACCTCTACTCCAACACATGAAAGTATATGTGGTTTATTCCCTTATTTGAGTTGTTTTTATTAATTGGAAAAAAAAAGGAAGAAATGTGTTTTGTCTTAATGGAATATGATGTTTATACATGTTTGCATTACAATGGACACCCCATGATTGATTGTTTGCATTATTTTCATAAGAAAAATTATCATGTGATAACCTTCTAATATATGTTAGCCTCATTGATGGCATTGTTGGAGTATTTGATTCAGAAAGATTGAGACCACATTGTCTTATTTTACCTTCCATATATATAAAATCAAGCTTAAACATGTTTGTAATTTTAAGATTTCACAACACATTTAAAAACTTCATTGTCATTTCCATAAGAGAAAATATTTCTAATGGATTTATGTTGGTTTATATGTGTGGTGGAAAGGTCTATTTATTCCTAATTGTTGCACATCCATACTTGAATTACTGAAATCAAGATTTGTGTGCCTCACAATTGGATCCTAGAAGGATTGGGGATGTTTTTTGAATGAGTTATATTAATATATTTCCATGGAAATAAGCATTTGGAATAAATGTTTCCTTCGATAGGGGAGTCCTAGAGTAAGTCTATCTCTAGTAATTTCAAAATTGATCCTCTCAATCAAGGTAATCTATTCATTTATTTGATAATTTTGAGGATAAGGATGTAATTTGAAAGGATGTCCTTAACTTTGGGGAAATTTTTATGTTGCATTTCATAATCCAAGCATTTTGACTCCTATGTGAACCAAAATTGATAGTTTAGTTGGCTTCATTTGGCTAGTCTACCTCTTCATCTAGGATATATTATATACAATATATATGGCCTTATTTTTATATTCCAATAAGGTTTCTATCGCTCTGCACAAAAACTCGCAGTTTTCCCAATTTGATCCCCATGTGTGCCATATGAGTAGTCTATCCCTCCACAAAAAACCTCATAGTTTCCCCTTGTTAAATCCCTAAGCATGCCATCTGAAACATTTGTTAGCAAGCACCAAAAGAAGTTGAAAGGCCTTGTTGCACCCACTCGTTCAAGGACCAAGACATTGATATTCTAGGGTCACATCAGACGAGATGTTGATCTAATAGGGCTACGTCGGAGGATATATTAATCTGTTAGGGCCACAATGAAAGGATGAGCAACAAAGAAGCAATGTAACAACCCTGGTCAAAAATCTATGTAATAAAGTTAATAAAGGAAAAATAATAACCAAGGTCACGTGACATGTATTCAAAGCTGAATGTTGGGAAAAAACATCCTAGTGTTGGTGTTCACTTCAGTTTATTATGGCTAACGAATTTGGCAAAGGAAATCACAAAGGCTTTGGAAGGGAAATTGCATTATTTGACATTTTATTTATGAAAATAATGGAAATTAGGAGAAATGGAAGGTGAAAGGTCACAAGTTTCATGTGAGGAGGAGAATGAATGACAATAATGGAAAATGCAGAAATTATAGGAATCATTAATAAAGAGGTTTATCAGGATCAGTTAGTGTTGATATTTTGGGGTAGCATCGGTGTGCTCTAGCTCAAAAGATCTATGGAGGGGCTAAGACACATGAGATATCCAAGACCCAAAAAGCGTTTGGAGAAATTTTATTTGGTGTAATAGTTATTCAAATAATTAATTTTTTTATGGGGACCCTAAGTCTCACTTAGGGAAATTGAAAAATTAAAGTGAAATAAATTACACATGTGATGAAATGTTCTAAGTGACGTGGATCGAGCTTTCTTTTAATCTCAACTATCGATTAGAGATTAGATCACGGTTGTCGGTTTGCCAACTAGAAAAGTATAAGAGAAGGGCTTGGGGTTAGTTGGAGGACACACACACACACACACATTGTAGAGCACTGAAGCTAAGTCGAATTTTTGGGGTGGGATTTGTTGAGAAATTCGAAGCGATTTTGTAGTGCAGTGAGGGGCCGAGATCGGCAAGGGATAATCTGATTTGAGGCCGAGACTACAACAACAGAGAGGCACCTTGAACCAGACAACGCAAAGGCTAGCTAGAGGGACGTAATCTAGCCAGGACCATGCAATATACTACACAGAGGTTGCGTAAGCCCAGCCAGGGTGATGCAGGCCCAACTAGTGCAGCGCAGGGGTAGCAAAGACCTAGCCAAGGTGACGCAGGGACAGTAGAGACCCATCCAGGTAGACGCAGGCCCAACCAGGGCAACCTAGCACCTGTCAGGGTGACGCAGTGGCTATGCTGGCCAGTAGAGGCTGACGCAGAGGCATTGCTGACGGTTCCAGTGGGCCAGAAAGGGCTTGAATTTTTAATTCCCTGGTGAGGGTTGGATTAACCATATTTTCTATCTTTGAGTGAAAGGTACAACTGTTGTGTAATTTCTCTGTAGGGAAAACCATTTATGGTGCCCAGAATGTTGTATTCATATTCTCCATAATAATAAAACCCTCTAGATCTGCTACACAGGTTTTCTCGCATTGGGTTTTTCCGGGGACATTTGTTCAAAAATATGTGTGTAATTTTTTCACAGGTGCGTGTTGTTCAGTAAATGATCTGTAAACATGTAGGTTGCATTTTGTATTTGCTTTAAATTTTTTTAATACTTCAGATGAATAAGTTGTTATTTAATCAAACAAGTAGGTGAAGTAGATCAAGACACTGCAGTAGGGTTTCTGTTTTGAAACTTTCATATGGTATCAGAGCATTACAGATTAAGCTAATCCACGAGTAGAAGGAATAAATATAATTGCTGCAGGAAGCGAAAATAAAGCAACAGAGATCCATATGATCCATATTTATGCAGGAATGTAATAAAATACAAAAATAGACAGAACACAAAGATGCAAAAAAAATAAAAATTCATTTAAATAATAACAAATAACTGAAATATACTTACAGACATAATGGAAATAAACTAGCTAGGGTGTTGGTAGCTTATCTTTGAGAAGAGATGTGGTGGATACAAGCCTCTGAAATGTGTTACAATGAGGCTCGAAGGCCTATTTATTGTTGAGAAATAATAGAAAACCATAAACATCCAAAAACCTAAACCTAGGAGATGAAGCGCCAAAACTATGAGCTCTGTTTGGGTAAATTGGTACATCAACTTCACGGGGATGTAACTTTGGTATATGATCTCTGGTTGACACGCTTAATGCCTCATTAGAAATATCTATCCAGGGACTACAACTTTTGATGTGAGAAACATTGAAGGAATTTCCATTTTTCTCCCAGTTTTCCCAAAAAACGTCATTTAGGGCCTCAAAATGGCTCCGGAAGTTCATGTTCCGAAAAACTGCTAAAAATAGTAAGCTGTTTTGAAGCTGAAAAACTGAAAGAACTGATGGTGGGGATCAAAATGTAAGAGGTGGGTGGCCACCAATATCCACTTGGATCACTCCTTCCCCCTTAAGAATCAATGGTCCCCATTGGATTGAGTTCCTCCATGAGATGAGGCAAATTCTGCTGAACTTGTCGAAGATGTTGTGGACCCGTTGGATGCATTCAATAAATTTGGTTGCTTTATCAGCCTCTGATAGTACATGTGTGGATTTTGTCTGTTTGGTCACATGAGGTATGGAAACATCATGCGGCGACATGCCTGCGGTCATATCAATGGAGTTGTTTCCCAGACAGTGTAGAGGAACCTCTGTGGTTGAGAAGAAAATGTCCTCGTATTCCTCCATGACTTTGTCCATCTGTTGATATCGTGTGGGGGAGCCTCGTTTCGAGGTTGTGGGCACAATATTCTTCTTTCCCCGTGGGCGAATTGTAATGAAAATAATTTTCCTGGTTTGGGAAACAATCTTACTACGTTGTTTTTCAGTATTCAAAGAGATGGTAGGAGGCAGTACTACCTCCGGTATCCTGTACAAAATATTTCCCAAAGTAATAACAATAGCACGAGGCCTAGACTCATACAAAAAATTTCGTTTCCACAAGTATGGCTGGTCCAATAATACATTAGACACATCAAGAGAAACAACATCACACAATACCTAATCCGTGAAAGGCTTGATGCTCTACAGAAGGCTGCACCGGCTGGCGGACATGGAGATCTCTTCCTTGGTGAAGCCACAGGGGATTCACTGTGGGAGAAATACCATAACACATGGGTTCACATTGTGGGATATATAATGAGGAAAAATTGACATAATATATTGGAGGATATATAGGCTTAAAGGGTTTTTATATTGGCATGTATAAAAAATGGAGCTCAAAGTGAATGAAAAAATATAAATTGGTATAAAAATGTTAATGAGAAAATATATTCCTACAATATATAATGAAAGTATGGGATTTTTAAATTGGAGGTGTATTGGGTTTATATTGGTAGTGTTAGGGTCCCGTGATTTGGCAGATTGGCAAGCCAAATGACAACGTAACATCAAACCAACTTTGGAGTCCGAGGACCTAGCCTTCCTGGACTCAGAGAGGGCTCTCTCTATGAAGCGAAGGATGTGAGATTGTTCACTTAGTATATTTGATTTTAGGCTAGTTGTTAAGTATGTTTGTTTGTTTTTGTGTTTGGAGGTGAAAACCGATTAAGTAGGCATCAATGAAAGTTAAGTTATCAAATCAACAGGGCTATGGGGTCAAATGAAAGCCAAGGATGCCTAGACAACATACAAGGTGTGTGGTAGGGCTGATTTAGTATAGTCAATGGATATTTTGGGTGGTTTGTGAAGTGTAATGAACATCAATTTGTGCAAGACAAAGAGATTTTAGGCATAAATAGTTTAAAAGAAAAACATTCATGTGGTAGGGCTAACCATTAATCACTATGAATGAAACTCAAACTAATAAATGCAAAAAATAAACAATCAGGTGATGCATAGAAGTATAAGACCCTCTAAATTTGGGAAAATCACCTTCAGAATTTTGGGAAAACAAATAAGATAAACAAACAACTCAATCTATGAAGAGGGAACTCATAAACATCATATCTTGAGCTATCAGGAACTTTGAAATAAGATTGCAAAGCATGGACAAAGGGCAAGATCGAAACCAGACCTCTTTGACTTAACTAAACAACCAATAATTCAGAGAGAGATTTCAGAAATGGAGTTTTGATTAGCTATGAGTAAGCAGGGCATATCATGAATCATAATAGATAGCATACATAATAACCATTAATGAAACTGAAAACAAATTCTTAATGTACCAAAGAGAAATTAAGAATTCTTTGACATAACCAAGAAGGATGAAAAACATAGAAGCTGCAATGAATCAGGAAACTTGAGGTGCCTCCATGGGCATATCTCAAATCCATTATTTTCTGAACTACAACAAGCAAGAAGCATGAAAACATATATGAGAAACTAAGAAAACATAAAAAATAAGAAACAAAATACCATTCACCAAGCCATGGAATCCTGCACACAAAGCCTCTCCATCATCTAGACAAGTAAGCAAATCATCCACTTCATAAACAAGTTTCTTCTTAAAAGCTCATATCCATGTATTGCTCTTCAAAATGTCAAGTTCTGCTTCTAAAACCTCCAAAAATTTACAATGATTCTTCATAAGTTATATAGGAAATGAGTAGATAAGCTCACAAGAGCATCTAGAAGCTCATTGGTCTAATATAAATATCTGATTTTGCCCTTGAGGCTTTGCAAAGCCCAAAGCACAAAATATCTTCAAAAATATCTAATTAAGCTAATAATAGAAATAAAATTGACTTTTAATCTCTGACATGGAGTTAAAAATAGCTAAACACACATTTGGATGGTCATATTCAGAAAACTACTTTTTAGCCAAAATGCTATAGGAGCGTAGCAGCAGAAAGAATCCTGTTTTGTAGATGACTTTTGAGGGACTTCCCGATGTCGAAATGAGGCCCATGATAGCTTGTTGGAAAGCCCTAGATGTCTAATTTATGTAAATACTTGATTTTTTGAAAACTTATCCCTAGAAGTCTATCAAAACGTGGATTGAGTGAAAAAACCAAGGAGGGTCTCATCTGCTGATATGTGAGGCAGAAAGGTGAACTTTAACTGATTTTTGCCACTTTGGGGGACCAAAACACCTCCTTTTGATCTCAAAATTTGTGAGTAGCTGCCGCAAAATTTAATACATCCAAAAAAATTACTTTCATGAGCTGAGGATGCTTCGAGCACAAATGGCAGTGCCTAAACAAATGTGCAATTAGGGCCAAAAAACACAAAAAACAAGATCATGTCAAAATTTGCTCAATTTTGGCGAGCAAACCCCTTATGGGTTCTTCAAAGAATGCAAGGAAGCTGAAGCAAATATTTCAAGCCTAGATATAATTTTTTCCCCTTTTTTCACTGGGCACCATGCTCACTGTTTTCACTGTCTCTTTTAGGGCTGCTATCATCTTGATCACTGTTTTTGTCTTCTTCATTAGGGCTACCTTATTCACTGTTCTTGTCATGATTGTCTTGGGGAATGCCTTTTTCACCCTCCTCACTATTTTGATTTTTTTGAGGGCTGCCTAACTTACCATCACTGTATTGCACTTCTTCTTGTGTGCTGCCCTCACCATGCTCACTATCTTCATTGTCATTTTTCCTGCTGCCACTATCTTCATTGTTTTCCTCAGCTTCTTTACTATCTTCATTGTTTTCCTCATTTTTCCCTTGAGGGCTGTCTCTTCCTTCATCTGTGATTTTGGCATCCCTTTGTGAATTTCCTTGACCATCATTAGTGTGTTCACTTTCTTCATGAGGACTGCTTTCATGATCACTGTTTTGTTGATCGACGCTTCCTTCACTGTCCTTGCTATTATCACTGTTTTCATCTTTGTAATCAATATTTTTCTTCTTTTAAGTTTTGATTTCAAAACATTTTTGTGACCAAAATTAAGATGCAAGGGTATGAAAAATACCTTTAAGATACCCGTGCTGTGTTTAAAAAACCCAAATTCTGAGCTAAAACCGTTTTTTTCTACCTTTGGAGACCCTTGGAGAGGTGCTACTCTCCTGTGCACAGGCACGTAGCACCTGCACATTGCTGAGGGCACTATGTGTCGGGTCGAGTGTTGGGCGCCTTCTGAATGCTGGATGAGGAGGCACAGGTGTCGCGCCCACCTATAGGTGCATCGCGCCCTTTGTATTTTTCTTCAGCAAGATGTCACAGGTGCGCTGCGTCCTGCTACAGGCGCGTCTTGTTCATATTTTTCTCCACGGTGATGGCTCGAAACCTCAAAAAATGAAATCTCTTTCTTTGCTAAGTCAAAAACGACATGAAGGATGTTTCATTGAAGTTTTAATAAGCATTTTTGGAGTGATTGAATCATGAATTTTCCCCCTTTAGAAGACTTAAACTTTCTTTTGCCTTTGCGCTTTGAAAACAAAGGTGGGGCACCCCTTTTTTTCTTTGGAAGAAAATTTTTTAAGCTGATTGTGTTAATGTTTGAAATGGGCTATCTTTCATCAAGTCTAGGCATTTTGAGACTATGCCTTTGCCTTTTGTTAGCCATTGAAGGAGGTTTCTTTTTTAAACCAAATGTAAGTGGGACCTTTGTTTGTCATTGAAGGAGCATATGTAGCAAAAACTGTTTTACCTTTTTTTTTTCATGGAAAGGCTTTGAAACAACTATGTAGAGCCTTTCTTTGTCATTTATTGTATTAGTCCTTGAAAGAGGCTATTTTTCATCAAATATTGTGCCCTTTGCTTATAATTAAGGAGGCCATTGAAAAACTGTAAGAGTACTTTAGTTGATCTCTGTTTTAACTTGAAAGAAGTTATTTCAAACAACACATAACCTCTGTTTGGGCTCTCTGAGATGGTGACTTATACTTACCATTTAAAGAGGCCCTTGTAAACTGTATGATATTCATTTCTCTTTGTAGGGATATTTTCTTGAAAACTGTGTGAGCCTTCTCTACTTATTATTGATGAAGTCCTCTAAACCAGCTGTCCTTTTCCTATGTAACCTTGCTTAGGGTAAATGTCCTTTTGCACAAAATCACTGTGAAGCTTAGGAGTAAATAGTGAATTTATGCATAATAAATTCTCACTGTGTGCATCTTTGAAGCAAATTTGTCTTACTGCTTTCTTTATCCACTCAACACACAAGTTTTCCAAACTGAAGTAGGCCTCTTTCCTTTTAAAATACTGTTTTTCTTCTTTTTAAGTTTGGATTTAAAATTACCTTAAAGACCAAAAATGAGATGAAAGGCAATGAAAAATACCTTTGAAACCTCCTTGCTATGTTTAAAAACCAAAATTCTGAGCAAAAACCAATTTTTTGTCACTTTTGGAGGCTTTTGGAGAGGTGCGACGCTCCTGTGCACAGGCGCGCAGTGCTTTTTGTAGCAAGATTTTTGAAGCCTTTGCGATGTCGGAATTGGGAATGGGATGGATTTTTGGAAAGATATGGAAGTCTACTTTCTAAATAGGCTTTATTTTCTTCATTTGGTGTTCATTTTGTTGTTCAAAAACTGACTGTCCCAACACTGGTAAAAAAATAGTGAAAGCTGGTGTAGAAATGCATAGTGCTATTGCAGGCCACTTTTGGATGCATTTATCAAATCAAAATTGAGCTCATGATAACTCATTGGAAAGATATTAAAGTCTAGTTTTCTTTTGACTCATGAAGAAAGTCATTTGGATACTCCATATTTGAGAAAACTAGATTTTCCCAAGGTCACTCTAGATGTGCAGAAAATCTCCTGTGACACCTGTAGTTTTGACATTTCTCCCAGACCATGATACCTGTGTAAAAACTGAAGGAGGTTTTTATTTTTTAGCCTATGATGTACAAAAAAATCTCTCACTTTTGTCAATTTCACCTCTGTTTGGTCAGAAACATCATTTGAAGCAAAACTGGCCCTGGGTGTGTCACATGGTTTGTCCTGTCTTTTTTGCTTATTTTTCAAATTTCTCCTTGCATCCTCTACTTGTACATGAAGGAGGAAATTTGCAAACAAATATTCTTATGGTGTATTTATCCATGTATATCCATTGGAAAATTATTTTGAACATGCTTTCTATGGGCCCTCTACTTGTCATGAAGGAGGCCACTTGCGAACAAAACTGCTTTTACCTCTTGTCCAATTTGCTTATGAAACATGGGTCTTGTGGAGTCTTACTGTGAAAACCATGAGTAGGTAATGCATTTCCAACTAATTAATGTCTATTGTTCTTGTCTTGGAAATAAAATCTTCTTAGCAGTAATCATAGCTTCATTGGTGTTGATAGTGCTTTGATGATTTGGAGCTTAGGCTACAGAAAGGGTAGTTGTTCCTTTTATTCTTTTTACTTTTTATGCCTAGACTACTGGAGGTCCCTTTTTAGAAGAAATGCCATACCTTTATAGTAATTTTTCCATGATGGATGAGTTTTTGACCTTCTTGTTGTTTTAATCTTGCATGCTTTCTTCTTCTTTTAAACCTGTACTGCCCTTAGTCCTTGAAACAGTCAACTGTTCTTTTTACTTGAAGCCGTTCCTTGAAGTGTTCCCTTGCCAAAAACTAATTTGTGCCATTTATCCTAGCACCCCTACAGAGATGCATTGATGAAATGACTTTGATTACTGAAGGCCTTTGCTGATATATCATGATGATAATGCTTGAAAGTTCACTTGATCATCTTTCTTCGGACATAGGACTTTAAAACTCTGTTTCTTCCTGAAATGAAACTTATAAGGTTTTCTGAAACAAAACATAGCGACCATTTTGATGGTATATGACCTAAGGATAAACCATGGTTTTGTTTTGCCAGATAAGAATAAATAATGGCTGAATAATATAGAAGATAGGGGTTTTTGACATAGAGACAACTTTGTCAATGTTCTTACCCTAAACACCACCACCTAGACCTAGAGACTTTGTCATAATTTCTGAGGGATTTCTGAGATTTATTTAGGTCATCAGATGGAAAATTAAATAGTGAGAGAGGAGTCGACAACTTGATTTATGCTTGATAGAGGGTTCTGTGAAAACATGGAATTTTGGGTATTAGAGGTACGAGACTTGTGTCATGGACAAGGAAGGTTTGCTGATTTAGGGCAGGACTAAAAACAGAAGACCACTTCTACCTTAGTATGCAAGAGAGGGGTAAGAAGACAAAAAAATGTTTGAGGTGTTTTCTAGATGACAAATTTACAGATTGAGATTAGCTTCTAGAAAACCTAGACAAGGGATCTAGTCATCAAAAAAGGAAAAAATACTGATGACTAGCAGGGGCTCCATTTGGGGAGGGAATTTCCTTTTCAGGAGGTGTCCAAATCTGCAGATCTCTGGCTTGTGAAAACTATTGCTTTATCCATTGGCGCAAATTTCTCTCTTTCTTGATGCTATTTCTGAAAATTTACAGTATGATTAGCATCAAAGTCATCTCTACCTACCCAGCTATATGTCCTAGCATTTTTTATTCTTTGGGTGCACTCGGACTGGAAAACCCTTTGACATGATATTTTTGAAAAAAACAAAACTATCTAATTCAACACTTATATCTTCCGGGAGTTCATATTAAACTAGTGAACTCCTTTGATTCTCTACCTATGCTAGATCGACTGTCAAGATTAAGCTGTTTGACATGATTTCATTCACTAAACTAAAACATGAAATTTAAAAATGACCAAATCAGAATTAGACAGTCTGATTTGTCATATGTTTCTGGCATAAAAGACAAGCTGCACACAAATATTATTTTCACACAAAAATGAGATTTAGAAAAATTAGGGCTAGGATACATAGTTTGTTTTTCATCCCTGTTTTCCTCTTTGGTTCTGTTTGAGTGTGTGAAACCAATATCTTTTCCTAATCTACTTTTACTGACAATTCAAGCTTACATACTTTGACTATTATTCCTTTTTACTAACTTATCAACAATCAATTTAAAGCATTCTCAGTTATGATTATGCTAGATAACTGAACAAGACATCTTTTGAGCACTAGTAGTGGCATTTAGACTTGCGCACTTTTAGCATGACTATTTTTTGGGTATGGGGCTGTACCATTGCTTTAAAAACTACCTTCTTTTTCTACTTTTCCTATTATTTTTGTATTTTGTATTTTTTACTTTTTCTTCAAACAATCTAGAACTAAAAAGATTCTCACAAGGTTGAGCTTATTTTTCACACCTATCTATCTATCCTAATCTAACATATACACAATATACATTCATTTAGTGAAATCTCTTTTCCAACAAAGCCAATCAAGCAGATTATTCCATGAGGGATTTAGTTTTAGCTTTTTAAGAGTGCTGAAGAAATGAAAAGGCCACTTCCACTTTGCTTGTTTTCGAACAGTTTTCGAACAGTAATGCCTAAAAATTTTCTCACACTTTGCAAAAAACTGTTCTAGGCGGAACACACTACTCCTTTGGATTTCTCAAGGAAAACAACAAATGGATCTTGGAATAATACCTGATCTAGAGGATTTGATATATAAGCTTCATTCAGGACTACTCTTTCTTCCACTTGGCTATGTTTGGGACTCTCTTGGGAAAGAAACTCTTCCCTTTGCTCATGATCACTTGAACTGTCAGACTCATCATATATTGTAGTGTAGTCTTCTTTCCAAGTTGTTTTGTTCTGATTAAGTGGACTGAAAATTGTGCGAAAGTCATCATGTTGATGAGCAGGGATACACTTTGGCAGTAAATCCTCTTGAGAGGATAGTGTGACAACTCTCATGTGATTATCAACCTCTATTTCTTCATCTGCAATTTGTAACTCAATGGAACTTGGTGGCTGCATACTTGGAATTAAGGAGGATTCCATGTCCAAAATGATTTCCTCAACCATTTCAGGAGAAGGCTTCTCATTTACAACTTGCTCAAGAATTTCATCATGCTCCTTAACCTCATTATCAAAGCTAAAAGACTGCTTATTTCCAATTATGTGAATGTTATTTCTGATGGATTGAAGTGAAGTAGAGCAAAAAGTGAGAGACTTTTCACTTACTTATAAACTCTCAAGGCTTTCCTCATCAGTGTCATAGGTGACCTGTATTGGCTGTTCAATTTTTTCAACCTGATGATAGTGAACTTTGTCCCACAAATCAATTGTTGATTACTCTGCAAGGTTGGTTTTTGTTTGGATATCATAATAATCAACATATTAATTGAACCTTGGAGAATCATCAATATAAGTAATGTCACCAGCCATGCATATTGGACTATCAGATTGTTTATCTTCAAATTGATTTACAAATTGAGAAAGATCAAAATTTTTTTGTTCATATGAAGTTTTAGAGGCTGTCTACATGTTTATGAGTTGATCTATCTCCTCTTCAGTTAAAAAAAGAGGCATTTTTATCTCTCTTTGGATATAAATATAATAATCCTCTTTCTCTTGGGAAAGCTGATTTGGAGGATGAATGTCTTTTTGGGCTTCACCTATGAGAGATGATGAATCATCGCTTGTGCCTTTAGAGAGATCCTGTGGGTTCTCTTTCATTTCTTGATTTTTTTCATCTTCAACCAATTCTTCGTGATGTTCGGGATAGTTAGCATGCAATTCATGAGTTTCTTCTGATAGATTTTCAGGAGGCCAATTTGCTCATCTGAACTCAAATGACTCAAAGCATAAAGGTAGAGATCCTACAGGTTTTGTTTTTTCTTCTATTTCAGATTTGAATTCATCCTCAATCAACTCTTCTTGATGTTTGGGATAATAATCATGGGATTCATGAGTTGCTTCTGACAGATTTTTGGGAGGCCAATTTGCTCGTATGAACTCAAATGACTCAAAGCATAAAGGTAGAGATCCTACAGGTTTTGATTTTTCTTCCATTTCAGATTCTGTGATTTCAAGATGGCTGATAGATTCTTTAGAGCATTCCTCTATGTTCTTATTTGCAACTTTCTCATTAGGCACATTTTGTTTGTTACTCTTGTTTTGTAATGGTTGAGTGTGTTCCTCCCGAGGAAAAAGTGTAGGTTGGTTTGAATAAGCAGTGTTAACCTTAACTTTGTGTCTTTCTCTTTTCCCGTCAAGTAGATGCATCAGTTTGCTGAATATAACAACCAATTTTTCCAACTTTTCCACTGTTTTCTCACTTGGATTCATCTTTGTTTACCAGAAAGAGTTACTGTGTCATTTCAACCAGTCTAGAGTTTTCTACCAGTGGAGTCTTTTGGTCTATTGAGGGTTGTGGAGTCACCAGGTGGAAGATTTGAACTTTTTTGTCCACCATCAGTATGATTGGGATTGCTCAATGCATTCCCACGAGATTTTATAAAGACTAGTGGAGTAATAGGCCTACTGGAGGCTAGTGGAGTCACCAGGTGGATGTTTTTAGTTGTTTTGAGGGTATATGTGTATGGTCCACCACCAACACTAACAAAAAACCAATCTAGGGATGTTTTTTTGGGGTTTTTTTCTGAGTTTCTTTATGCAGCCCTAAGATTCGTAAGAGTGTTCTATAACTGAATCATCATTTTGCTAAGATGGTGCAAACGCTAGTTTTTACTCTTCGGACAACACTTAAGTTTTCTAAGTTTGACTGAGATTTTGAGAGGTCCTAAGGGATACTTAAGATGTTTTGAATCAAATTCCCACTGTGATCGACATTATGTTAGGGTCCTGTGATTTGGCAGATTGGCAAGCCAAATGACAGCGTAACTGTTTGGTCAATTTAGTGTGTCCTAAATTGCTACATTAATTTATCAATCCGGGATTCGTAAGATGATGAAGTGCGGCGCACTATATGTGCAAGATAACCTATTTCTTAACTTTTTGTCGTTTTTGGTTTTCTAAGGTGAGATGGAGATTCTAAAACAAGTATGGTTATGATTTTTTAAGGAAATGATATCCTCTATAATGATTTACCAACTTGAAACTTAAAAAGGAATTTGAAACATACAATGACAAAACTTGAAAGGAAATGAAAATGTGTTGTTGAAATGAAAATGTGCTGCTAGTCTAATAAATCAAAACAACGAACTATTGAGCATGAAAACCAAACTATTCTTGCTGCTGTCTAAACACAAAAGAAACTATGCTTAAAGAAATCCAAAATTGCAACAAAGTAAATCTAAATCAAATTACATCAACTTGTCTTCTGATCCCTCATCATTAGTCCAGCTATGATTTTCGGAAGTAACCATAAACAACTTGAGTAACTGATATCTAACTTGTAGAAAGTAAACTAATATCAAATTACACATCCATAATTCAATCCCTCACCATCAGTCCAGCTGTGGCTTTCAGAGGCAACTGAAGATGTTATGAGCAATTTAATATTTCTAACTTGCAGAAAGGAAACTAATATCAAATTACACATCCATAATTCAATCCCTCACCATCAGTCCAGCTGTGGCTTTCGGAGGCAACTGAAGATGCTATGAGCAATTTAATATATCTAACTTGCAGAAAGGAAACTAATATCAAATTACACATCCATAATTCAATCCCTCACCATCAGTCTAGTTGTGGCTTTCGGAGGCAACTGAAGATGTTATGAGCAATTTAATATATCTAAATCTAACTACTAAAGCAAATGAGCAAAACTGAAATGAACAAAGCAGTACTGAAATTAAACAGAAACTAAGAAAAGAAAATTAGCAGCAGAACAATGTTAATTCCATGTCATTAGTCAAAAAGTTATGAAAATGCCCGGGCTGCCTATTTATAACCTGAAACAAGAACACTGATCAGTGATCAATAACATAAAACATGAAAGACAGAAGTAAAATGGAAAGCATGAAAGATTATAAACAGAAATGAAGCATATATACCATGAAAGATGCAATGTATAAACATGTGAATGGATTATGGCACAATGAGCTTTAAAAAAATAAAACAAGAACTATACAATAATGCAGAGAACCTTGGCAAGTGCAGGGGCCCTCTACACCAGCCTTGGCAACAGACTTTAAGTACGAATTACGTTTGGAAACAAAGTCTTCTTATATTAAAATGCAGTCATAACAGAAAGGTGATATTACGGCACAAGTGCAACGTAATTACATTACAGAGCAGACTAATAAAAACTAACAGAGACTAATCTTATATGCGTATACAAACGCGTTATTTATAACAAAGGAAATACAACTGATTCCCTAAAGTTTATGCTGATGGAGAACACGTAGACCATTACGTCCACAGATCTAGGATCATGGCCGTATTGAAGAGTAAATCTATGAGGAGTGGATGTTTGAATTCGGCTATGGAGCCGTGTACAGATGTTGATTTGTCCCTCGCAACTCAGAAACGGCCATATGAACCTTCACATGACACGAAACAGAGTCCTGTCACCGTGGGACTCTACGGTTGACTTCCATTTGGACACCTTTGACCGCAACCTCTTTAGATGGATTTGTTCGAGCCAATAGGACACGATCCATGTCCACATCATTTCTGACTTTCCCATGTGGCTCGTTTTTCCTGTAGACACCCGTAACATAGAGTTTCACAAAATGGCTGCGGAATGTTGCAGCAGCTGCGGAAAGTGGCAAGATTCCGAAGCTAGATGAGAAAAATCTAAATCAAACAACAGACACAAAAATATAATTAAAAACCATGTTAGATGCTCTTTTGCAATTAATATACAATGATATTGACAACTTGGGAGGTTCAGGTGAGTGAAAAAGGTATAGAAAAGTGTATGGAAAAGATGCAGATTTGAGACTCAACATACCCCCACTGTGAAGGTGTTGCATGTCCTCATGCAACCAAAATTTTGATAATCCCTCCTCAGTTCATATGCCTTGACACTTCAGCCAGTACATCCAAACCTCTCCTCTTCTTCCTTGGTTCTGCCAACATCCTAGGCTTCTTCATTAGGCATCTAAATTTGATATTAACCAGTGCTCTGCTTAACTTCTGGCATTTCCTTTTCAATTTCTTGTTCTTCTTCTGCCATATTCCTAGATGTAGCATGGTATTATCATGAATGATTTTGTCCAATTTGCCTTGTTCCTTCAATGTCTCATTTTCATTTTTGATGTGTCATCTTGGATTGGATTTATAGAATGGAGGGATCACCTGACAACGGAAGGTGATGAATACAGGCTCACCTGACCTTGGAACTTTATGTTCATAATGATGTTATGCTTTTCAAAGTTGAAAAAGAAGTCTGTCGGGGATCGAAGGCTTGAAGGGATCGAAGGTAACGACTCCCTTTCCTTATATATTCGATTATTTATGATAATTGGTTGGGCTTGCTTCCCCATCCATCCAGATAATTCCCACCATGCTCCAGGCGGGAGAGAACGAAAGTCCTGCCATTCGCGGATTTCGAGCCTCGCCGCGATCACAGCGTTCTGATCCGATGCGTCTGAAACAGGGGAGGATTGCCCTCGTGGCTTCGGTAGGGGAAGGTCCCCCTATATAAGATCGGATTCCGGCTTTCGCCCTTGCTATGAGGCGAGAGCATTCCCACTTGAGAGGAAGACAACTACCAAGTGGGAATGATAAAGACTTAAGCTCTAGCTCAAAGATTTCCTGTTTTAGTGATTGGACTAGATCATCTTGTATTGTGTGAGGCTGGATGGACGAAGTACTGGGGCCCGTAGATGCTCTTTCCAAAGATTCTATATAATCATATACTTCCTGCTGCTTGGGGTCTATATCAGGTGTCATTTTTATTGGGTTGTCCCCAAAATTCCGTAAAGGAGAGTTATCTTCAAAATCTGGCTAAGAAGGGCTCACATCAACATCTTGCTGAGAATGGGATGGACTATGTTCAATTTCTGACTGAGAATGAAATGAACCAGTTTCACTAACTGACTGAGATGGACTATGGTCAGCTGGGGACTGTTCAGATGTTTCTTCTCCCAAATCGATGAAATGAGGTCCTTTTATTTGCATTTTCCTCAATTTCTTCTTAAGTCTGTTGCTTCTTCTCACACGCTGTGGTCCACTATCTTTTTGCTTTTGTTTCCCTTTCTCTGTCTTCTTGGCCATAGATGACTGTGGTTGAAGGTGAATCAGTCTTTCAGATAACACTTGATGATATCCTTCTTAGGAAGAAGGAGTTTGATGTATAGCCTCAATAGTTTTTCTCTCTTTTGGTGTTATTGGATTTTTACCCTTAGTTTCTTTCTTCTTCCTCTTTGACAGTCTCTCTTCTCTATCAGTTCTTTCAATTGTAGTAGTAGGAGTATTTTGAATTTCATCATTTTTTTTCTTTTTCCTACTCCTCTTTGATGTGCTACCTTCAGGAATTTCTTGAGTAGGAATAATTTGAGTTTCATCATTTATTCTTTTTCTCCTACTCCTTTTTGTTGTGCTACCTTCAGGAATTTCCTGAGGTTCCTCAAAGAAATTTCTAATCAAAAATTGTTCCCATGTGTCTTTCTTCTCCTTTAACTCTTTTTCAATCAAAACTTTTACAAGACCGTGGTGATATAGATGTGGTTCTACATCTCCTAAATGCTTCTGAACAGTCACAGACATTTTCTTCAAGCTATTTAATAGAAAATATGGGATATTGAGAGCTTGATTATCTAGAAAATTCATCAGCAACCTGGTATGGTACATATACATGGACCCAAAACGGCCTTCACAGGTAATGAATTTTTGAACAACTAGCAGCAAAGTAGCCCATTCCTCTTTCAATGCATGAACAGGAATTCCTATTTTAAAAATAGTTATGTCCATACCTTGGTTTCGTAAGATTGTTCTCCAGGCTTCGTCACTAATGCTTTTATTCTTAAACCAACGCTCACCCTCTTGAAGAAGTTCTGTGGCAGATGTTATAGATGCCTCGTTCACCGCAAACTTAAGGTCTCCAATCTCTACTTCCAGGCCATTGAACGACCTTGAAAATGCTTTTGTCACTTCTCTATGATAACCTCTGAACTTTTGGATAAACCGCAACCACTTTTCTTTCTTCAATATATCCCTTACTTGCGGATATCCCTCCATGAACTTAGGTCCTTCTGGTTCTGCTCTTAGCAATTTACCCATTTTTCTTTCTGCTCTTCAAAGATTTGCCTGCGTGAGGATTCAATTGAAATAGAACGGCTGAATGCACGGAGATGAGCACAATGACCGTAGGTAGATATCAAAGAGTGGATATACAGGCTATAGCGTAATAGAGAACGAAGTGGAGTGAGACAGCACAGAGAGGGGTTTCGTGAGCATGGCAGAGATACGGCTGTGAGATTAACAGAGTATAACACATCCGTCAGTGATTTGAAATTTGGTGGCTGCGAAATAAATGTGAGCACGTTTAAACAATGGCTATGGATTTATGCGGCTGTAAGAGTCCGTGGTCAAATCAACTACGTATCATTGTCATTGGTGGAATATTGGAGTATGAGTGAAGATCAGGGTTTAATTATGGAACCGTTTGAGAATGAATGCGGGAGGATCATATGGAGATCGTGAAAGGGTTACGGGAGTTGTCAATATAATCATTGCACATCATGGATGGAGCTTATGGTTTAGAACTATATAAAAATGTGTTTTCAATGCTATTTGAAATGAATTTTACTCATACCTTGGAATCTTTGCCTTTTTCCTTGGTCTTCAATTTGTTGCTCTTCATTGATATCTTGAATGCTCCATGTCTTTATTTTTGGTCCTCTCACCTGCATTTAATTTCATGATTATGGAAATAACATCTGACTGTACATTCTTTTGAAAACAGATTTGTAGCTGCGGAATCTGCTTCTGGCTGCGGAAACTGGAGTCAGCTGCGGAAACAGATGTCAGCTGCGGAAACTGACACAGCTATTATTTGGATGAATGAACATGAACGGATGACAAATGACTAGATGGAAATGGTCATGAAAAAGGATTTTATTGGTGAAAATGGAATGAAATAGACAAAATGAAGTGGAATGGAGTGAAGTGGAATGAAGTGAAGTGGAATGGAATGGAGTGAGTGGTCACAAAACTTGTGAAATGAAAGAGAGATTTTTTTTTTTTGGAAAATATAGAGTGTCAGGTGTTCTTGATTTTCACCCTATATTTTCTGTATAAGACTGCCAATCAGTGATTGGTTTTCAGGCTTATACAATATATATATATATTTTAACTGAAAGAACAAAAGATAGGTTGGTGGAGAAGAATAATTCTCCTGTACCAGCCTGATTGCAGAATTTTCTTGAAACATTTTGACAAAATCCTCTTTTGAGAGTGGCTTATGATAAACTTTCAATCTATGGCCATTCACAATAAGAGGAGTTTGAAATTCATCAATGGTCTTGATTCTTACCACTCCATTGCTAAAGATCTTGTCAATCTCATATGGCCCAAGCCAATGAGTCTGAAATTTTCCTTGAAAATCTTTAAACTTGGAATCAAATAACAATGCCCAATCTCATTCTTGAAACTTCTTCTCTTTGATGTACTTGTCATGCCATTTAGCTCTTTGATATTGAACTAGATCAGTTCTTAGAATTGCCTCTTGTCTGATCTCATCTAGCTCATTTAACTGCTCCATTCTATGCTTTTGGGCTTCTGATAAGTCCATCCCCAACTGAACTGCTATCTTGAAGGTCTTGAATTGGAACTCAATGGGGAGCAAGACTTCTTTCCCATAAACAAGTTCATAGGGAGAATGTCCCGTTGTATTTCTCCATGTAGTTCTGTAGGCCCACAAGGCTTCAGGAAGCCTTTCTGCCCAATCTCTTCTATGTAGATGAACAGTTTTGGTGATGATACTTTCAAGAACTTTGTTTGTGGACTCCACTCGACCATTTGCTTGTGGATGGTAAGGAGTAGATCTTCTGTGCTTGATTTTGTATTCTTCCATCAACTTCTCCACCAAATTGGATGTGAATTGGCTCCCCTGATCTGTCACAATTTCTCTTGGAACACAAAAGCGAGTAAAAATATCCTCATAAAGAAAATGAACAACTGAATTTTCAGTAGCAGATACTAATGCTTTGGCTTCTACCCATTTAGTAACATAATCAGTACAAACCAATATATACTTCTTTTGCTTGGATGGTGGATTAATAGGTCCAATGAAATATAAAGCCCATTTTTCAAAGGGTTCAATGAGTACCTGTGTTTGCAGTGGCATTTCATTTGAAAGGGTAGGTTTCCCTACTCTTTGGCAGCTATCACACCTTATGACATATTGTTTTGCATCTTTGAAGAGAGAAGGCCAATAATATCCCAAGGAAAGGATTTTATAGGCCGTCCTTTTGTCCGCAAAGTGTCCGCCGCAGGGTTCATCATGACATGCCTTAAGAATATCAGGCATTTCATCTTCCCTGACACATCTTCTGATCACAAGATCTGGCCCTGTTTTAAACAATTCGTTAGAAATCCATGAATATTTTGAACTCTCCAGAATAATTTTTCGTTTTTCACTTGGAAATAAATGTGAAGGTAGTTTCCCTGTAACCAAATAGTTAGCAATATCTGCATACCAAGGAGTCTTAATAGTTACTGCAAACAAGTATTCATCAGGAAACTCATCCTCTACAGGAGAATCTTCTTTAGTATTCTGAATTCTAGACAAGAAATCAGCTACTGTATTCTGTTTTCCTGGTCTATCCAACACAGTAATATTGAATTCTTGCAAAAGTAAGAGCCATCTTGTCACTATTCATTAAATATCTAATTGCAGAATGGTCAGTATGAATAAAAGTTTCATAGCCTGTTATGTAATGTCTAAACTTATTAATTGCATGAACAACAGCTAAAAACTCTTTTTCAGTCACAGTATAGTTCAACTCTGTGGGAGTCAAATTTTTACTGGTATAATAAATGGCATAAGGAACTAAATCTTTTTGACCCAACACAGCTCCTAGAGCTGTATCTGAAGCGTCCGTAGAAATATGGAAAGGGAGTTTCCAATTTGGTCCTCTCAAGATAGGTGCTTCACATATTCTTGTTTTCAAAGTTTCAAAAGCTGATTGACAATCAGGATCACATTTAAATTCACAGTCTTTTGTAAGAAATTTGAAGAGTGGAGATGCAATTTTAGTGAAGTTTTCTATAAATCTTCTATAGTAACCAGTAAATCCTAGAAAACTTCTAACATCTCTTTGACAATTTGGAATAGGTAACTTGGAGATGACTTCAACTTTTGATCTATCAACCTTAATCCCATCTCCTGAAATATGATGTCCTAAACCAATCCCTTCAGTAAACATCATAAATAATTTTTCATGGCTTAATGAAAGGTTTGTTTCTTTACATCTTATAAGAACTTTTTCCAAATTTTCTAATGCCTCTTCAAATGAATTACCATAAACTGTAAAATCATCCATATAAACCTCTACACAATCATGGATAAGATCAGAAAAAATTCCTAGTACTGCTCTTTGGAATGTTGCTGGTGCATTACATAACCCAAAAGGAAGCACTCGGTAGGCAAAAGTTCCCCATGGACAAGTAAATGTGGTCTTATCTTGATCTTCAGGTGCTACCTAAATTTTATTATAGCCACTAAAACCATCCAAAAATGAAAAGTACTTTTTACCTGCTAATGTATCTAATACCTGATCAATAAAAGGCAAAGGAAAGTGATCCTTTAAAGTTGCTTTGTTCAATTCCATGTAATCAATGCATACCCTCCATTTACCATTCTTTTTAGGTACTATAACCAAAGGAGAAACCCATCGGCTATCTGAAATTGGATAAATGAAGTTTACATTGAGAAGTTTTTGGAGCTCTTCTTTCACTATCTTCCTAAGATTTGGATTCATCCTTCTTTGAGGTTGTCTGATTGGTCTACTGTTTTCCTCAATATAGATATGATGGATGCAAGTCTTAGGATCAATACCCTTCATGTCAGTATACTCCCATGCAAATGCAGTAGAATGTTTTTGCAAGATTTTTGTTAGTTCTTCTTGTTGTGACTTTTCCAAATGTTTGTTGATATTCAATGTTTTTCCTGAAAAAATCTCAATAGTAGAACTACCAAACTCTTCCATAGAGTAAAGAGACATTTGTCTTGATGATAAATATTCTATGTCAGATTCCAACTGAAATTGTGTGGGGTCATATTCTGAAGATATCTCAAATTTTTCTAATGTGTTCAGAATTTGACTATCCTCACTGATTTCAGAAATGGTAAAGACAGGTTGTATAGTGTCCTCATCATCAACCCATTCATTGTCTCCTACTTCTGTGATTGCTTTTGCTGGAGGATACAAATTGAATTTCTTTGTCAAATTACCATTAGAAATGTACATGTCCCCAAATCTACAACTAATAAAAGCATCATTTGTGGCTAGCCAAGGTCTTCCTAAGATAAGTGGATGCCCTCCTAGATTACTCTTGGGAGTCAAAATCATAAAATCTACTGGATATTCCCAAGAATCTAAGGAGACTGAAATATCTTCTAATACACCATCTGTTTTAATAATTGATCGATCTGCAAGTTGCAGTAAAGTAGGTGTAAAAAGAAGGTTAGGAAGTTTTAGCTGGTCCATAGTCTGTCTACTCATAATGTTAATAGTAGCCCCTAAGTCAATCAATGTGTTTGGAATTTCTATCCCATTTATATGTGTCTTGACAATTGGACTTCCTGGATCTACATACTTCTGCATGGTAATTTTTCCCATCATAATATATGCAATCTTTCCTACCAGGTGGATTCTTCTTGTGTCTTTTAGTTTCCTTCCTGGTCTTTTGAAACTCAACTCCTTTATTGTTTTTGCTAGAATAGGAATCTCTTGAATGGCTTGTAACAAGGGAATCTTGATACAAACATTCTTCAATTCATCTAGAAAGTCATAGTTAGGCAACAAGATTTGTTTTTCCACCCCCTTGTCAATTTGTAGTCTTTCAGGAAAAAGAGGTGTAGATGAAGATGCAGGTTGCTCAACTATAGGAGTTGTGGGGATTAACTTTTATTTTTCTTTTTGAATGTTTGAATTTTGAAGAGATGCTTCCTTAGAACCCTTATTGACTTGAAGAGAATCCTCCTCAGAGGTATCTTGCTCTTGAATATCTATAGAAGGTTTTTCTAAAACTCTACCAGATCTGAGTTGTACATCGTCGAGAGGAACAATCATATAGGTAGGAAATTGTTGTCCTTCTACCATGTAAGTATTCTGAGGATTTTTATTGTTAGGATTTGGCAATGGCTGAGCTGGAAGTTGATTTGTATTTTGTTGGTATGGGAGCATGAGTTGAGGATTTGGATTTTGTTGAGAAGGTTGTTGTTGTGGAAATGGCAATGAAAGTTGTGGATTTGGGTTTGGAAGTTGTGGAGCTTGTTGATTTTGAAAATATGGAGGATGTTGATAAAATTGAGCAAATCTCCCATAAGGATTTTGCATCCCTTGTACCCATGGCTGATATGGATTTTGATGTTGGAGCCAAGGTTGTTGCCAAGGATTCCAATTTGGTGGGGTTTGAAGATTCATAGGGTTGTTAAACCCTTGAGTTTTTTGTCCCTACCAAGGTCTTCTTGCAACAAAACAGAGAGATTCTACTGAATTTGGGTCTTCTTGAAAAACAGCTTTGAGTCCAGGAATTGAAGGACAATCCTTGATCTCATGATTTTCTGAGCAAATCATACATGTTTATACAACTTTTGCATCCAAGGGACATTCCCTTAAAGCATGTTTCTTTCTACATTTCGGACAAAAGATGGCTAAAGCATCTCTTTCTGCTTTCTGCTTGTTTTGGATTTTAAGGGTGTATAGTTGTTCACTAAGGCTCCCTAAGATATCAGTTTTGAACTCATCAAGCATATTACCAATCTCTGCCCTACTTACTGATCCAGTTGCAGATTTGTTAGCCCTAATAAGAGAAGGATCCCTAGGCCCTTTTTCTGTTTTAGATTTTCCTCTTGAGAGATGGACACATAGTTCTGTTATGTCACGAAGTGGAAGTTGAGAAATGTCTCCTTTCCCCATCATGTTTAAAATATCTATCCATTCATCTCTAATGGCTTTTAATATGAAGGCTTTCAAGGTTTCATCATCTAAGTTGCTCATCTTTGCTCTTTTCAAGTTGTATTGAAATCTTTCAAGTAAGTCTTCCAAATTTTCATCTTCTTTTTGCATCATTTTGAATACCTCATCCTTGTGATTGGTGGGCATACAATAGTCCAAGTATCTATCCAAAAATGTTTGTTTCATATCATTCAAAGTCCTAATAGATTGAGTGGCTAATCCCATGAACCATTTCAAAGCAACTCCCTTCAATGTTGAAGGAAACAGTTTGAGTTTTTGAGAGTCTTCCATATAGTCATAGGTTCGGCACACGACTTCAAACTCAAACAGAAATGTTTCAGGATCCTCACTTCACAATCCATAAAAGTTAGGGAGAACAGATGGTGAGATATTTTTCATCGTTGTATGAGTTTCCTCATCAACTATAGGGAATCCAAACAAGTTGTCTCCTTCCCTATTTCTTCCATTATTTCCTTCACCATTTTTGTCTCCATTGTTTCCTCCTCTTCTACCTCTACCTCTACCTCCATCTATTACTTCCTCTGCCATGATAGTTTCTTTAGAGTCCTTAAAGTCCTCTAGTTCTTCTATCAAGGGAGGATGAGAGAGAATCTCTTTGTTTTCTAAATGAGATTTAGTAGATGGTATAGGAGAATCCTCCAATTCAGCTGCTCCTTGAGTTCCAAAAATCTTAAGGCTAGGGGTAGATGGTGGTGAATCTGGTCTATGCCTTGAAGAAGATGGAGTTGTGAAAATCGAACTCTTGGCTTTAGCTATAAACCTTCCCCTAGAATCTCTTGCTCTATGCATGTCATTTTTTTATTTTTAAAAAAAAAAGTTGGGCTAATAATTCTCTTTCTGATCTTCCAGGTCACACTAGGTGCAAGAAGAGAGCATACTTAAGAAATTACTGAACCAATAACTCTCTTTTCTGATCCTCCAGATCACACTAGGTGCAAGAGGAGAGCATACTTCAAGAAGTTATCAAGTTTTCCCTTCTTTTATTATTTTTGTTTTTTTTTTTTAAGAAATTGGCTACCTATTTACACTTCCCCGGCACGGCGCCAAAATGTTTGGTCAATTTAGTGTGTCCTAAATTGCTGCATTTAATTTGTCAATCCGGGATTCGTAAGCTGATGAAGTGCGGCGCACTATATGTGCAAGATAACCTATTTCTTAACTTTTTGTCGTTTTTAGTTTTCTAAGATGAAATGGAAATTCTAAAATGAAAACAAGTATGGTTATGTTTGTTCAAGGAAATGATATCCTCTATAATGATTTACCAACTTGAAACTTAAAAAGGAATTTGAAACTTACAATGACAAAACTTGAAAGGAAATGAAAATGTGCTGCTGAAATGAAAAGGTGTTGCTAGTCTAATAAATCAAAACAGTGAACTATTGAGCATGAAAACCAAACTATTCTTGCTGCTGTCTAAACACAAAAGAAACTATGCTTAAAGAAATCCAAAATTGCATCAAAGTAAATCTAAATCAGATTACATCAATTTATCTTTTGATCCCTCATCATTAGTCCAGCTATGATTTTCAGAAGTAACCATAAACAACTTGAGTAACTGATATCTAACTTGCAGAAAGTAAACTAATATCAAACCATACATTCATAATTCAATCCCTCACCATCAGCCCAGCTGTGGCTTTCTGAGGTAACTGAAGATGTCATGCACAATTTAATATTTCTAACTTGCAGAAAGGAAACTAATATCAAACCACACATTCATAATTCAATCCCTCACCATCAGTCCAGCTGTGGCTTTCGGAGGCAACTGAAGATGCTATGAGAAATTTAATATATCTAACTTGCAGAAAGGAAACTAATATCAAATTACACATCCATAATTCAATCCCTCACCATCAGTCCAGTTATGGCTTTCGGAGGCAACTGAAGATGTTATGAGCAATTTAATATATCTAAATCTAACTACTGAAGCAAATGAGCAAAACTGAAATGAACAAAACGATGCGAAATTAAACAAAAACTAAGAAAAGCAAATTAGCAGCAGAACAATATTAATTCCATGTCATTAGTCAAAAAGTTATGCAAATGCCTGGGCTGCCTATTTATAACCTGAAACAAGAACACTGATCAGTTAACAATAACATAAAACATGAAAGACAGAAGTACAATGGAAAGCATGAAAGATTATAAACAAAAATGAAGCATATATACCATGAAAGATGCAATGTATAAACATGTGAATGGATTATGGCACAATGAGCTTTAAAGAAATAAAACAAGAACTATACAATAAGGCACAGAACCTTGGCAAGTGCAGGGGCCCTCTACACCAGCCTTGGCAACAATCTTCAAGTACGAATTACGTTTGGAAACAGTCTTCTTATATTAAAATGCAGTCATAACAGAAAGGTAATATTACGGCACAGTGGCAACGTAATCACATTACAGAGCTATCTCCAGACTAATCAAGACTACAGAGACTAATAAAAACTAACTCTTATGCGTATGCAAACGCGTTATTTATAACTGAAGGTAATGTAACTGATTTCCTAAAGTTTATGCTGATACAAAACGCGTAGACCATTACGTCCACGGATCCAGGATCATGGCCGTATTGAAGAGTAAATCTATGAGGAGTGGATGTTTGAATTCGGCTATGGAGCCATGTACAGATGTTGATTTGTCCCCCGCAACTCAGAAACGGCCATATGAACCTTCACGTGACACGAAACAGAGTCCTGTCACCGTGGGACTCTACGGTTGACTTCCATTTGGACACCTTTGACCGCATCCTCTTTAGATGGATTTGCTCGAGCCAATAGGACACGATCCATGTCCACATCATTTCAGACTTGCCCATGTGGCTTGTTTTTCCTGTAGACACCTGTAACATAGAGTTTCACAAAATGGCTACGGAAAGTTGCAGCAGCTGCAGAAAGTGGCTAGATTCCGCAGCTAAATGAGCAAAATCTAAATCAAACAGTAGACACAAAAATATAATTAAAAACCATGTTAGATGCTCTTTTGCAATTAATATACAATGATATTGACAACTTGGGAGGTTCAGGTGGATGAAAAAGGTATAGAAAAGTGTATGGAAAAAATGCAGATTTGAGACTCAAC